>CM046385.1:18316829-18395829 GCA_025413485.1 Ficus microcarpa | reverse complement strand
CTGGATGATTCACTTGCACAGGCAATGCAAGTCAGAAGCAGTCCAGAAGAGTGGAAATCACAAGGCATAAAGGTTTGCTTTGTTTTTATTTGAAAGGGAAGATTGTGAATTAAGATTACTTATGATAATTATAAGATTGCAAATGAAGCCAAATTTGTTTTAGTTTATTCTCGTTGGCTCATCGGTATTGTTTTGTTGTTTATGTTTAAGAAATGAACAAATTATTTTACAAATTATATTCTTCTTTGCAACAGTTATTTCACGAGAAAAACTACGAGGGGGCCACCGTGTGCTTTGAAAGAGCTCAAGACAAATATTGGGAGAGAATGTCTAAAGCTTATGGTCTTAAGGCTATGGCTGACAATATGCGCACTTCGAATCCTGAAGAAGCTAATTCTATCCTCCGGGAAGTTGTTGAAATATTTGAAGCCATAGGCAAGGTAGATCTTGCCGCTAGATGTTTTGCTGATATGGGAGAGTATGAAAGGGCAGGTATGGCATTTTATACATAATTTGCATATCAATTTTTAGCCTTGTCATAGCACAATAAATTTCGGTTTTTACTTGGTTCTTTAAAGTAGTTAATCTAGATGCAAACTTTAACTAAGTTACGTCCAATAAAAGTATTAACCTTAGTACGATTTGTGGGATTTTTCTTTGTCGTGGGAATGGCATTAGGTGTAAACAATTAGGAAGATTTGCCGTGTTAGCATTTTTTTTGTGGGTTTGGTTCGAGTGAAACCGAAGAATCTTTGAAGGTTTCAAGGAACAGCGGTTAGCTGTTTGGGATAAGATGTGGATGTACATACCTTTTATTTCAATCAACATCAACAAAAATTTTCAAGTTTCTTTTTCGGAAAAAAAAAGGTGTTCACATTAATACCTTTCCGTGCTATTAGTACTTCTTAGTCCTTTTAATTTTATTCCAAGGTCAATTTCTAAATATGCTTTTTGAATCTTCCCGAGCTTCGATTTTTCATGCCTTGAGATACATTTGACAACACTAGAAGTTTCTCCCACTCTTTTTATCCTTGCATCATTGCAAGTGTTTGATGACGTTTAATTTCTTTATATTTTTGTTTTAAGTATGGCTTGATATATTTTCCACTTTCTAAACATGGAAGTCCCTATTTCTGCAGGCCGGATTTACTTGGAAAAGTTTGGAGAATCTGAGCTGGGAAGAGCTGCAGAATGTTTTTCTCTTGCTGGGTGCTATGAGCTTGCTGCCGATGTTTATGCCAGGGGGAACTTCTTCTCGGAATGTCTGACAATTTGCTCCAAAGGAAAATTATTTGACCGGGGTTTGGAATATATTCTGTACTGGAAACAACATGCAAAAGAGGAATGTGGCATGATGACGAGAGGCAAAGAGATTGAAAAAATGGAACAGAAGTTTTTGGAGAGTTGTGCTTTCCATTTGCATGAGATCAAAGATAACAGATCCATGCTGAAATTCGTTAGAGCTTTTGATTCCATGAGTTCGATTCGGAACTTCTTGAGGCCACTAGGATGCTTCGATGAACTTATGTTGTTGGAAGAGGAGTCAGGAAATTTTGTTGAAGCTGCAGAATTAGCTAAGCAAAAAGGCGATATACTCCTCACAGCAGATCTTCTTGGAAAAGCTGAGAAATTCAGAGAAGCAGCGAGTCTTATTCTCTCATATGTGCTTGCTAACTCCGTCTGGTCATCTGGTGGAAAGGGCTGGCCGTTAAGGGAGTTTAAACGGAAGGACGAGCTTTTAGAAAAAGCTAAATCATTGGCTAAGAATGACTCAGACAACTTTTACGACTCCGTTTGTGCAGAGGCAGCCATTATGTCAAATGAAGAGACCAACTTAGCATCGATGACGAATCAGTTGATGACTTCTCAAAAACACAAGAGTGTTCGAGGTAAAATCTTATCCACTAGAAAAATTCTGGAAGTTCACGTTTCTTCGGAACTCCCCAAGTATTTTTGTGAAGAAGAATTGGTTTCTGATCTTATGAAGCATTCAGAAGACCTGATTTCAGAAAATAAGGTGTCAATCGATTCTCTTGTTTATTTTTGGAACTTTTGGAAGGACATGATTGCAAATGTTTTTGAATATCTTGGACGTCTTGAGACTGACGATGTCAGTGAATTTAGAAACTATGAAGAATTCTGTTTGAACTTTTTTGGTGTTTGGAGATATTATCATAATTTGAATCCCTTGTATCTTTTGCTCAATTCAGAGGCTGATTGGGTAAGAGATGTGGAGAAAAGATCTCTACGGAGTTTTGGAATGTTGGTTTCTATTGATGTTCGTCAGCTTGTTTTTGCTGCCCAGAAGTATTGGTGTTCTGAAGTGCTTTCCGTTGGACTTGAGGTTTTAGACAAACTAAAGGCCGTCTACAACTTCCAAATCGAGAATCGGGATTCCAGACTCTGCAAATGCAGGATTCTTACCCTTATCTATGAGGTGGCCAACTTTCTTTTGGGGTCGAAGTTTTTAAAGCAAAGTTCTCACTGGTTTGCAACTCTATCGAATTTGATCAGTTTCACAGTCGACAATTTTGTTGGTTGCACATTCCCTTCAGATTGGTGGAAATCCCAAAGACTGAACGTGATTTTGCTTAGAGGAACAGACATTTCGAAGAATTTATTGACAAGAGTCGTAGTTGATTCTATCCGGTCAAGGGAAGAGCTATCTTATGGGCAAATGGGAAAAATTGTGATGATTATTTTGGGGTCTGGAACTTTCCATAATGAGCTTTATGAGAAGACTGCGGAAGGGTTTGAATGGAATCCACCTTGGAAAGCGTTGCTCATGAATCTGCATAGGATTAGAGGATCAAACTCTCCAGATGGTCTTGTATCAGGCAATATTACCGAAGAATTGGGTCTTGTTGAAGGTCAGGAGGTTTCCGAACCTAGAGTCGCTGATGAAGTAACTAGAGAGGCACGGCTTATTTGGAGCTTCTGTGAAGCTTTGTCAGATGCATTAAATGCCAATATGTTGAGAGTACATGATTACATTTCTCCCCATTGTTTCTTGTATCTCGTTGAGCACCTTCTAAATCGGGCAGCTTCCTTCCAGGGTTACATCATTACTACAAGATCCTCGTTTGTTGAATGGCTCCTGGGACAAGAGGAGTTCTGCAAAAACAATTCAAGCTACAACATCGTGCCCGATTTACGCGAGTCTCTTGAAAGGGTTCACGAGTTTGTGATCCATGTCGTTAAGCAATGCCTTTACAACAAGAAGGAGACGATTGAATGGATCAAAAGATCATCCGATAGCGTGAACGAGCAGTACGCTCTTCTTGTGTCTAGATTGATATTTATAATATGTCTGCTCCATGCAAATTTTGATAGATGTATTGGCTTAGTTTTTCATTTGCTAAGAAGGAAAGACATTGCTGAACAACTACCCAGGGAGTTTGCAGATACCATAATGAGAGGAAAGAAAGGTCATTTTGCAAGTGTTCTTGCTCAAGCTTTCAAGAAGGTTGATGATCCTTTGGTAATCGTGAGTTTACGGGAGAACTGCCAAGAGTATTCATTTCCGGATGCAGTGTTTGTGGATATGAAGGTCAATCGTTGCAAGAACGACATCTTAAGAAAACTGTTTCCAAGAACTGTCGATTCTTCTTCAAAAGATCCAACTGGAGACGTTGCCGGTGGCCAGAGTCATAAGCAAGACAGTAGTTCTACCGCCGACAAGAACGACGATTCTGGAAACGGTAAACGAACGGCGTCGAAAGTCGTTGTTGATTCAGGAAGACCAAGTGGCAGTGGTGACAATACTGAAAGCAAGGGAAAGCGAAATGGAAAAGGGAAGGGTGAGAATAAAGGTAAGGGAAATAGGAAGTCCAACAATAAAGGCAAGAAAAAGTAAGGGGGAAGTGACTTCTATAGCTTTCTGCATGGTAGATCTCGAGTTGAATGTTTTATGAATGTGGTATAAATTACGTTTGACATTTTAATGCTCATGGTTTAGATACGTACTGGCCTCCTTTTTCTTTCTTTTTTCTTTTTTTTTTCCTTTCAATTTCTTTGGCCTTAAATGACATTTTATTGGAGATCAATTAGACTTAAAATTAGTTAGCCAAAAAAAAAAAAATTAGACTTCAAATTGAAAATCTTGTAGTGGGAGATTTCGGAAAATGTAGATTTTTGGAAATAAAAAAAGATGTGTGGGTCAATTATCTTTTTAAAGTAATTTTTAAATAAATATATGAAATTTTGTAAAATTAAAAAAAAAAAAATTTTTTTTACGGACACTCGGTGATTTTTTATTTTTATACTTTTAAGGTCAATGTGATTCACTGTGTAGACAAATATCAATGTGTTTTTACTGGTAATCACTGATAGACAACATCTTAATGTTCACTGGTCATTTTTTTTTTTATTTAAAAGAAGCTTGGTAATTTTTTAAAATGAGTGTTTAAAAAATGTCTATTTACTTAGATTTTTTTCGTTAAAAAGGGTGTAATTAGCTTTTCTTATCATGTTTTTAGGGTTATTCAAAAAGCGGATCTTTGATTTTCGTTGCTACAGAAGTGTTCCCTCATATTCTATTTTGAGAGGAAATAAAGAAAACAAAAAAAAATCTAAAAATTTTCTGAAGAAAGCAAAAACAAAAAACAAACAAAAAAACTTAAGAGGTGTCATAGGAGTCGTCATTGTGATCCGAACGGAGAAAACTTCAGTCATTAAGACAGAAGATAAATTCTATAAGTAACAAATAAATTCTTTAAATAAAAAGTCTTGATATTTCCTGAGACAAAGTCTAACCCAAAAAGCACTTAATCATAATTAATTTTAGGTTTGTTGGGTAGAATTTTTGCTTTTGTTTTTAGTCAATAAAATAATATAAACAAAAGCTGTAATTTTTCGGTAAGTATTTGGAAATTACATTTTTAAAAGTGCTTTTAAAGTCAAAATGATCTTAAAGTTTTGTAATAAGTAAAATAAAGTTTGTAATGTATGCCTTAAACTTTGATTCATATTTCAAAGTTTATTTAGAAGAGATTTTTTCAGAAATCATATTTTCCAATTTTGTCAAGAGCTGTTTTGAAAACCATAAGTTCTTCTGACAAATTATCTAAAAACGCTTTCAAAAACAGTTTTTGGACTCATGAAGCCAAAAACAATTTTTAGAAATCTCGACCAAACAGACTGCTTGTAAGCGTACTTCAGTATTGAGCATTTATTTAAAGATAAGATTATTTGCAGTCTTTGATTGTTAAAACTCAAAAAAGAAACTAGTAAGTCCTTGTTTTTATAGAATCATTCATATATATGTGGTTATAGATAACATATCATTTTTATGCATATATTTGATTTGTTTAATTCGTGCTCTAGGCAAATGAGGAAAAATTATGTGTCCAGTTATTTTTAGGATAGATGTTGAATAATTCACCTATCCTAATAAGAAAACCTGACCTAAATGATCCTATATCAAGAGCTAAATTACCTAAAGGAAGCCTGCATGGCCCAATGTTGAATTGCATATGACATATGTTTAGCAGTGAACCATCGATGATGGACGTACCTGCAAACTTGTGAAGCGAGAAAGCAGACCCATGAAGTGGGAGAGCGAGTGCATTTGGAAGAGTCATCTAGATTTTCATATTTAGATGGAAATATTGGGATGTAGATATTTGATATGAGAATATTTAGGTTATCATTTTATTTAACGTTTAGATGTAACATTTAAAAAAAGAATATTTGGATGGAAACATTTGGATTTATATTTTGATAGTTGTTGATAATTGTTATTTGAAATGGAAATAATTTGAAATTGTTGTTTAGTTGAAAACCTATTTACAACTCAATATGATAATTGTAGATACTGGGAATCTACTGTCAAATTTTTACCGGGATTAGTAGATAAAGAAATAACATTCATTTGAATCCTTGGACATCGCATATGTAATATACAAAGCAGTCACAATCACAAAATAATATAAATAAGTTAGACAAAATGAAAGAAATAAAGAATAACAACACCGATATTTAAAGAGGTTCGTCGGAAGTGTACTACGTCCTCTGTGTATGTGGGTTTCACTATGTATGAAAGTTTTCATATAATGAAATTACAATTTCTGAGTTTTTGACAGAAAGACTATAGATGATGGCTTCAAGAAAGAAAGAGAGAGGTCCCTTTTCACGAAGGGGGGTCTTCCTCTATTTTATAGAGGAAAAGTAGTGGGTCTGAATTCGTGAGTAGTAGTAAGCGGTTCCCCACTACCCCCAATGATTCGAAACACGTGTAGGAACGTGAGTCATGATATCACGATTGATCACGGGCTTAGCAGTTATGGGGATTGATCTTTATTTGTGTGATATTCGCCAAATATGAACTGTAACGACCCGCCTAGTACAGGCCGTTACCTTATATACATACATACATACTTACTTACTTAGCAAAACACAGCGGAAATTTTTTTTTTCTCTTTTCTTTCTTTTTTTTTTTTTGAATACAGGAATTAAAAACTTATATCATATATAATGTGTCTTAAATAAAAGTATTCACATAATATAAGTACTTAAAAGCAAAACGCGTAGCGACTTGTCTTCCCACGATTTCACAGTATACCCTGCTATGCTCTGCCATCTTGTATCACGCATTGCTGACAGGTTGCTTACCTGCAGCATAGACGTAAGACAGTGAGCTTTCGCTCAGCAAGTACAACTATTTAATCCGTGACATACACAACCCTAGCCTAACCATACACATTCTAACTTATCATGGCTTCACATATCAACTCATAGCATCATTCATCATAGCATAGCATAACAATGCCTAACTTATGCATGTTCCAGTTATGCTCGTATTTTATTTTCTTTACATATTCTGATCTTACTTTCATGATTATCTTACTTATCTTTCTTATCTTTCTTTTGGGCCCTTACATTAGTGTTCGTACCCGGCGCGCAACTATGGAGTGGTTGGGACGGTCAGTCCATGTCCAACTTATTCCATAGTCCAACCCGACCTCGGACGGGTGGTACGACACGGCAAGCTTGCTTGCCTTCTTTCTTTTTTTACTTTACCTCTTTCTTGAGCTTATTAGTCTTATAAGAATTAGTGAACATGCATCGAGATGTCACCTATTCTTAATTCATACTAACATCATTATCTTACTTAACATACTTTCTTACCTTTCGCACATCATACTAATATCATGCTTCAACATTTAACATGGCATAACAATTCACATATAACATGGAAATCAGCACATCACATAGTAGCACAAAGCACACCATTGGCATACATCCCTAGCATACATCTAACATACTTAGGCAAGTATCAATTAGAGCCTATGTTATAGGCGAAGTTGTACTTACCTCTCTTACTATGTCCGACTTGACGCTGTCCTTCCACTGGGTACAGTTGCAGGCCTTCTCCTGCTTGAGTAAGGACATAGGTAAGAGTCTGATTCCCATTGTGGAATGTTGGTGTCCTAACCAACATACCTACAAAATCCTAGTTATATGTCCCCGACATTTGATATCTTACTTGGTCACAATTAGTTATTCTACTATTTAGGAATAATCGAACTTTGATTATTCCTTAAGAGGCTACGTTGGATAACCTCTTGAACTAGGGCCTTGACATACTGCTAGGTTTTCTTTAAAAACTTGGGCTTTACTCTTATATCATAATTTATTGGGTTAATTTCATTAACCCTCTTCTCATAGCCAATTGCTAAGTTCTTGGTATTCCTTAGGGTTACATTGGATAACCCTTAAGGTTTCACTCAGTGGAATGTTGGGTCAACCAAAGTCAATATTTGGTCAACTATGATCAACCCTTGAGGGTCAACCTTGGGCTTTGGGGCTAAGCCCGGTAACTCGAGTATTATTCCGGGTTACGGTCCGTAGTCGGCTTATTTACAAATTTTATCTTGAAAATTCCATTTTCTTATCTTTTGGCAAATCTTGTGTAATTAGCTTCAAATTTTCCTTAATTTCTTGTAAAAATTCATATTTTTGAAATGGATCTTTATAAAAGTCGTTTAAGGTTGAAAACTGCCTTTGGAACAGCTTTTATAATTAAAAGTAGCGGTTTTAAACAAAATACAGTTTTTCGAAAACTTTTGTAAAAATTCATGTGCAGGAATTTTCGGTTCCCTGCACACTCCTCATAAAACAGTATCAGTTTTAAATATCCATTCCAAATTTGAAAAACTTGTCTTCACGAAACTCAAAAAATGCTAAAACTTTTGTGTTTTACAAAAAATCTAGTTTCGCTTGTATTTTTGTCAGTTTTTGTTTGAAACGGACTGATCATGTTAACTGGGTCTGGGCAGACCAGCCAGGGATTTTTGTAAAAACGGAGGCCATTGGAGCCTCATTTTGGGATTCTTCTGTAACGACCCGCCTTGTACAAGCTGTTACACTGTTGACTTTCTTACTTACATACTTATAAATTAGCTCAAAACACAGCGGAAATTTTTTTTTTTTTTTTATATACACGAATTAAAACGTGTTCTTAGAAAATGTGTCTGAATAAAATATAGTTATATAATTATAAAAACTCAAAAGTCAAAACGCGTAGCGGCATAGAGTCCCACGATTTCACAGCTTGCCTCGCCACCTTGCATCACGCATTACTAACGGGCTGCTTACCTACAGCATAAACGTAAGACAGTGAACTTTCGCTCAGCAAGTACAACTGTCTCGTCCGCGACTTCCTTAAATCATATCGAAAAGAAACATTTCTAACTTAACATACATAGCCATTCATAATCACATAACATTGTTCATAATGGCATAAACTAACTATGCCTATACATGCATGGTCCAGTTATGCTCGTATTTACTTTCTTTACTTATCATTGTTTTTGTAAGACCCGAAATTTTGTAGACTTGTGATCTCCTTGTTCATAAGGAATTAGAGTCTAATTTATGTATTTATGATGTGTTATATGAAAAATTATGAATAATAATGAGAAATTCATAATTTTATTTAAACAATGTTCGAGTCCTTATTTAATGATTATGAGACTCAATTAATGATTTAAGAGCCAAGAATGAAGTTTTTAAAGGAAAAAGAACGAAAAAGGATGAAATTTTACGAAAGTCAAAGGGTTGACCAAAAAGTCAAAGTTTGACCGGGACGGGTCACAACGTTGACTTCACAAGTATGATGAAGGAATATGGAAAGAATTTCCGAAAATGAAGTTTTATAAGCCATAAATCCACCCTAGAAAAATCAAGCACACCGAAAAAGAATTAAGGGCAAAAAGGTCTCTGAAAAATTGGAGAAAGAGAGTTTTCGGTCCAAATTTACATGGAAGAATTTTTGGACCAAAATATAAAATAAGAATGCTCATGTGATATCCGAATTTTCTATGTCCATATTTTTCTCTTAATGAATTAAATTCACAATATGTTCACAATCGTGAAAAAGCTTAATTTCGAGCTTTTGATCGATTTTATGAATTCTGATGGGTCGGGAAGACTCAAAATTTATTTCTAAACTCGGAAACGGACCTTTCAAGTCGAAACGGTCGAAACGGTACAAAATTTTACGAAAGTCAACTTTGACCGAAAAAGTCAAAGTTTGACTGACAAAAAGTCAACCCTTTGACTTTTCGAGATTTTTCGAGTTCAGCGCGGAACGAGTTCCGAGAATGAGTTTTGTGAACTAGATAGCAAGAATAAGCCGTAAAACGTCCCTAGAAAATCAAGCACACCGAGTTAGAGTTTAAGGGCAAAAAGGGTTCGGAAAAATTTGAGAAAAATATTTTTCGATCCGAAATTCACACAGATAAATTTTGTACTTCGGTATGAGATAAAAATATTGTGTTTTGAAAAATCACAATATTAGAATTATCTGTGTAGCATAAAGGAGAAGGAAAATGAGCTGTGGATAAACAAAAATGCCAAACAAGCCTAGACAAGGATTGACATGTGACATGCCTTAGATGTCACCCTCCACTAGCCTTAAAATTAGGCCACATAGAGCTGCTCTCCCTCCCCCTAATTTCGGCTGCACCTGCACAAAAGAAAGAAAAGAAAAGAGATGGAAAAGAAAGAATGAGATAAAGCCTAGATTTAAGGCAAGTAACCACCCACTTTTGTCCCATCAAAAGCCCTCTCATTTCCCCATCTTTTTTTTATTGAAAAGCTGCAGCCAACTTTGCCTTCCACTCTTGAAGGTTCGGCAGCCTTGGGAAGGCAAGACAAAGAAAAGAAAGAAAAGAAAAGAAATGAGAGTAAAGCCTTTTTTTTTGGACAAGCAACCTCTAACCACTACTTTTCACATCAATCTCTTCCATTCTCTCTCTTATCTTCCTTGTAATCTTTAACCAAAAAAAACCTTGTCTTCTTTTCTCTAGAGGGTCGGCAGTAGAGGGAGAGCAAGAGAGAGAGAAAACCAAAGAAAATTTCTTGAGTTGTGGAGCTTAGGAAATCCGGTTCTTCAAGGGGTGAGAGCAAGAAAGAGTTGTGAGATTTTTTTTGTGAGTTTTCTAAGTTGGAGCCGACAAAGAGAAGGAGAACAAGAGGTGAGTGAGTCTTGATTTTTTTTTCTTCGGGTTTAGCTCTTGAGGTTCGGCTTTGGAAGGTGCAAGAAGAGCCAACAATTTTTTTCTTGGATCTCCATTTTTTCCTAGGTTAGCCGTGAGCTTTGGTGAGCTAGGAGGAGGAAGAAATTCTTTTCCAACCAAACTAACCTTGGTTCTAGGTAATTTCTCAACCTTAATCCTCTTTATTTTGAGCTTATTTTGAGGTTCAATTTGAGGATTCAATATGGTTGTAAGGACTTAAGTCCATTTATGATTTTGTGCTCTAGTTGGTGTGTATGCTTGATTTCTAGCTCTAGGGTTGGTTTGACTTTAAATTCTTACTTGATTTGTGATAATTTTTGTATGAACTTCATGCTAGAAAACGTTGTGTGTTTGAATCTTAGGCTCCCGAAGTGTTCGGTCGAGTTAGATGCGCGAAATAGGACGCAAAACGAAAACGAAATCGAAACTGTCCAGATTCGGGTTGAACCTGACCAGTTTTTGGAAAAGTGAGATTTTAAGGCCTCTAGAGGCCGAATGGGTTAAAACTCAAAACACGAAAGTTTCTCGGAACAAGTTTTTCTAGAGGACAGCTCAGACGGAATACCAAAATAAGGCTCCAAAGGCCTTCGTTTTCAAAGAAACCCGTGGCTGACCCCTGGGCGCAGTCCCACCGGATTTTTCGGAGTCAGCCGGTTTTAAAAAAAAAAACTGGTATCAATCTAGGCAGAATTGATTTTTTGCAAAACACGAAAGTTTTAGCATTTTTCGATAGCTACAACTTTCAAGACAAGTTTTTCAAATTCCCGACGGATTTTTAAAATAGACGTGTTTAATGAGAGGTGCAAGGAATCCGAAAATTCCTTCACCAAAGTTTTACAAAGTGTTTTCAAAAAAATTGTAAAGTGTTATAAACCGTTATTTTAACTGCGAAAACCGTTCCAAAGGCGGGTTTCGACCTTAAATGACATTTATAAGTAATTATTTCAAAAGTTGGAATTTTATAAAGAGTTTTACGGATTTTTGAGAAAAATCTTGTAAAAGTGCAAAAAGGAAGAAAATGTAATTTTAAGTTAAGAAAATTTAAGAAAATGTATTTTTCAAAATAAAAATGGTAATCAAGCCGATTACGGGCCGTAACCGGGAATAGGACCCGAGTTATTGGGCTTAGGCCCAAAGAGCCCAAAATTGACAAGGGTTGACCAGTAGTTGACCAATTGTCAACTTTGGTTGACCCACAATAAGAAAAAGGTAACCTTAAGGGTTATCCAAAGTAACCCTAAGGACTACCATAAGTTAATGGACCAAGCAAAATGGGTCAAGGCCATTGACCCCATATGCTATAATAGAATGGTAAGCCCAAGGTAGTAAAGAAAAATCCAATAGAAGTTAAAGGAGAAAATTAAGAGGTTATCCAACGTAGCCTTTTAAGGGATTAATCAAGTCCAAAATTTATTCCCAACAATAAATGGCCAATTAGGACAGGTCAGTAATCTGACGGGGACATACAACTAGGTTATAGTGGGTATGTTGGTTAGGGTACCAACGTTCTACAATTAGAAAGAAAACTCACGTGTGTCCTTTCTCAAGCAGGAGAGGACGTGTAGCTGTACTTCGAGACAGGACAGCGACAGTAAAGGAATTAGCGCAAGAGGTAAGTACAACTCCGCCTACAGCATAGGCTCTAGTTGATGCTTACTAAAGTAAGATTAGATGAATGCTAAGGGTGTATGAAATTGTATGCTATACGATGATGTGCTATACGATGATGTGCTATGCGATGATGTGCTATGCGATGATGTATTATAAGTTAATTGCCATGCTATAAGTATTAGTATCCATGTTATATGATGATATAGAAAGTATGATCAAATATGAATTAATGTTCAGTATGAGTTAGGATTATGTGACATCACGATTGCATGTTCACTAATTCCTACAAGATAAATAACTCAAGATTGAGTAAGAAAATAAAGATAAGAAAAGATAAGAAGGCAAGCGAGCTTGCCGGTGTAGTACCACCCGTCCGAGGTCGGGTAGAATTATGGTTTGAGTTGGACAGGGCTGGCCGCCCCAACCACTCCATAGTTGCGCGCCGGGTACGAACACCAAAGGTAAGGGCCCTAAAAGAAATAAGAGAAGAAAGTAAATACGAGCATAACTGGACCATGCATGTGTAGACATTGTTAGTTATGCTATTATGAATATGTTATGTGATTATGAATGGTTATGTATGGATATGTATGTAAGTTAGAAATGTATTTTCGATATGGTTATATGTAAGTCGCGGATGAGATAGTTGTACTTGCTGAGCGAAAGCTCACTGTCTTACGTCTATGCTGTAGGTAAGCAGCCGGTCAGCAATGCATGATGCAAGGTGGCGAGGCGTGGCGAGGCAAGCTGTGAAATCGTGGGACTTTATGCCGCTACGCGTTTTGATCTTTTTGAGGTTTTATAATTATGTATTAGATTTTATACTGACACATTTTCTAAGAACACGTTTGATTCGTGTATATATAAAAAAAAAAAAAAAATTTCCGCTGTGTTTTAAGCTAATTTATAAGTATGTAAGTAAGTAAGTCAGCAGTGTAACGGCCTGTGCAAGGCGGGTCGTTACAGCTCATCACAGTATTGGAAATAACTGTAGAGCGCGAAAGGAGCTGTGAAAGAACGAAATAGCCAAACAAGGCCTAAGAAGAATTAGTGGAAGATGATATCATTATAATGACATCACCATTCCCTAACCAAATTTGAAATGAGATGGCAGCCCTCTATCCCCCATAAAGTTCGGCCAACTAGAAGAGAAAAGAGAAAAAGTTGGCTTGATTAGGGTAACTAGATGGCCTTTCAAGTCCAACCAAGCAAAGGACAACAACACCATGCCTATGACTCACCTTTCCACTAGCCTAAGATAACTTGTGAAGCTCTCTTTCCTCCTCCCCTTTGGTCGGCAGCAGCTAGGGACAGCAAGGAAAAGAAAAAAAAAAATGGGAACAAGACTAGACATAAAGCCCAAAATCAAGGAAAAAGTTGAACCACTTTTGTCCATGAAGGTCCCCCATCCTCTAGTCACTTCTTGCTTAAAAAATGAACTAAAACCCATGCCTTTTTCCTCTTCATTTCCGGCTGCACAAACCCCTTCAGCTCCCCTTGGATTCGGCTGCACCATTGGACAACAAAGACAAGACATAAAGCCTTGAATTAGGGGCAAGAAACCAACCACTAGTCATTCAAGACATCCATTCTATTTTCTCTTCTCTTTTCCTTGTCAAAGACAGCCAAAACCCTTGCTTGTCTTCAGAATTTTCGGCAGCAAGAGAGAAGAAGAGAGAGAGAGAGATTCAAAGAGAAATTTTTGGGTTTTCTTCACTAGGGTGCACGGCTTTGCAAAGGGGGAGAGCTAGAGAAAACTTGAGATTTTTCTTGTGAGTTTTGAGTGAAGTGGCCGACCAAGAGCAAGAGAGGAAGAGGTAAGTGGATCTTGAAAAATTCTTGGGTTTTCTTCCTTGATAATGCTCGGTTTAGAGGTGAGAAAAAGCTAACAAAAAAATCTCTTGGATCTCATTTTTTCTTGAACCAAATCCGTGAGCCAAGCAAGGAAGGACTTGAGAAAATTTTTGGTGAGTTCTCCAAGAGTTGGCCGAACAAAGCAAGAGAGAAAGAGGTAAGAAAAACTTGGTTTTTCTCTTGATTAAGGGTCGGTTTTAGTGAAGCAAGAAAGAGCTAACAAAAAAATTTTGGATGCCATTTTTCGTGGAGAAGCCGTGTGGGTGATCAAGCCAAGGAACCAAAGGAAATTTTAGGATTTCAAAACCCTAACTTGGGTTTGAGGTAAATCTCTTAAAACCATCTTGAAAGTGAGTTTCTTTTGAGTATTTTGATGTTGATTCAAGTGGTTTGTAAGGACATAAGTCCACTTTAATTTTCAGCCCTATTGTTGGTGTGTGTGTGCTTGATTTGAAGTTAGGGTTATGGTTGGCTTGATCTATTATTTGCTTGCTTGATTTATGCTTGCTTGATGATGGATTTTTCATGCTAGAAATTAGGTTGTATGTCCCATAAGATGAGGCCAAAAATCTGCCTTGGCAGCCATGAGAGCATGCTAGATTTAGGGTTGGATTTTATGATGCTTGTAGGTGTTGATGCATGAGTTAGAACCAAGTAACCCTAGTCTTTTTAATTTTCGGATTTGGGTTGCATGGGTTGAATGAGATGGATTTATGGGTTCCAATGGGACGTTAGAAGCGTTGCTTGTTGTGGTATAAGCTCCCGATGTGATCGGTCGAGATAGATTCCGTGAAATAGGACGTAAACCGAAATAAGGAACCGAAACTGGCCAGATTCGAAAGAAACTGCCAATTCGGATTCGAATCTGACCAGTTTCGGGAAAGGGTAATTTCAAGGCCCTTAGAGGCCGAATGAGGTAAAACTCAAAACACGAAAGTTGTTCGGAACAACTTTTTCTAGAGGATAGCATGGACAGAATCTCAAAATAAGGCTCCAACGGCCTCCGTTTTACCCAAAACCCGTGGCTGACCCCTGGGACGTTCTTCACCCAATTTTTCAGAGTCAGTCCGTTTTCAAATAAAAACTGGTACTGATTTAGGCCAAACTAGATTTTTCTTAAAACACGAAAGTTTTAGAATTTTTCGAGGGCTACAACTTTCGTGAAGACAAGTTTTTCAAATTCCAAGTCGATTTTTAAACTGAGCGCGTTTCGTGAGAGATGCGCAGGGAGTCCGAAATCTTGCACATGAGTTTCACGAAAATATTTTCTAGAAAATTTGTAAAGTGCTCTTAAATGGTTATTTTAGCTTCGGAAACCGTTCCAAAGGCGGTTTCCGACCCCAAATGATTTTATAAAAGATTTATTTCGAAAACCATGGATTTTAAGGGCTCGGGTTTGAAAATTCACATTTTTCCACAAAGTAAAGAAAAAGAGGGTTTCAACCAAGAGTTTACAAGTTAAAGAAAATAATGAGATTAAGCCAAAGTATTTTCTAATTAAAGGAGTTAGAATTTTTACAAGCAAAATGAAGGATTTTTGGAAGTTAATTACATAAGATTTTCCAAAAATAAGGAAGAGGAATTTTAAAGTAAAAATTGGTAAACAAGCCGATTACGAACGGTAACCGGATATTATATCCGAGTTACAAACCCAAGGATAACCAAGGGTTGACTAAAGGTTGACCCAAGGTTAATTAAGGTTAACCTTAAGGGTAACCCAACATAACCCTAAGGGATACCCATATGTGTAATTGGGCTAAGATTTAAAGGGTTAATGGAAATAACTCAATAACAAGGATGTATGAACAAATCCCAATAATAGAACAAGGCTCTAACCAAAAAGGTTACCCAACGTAACCTCTTAAGGATTAATCGAAGTTCGATAAAGAATGGGGATTAATGTGGCCAGGATGGATATCATGGATAGGGGACATACAACCAAAAGTAGATGTGAGTGTTGGTAGGTCACCAACACCTTACGAAAGGATCTTGATCCTATATTTTTGGTATATCAGGAAAGTGAATTGCCGTTACCGATAATTTAAGGAACGCAATTTTAAGGATACGGCACTAGAGGTAAGTACAAACCTCACCTGCAGTATGAAAGCTAGTAAATTATGTTCAAGTATGTGGTTTTCAAATATGCTGCAATATGTTGTGTGCTATATCTATGAAATGCCATGCTTATTAAAAAGTGCTATTTTTGCAAAATGCTATGTTTATAAAAAGGTGTTATTTTTGTAAAATGCTATGTTTATAAAAAGGTGCTATATTTGCAAAATGTCATGTTTATAAAAATGTCATGATTGCAAATGCCATGAATGAAAAGAATGCCATGCCATGTTATTAACGAGATAAAAAGTATGTTATCATATAGTGACATCATAAGGTATGTTCACTAAAGATAAATAACATGGTAAAAAATCACAAGTAAAGTGTCATACCGACCTCCCATAAGGTGGAGGATTTTTCATGTTAAAGTAAATGATTCACCCTCTCGTTGATGCGGGAGGGTGTAATCACCCAATGTTCCCAGAGCAGTTAGGGACCTTGCAACCCCTATTTGTATTTGGAGGCGCGCTAAATAAATGATGGTACGTACACTATGTGGCCCATAAGAAAGATAAGTAAGTTAAAAGAAATGCATAAATGGAACATAAATGGTTCACGCATGTGCATATGATGATGTATGTTTTCAAGATGTTTTAATGGTTTTGTGAGATTATATTTGTGCTTACTGGGCGAAAGCTCATTCAGTTATATTTCATACTGTAGGTAAGAAACCCGCAGCGTAATGGTGGGCATTGTGAGGATGATGTGGTGGCGGACGAAGGCGGTGTGGATACCACTACGTATTAATTCCGCAATCTTTTGATAAGTAAAGAAGTTTTGTATATATAAGTATATACATGATGGAGACAAATTATGCTTTATGGTATTTTGGAACTAAAGATCTTAAGTAACGTGTACTTAAGTAGTAATAATATATTGCTAAAGACAAATATTTTTATAAGTATGTTTCAAAAAAAAAAATATTCCTAATTTTCAAGTAAAGTTAAGTAAGTAAGTAAGGCGTGACGGCCCTACGTAGTAAGGGGGCGTCACACTTTTAGGGCCCTTACCTTGGTGTTCGTACCCGGCGCGCGACTATGGAGTGGTTGGGGCGGCCAGCCCATTCCAACTCAAACCATAGTCCAACCCGACCTCGGACGGGTGGGACTACACCGGCAAACTCGCTTGCCTTCTTCTGTTTTCTTATCTTTCCCTAACTCAATCTTGAGTTTATTTATCTTATAGGAATTTAGTGAACATGCAATCGTGATGTCCCATAATCCTAACTCATACTGAACATTAAATTCATATTTGATCATGCTTTCTATACATGGCATAATACACAATTAACATGGCAATTAACATTTTGCACAGCATCACATAGCAGCATATAAAATTTCATAACATACACTCTTAACATGCATCTAACTTTACTTGGTAAGCATTAACTAAAGCCTATGTTGTAGGCGGAGTTGTACTTACTTCGTTTCCTGCTAGATTCTCACTCTCGCTGTCCTGATTCGGAGTACAGCTACACGTCCTCTCCTGCTCGAGAAAGGACATAGATGAGATTCCGTTTCTGATTGTAGAATGTTGGTACCCTAACCAACATACCTACTAGCCAAAACAACCCTAGAGCTAGAAATCAAGCACATACAATAATCTAGAACAAAAATAGAAATTGGACTTATGTCCATACAACCCCATTGAATACTTAAATTGAACTTAAAATCAAGCTCAAAATAAAGGGGTTTAGGGGTCTAAGATTTACCTCAACCAAAGCTAAGCTTGGTTGCAAAACAAATTTCTTCTTCTCCTCCTCACCCCTAAGCTCACGGCCACCTAGAAGAAATGGGGATTAAAAAAAAATGTTGGCTCTTTCTTGCACCATCCAAGGCCGTGCATTACAAGAAGAGGAACCCAAAAAAAATTTCAAAACCAACTCACCTTCTACTCTTTCTCCTTGGTCGGCTTCCCCCCTAGGAAACTCACAAAAATCTCTTAACTTTTTCTTACTCTCACTCCCTTGTAAAACCGGATTTCTAAGGCTCAAAAGCTCTCCAAGTTTTTGATTTTTTTTCTCTCCTCTCTCTCTTCTCACTTGGCTGCCGAATATATAAATGAAAAACAAGGGTTTTGGTTGAAAATTTGAAAGGTAATGATGTGCCAAGGGGAGGTTGGAGTGGTTAGAGGTTGCTTGTCCTAAAAAAAGGCTTTACTCTCCTTTGTGCTACACAGATAATTCTAATATTGTGATTTTTTCAAAACACAATATTTTTATCTCATATTGAAGTACAAGATTTATCTGTGTGAATTTTGGATCGAAAAATATTTTTCTCAAATTTTTCCGAACCCTTTTTGCCCTTAAACTCTAACTCCGTGTGCTTGATTTTCTAGGGACGATTTATGGCTTATTCTTGCTATTTAGCTCACAAAACTTATTCTCGGAACTCGTTCCGCGCTGAATTCGAAAAATCTTGAAAAGTCAAAGGGTTGACTTTTCGTCGGTCAAACTTTGACTTTTTCGGTCAAAGTTGACTTTTGTAAAATTTTGCACCGTTTCGACCGTTTCGACTTGAAAGGTTTGTTTCCGAGATTAGAAATAAATTTTGAGTCTTCTCGACCCATTAAATCTCACAAATCTTTTCAAAAGCCCTAAACCGAGCTTTTTCACGAAAATTTTCATAAGGTGAAAATAATTCCTTAAAAGGAAAAAAAAAATATACATGAAAAAATTCGAATATTACATCTTCACATGTTGCCCCATAGGAAAAATCGTTCCGAACAACTTTTGTGTTTTACGTTTTACCCAATTCGGCCTCTAAAGGCCTTAAATTTTCACTTTCCCGAGACTGGCCAGTTTCGAATTCGAATTGGCAGTTTTGGTTGTTAAGTCCGGTTTACGTCCTATTTCGCTAAGTCTAACTCGACCGACCACTTCGGGAGCCTACATAACAAACACGCAGCGTTTCTAACGTCCCACATGAACCCATAAGCAGCTAGAACAGATCCATGCAAACCAAATCCGAAAAGCCTAAATCCTAGGTTTGCATGGTTCTAACTTTTTGCATTCCATTCAAACAAGCATCAACATACACCCTTAAGCTAGCTGCCCATCATGCACTGCCTAGGGCAGGTTTTTAGACCAAAATCAGGGGACACACAACATACACATCTAGCATGCAACCTATCAACCAACAATCATAAATCAAGCAAGAAATTAAGCCAATCACCCTAAATCACCTAATCAAGCACATACTAACCAACTAGGGCAAGAAATTAAAAGTGGACTTATGTCCTTACAAAACAAAATTGAATCACAAATAAAATTCCAAATTGAACTCAAATGAAGGATTAGGGCTCAAGAATGTACCTTAGACCAAAGTTAGGGTTTGGTCACAAAAATTTCTTTCTTCCCCTAGCTCCCCCTTGCCCACGGCTTCACCTTGGTTTGGGACCCACAAATTTTCTCTTGGCTCCTTGGTTGATCCTTACCAAAACCGAACTCCACCACGAGGATTTCTCCTCAAAAATCCCAACTTTTTCACTTCCTCTTCTCCTCTCCCTATTACTCTGCCACTATATCCAAATGACCCAAAAAATTTCAAACTTTTTCTTGGCTTTCCCTAGAGCAAAACCGAACTCCCCTAAGCAAAAGGCCTCAAGAAATTTTGATTTTTCTCTCCTCTTTCTCTCACTCTTGGCTGCGGATTTTTCAAGAAGAAAATGGCAAGAACTTCCCCAAGTTTTTGAATAAAAATGAATAGAATCCACTTCTATTTATAGAGTTTGGAAATTTTTGGGAAATCATGCAAAAGCCCCAAAATTTTTAATATTTCCACTAAGGGAATGTGAGGTGGCCGGCCAAGGGATGCTAGAAGCATCTAATAATACTTTCCAAGCTTAATTAAGGGTTAATGATGTCATAATTAAAAAGCTAAATGATGTCATCACCCTTAGAGCCTTATTTGGCTAGTTTTCTCCAAAAATAACCCATTTTTGTGTTACACAAATATTTCTAATACTGTGCTTCACTAATACACAGTATTTTTATACTGTACCACAGTACAAAATTTATCTATGTAAAATTGGACAGTATAATTTTTTTCTTATTTTTCCGAGCTCTTTTTGTCTTTAATCTTGACTTAGTGTGCTTGATTTTCTAGGGTGGTTCTAAGGCCTATTCTTGCTATCTAGCTTACAAAAAATATTTTTCGCAGTATACTTTCCATACTGCATTTCAAAATATTGTAAAGTCAACCTTTTGACTTTCCTTGGTCAAACTTTGACTTTTTTTGTCAAAGTTGACTTTTTTTGATCAAACTTTTAACTTTCGTAAAATCATGTACTTTTCCATCCTTTTTGACTCAAAAGGTCCGTTTCTAGGCTAAACAATCAATTTTGAGTCTTATTAACCCATAAGAACTCACAAAATCTTACAAAAGCTCTAAATCGAGCTTTTTCACGAATACCTTCATAATGTGAAAATAATTTCTAAAAAGGAAAATAAGGATATTGAAAAATTAGGTATTACATGAACACTGAATGACGAACTAGTCATTCACGAAGACCAATGATTAGACATCATTCGGCGTTCATTTTGTTGGGCCAAATATTCACCCGAGCCATACTTGGTGAATTGACGGGCTTCAAAGAAAATAATACCCACTAATCGAGTGCAGACGTTGATCGTTCACCACACTGCCAAGGTGAAATCATTCATTGGGCCCAGCCCAAATGTTTGAGAATATTTGATGTATCGGGATCCGACTCTCGTCGTTCGTTTATTAAGTGATTGTGAAGACTCGGTAACAGCGTTGTGGGGAGAGGAAATTTGACCCCAACAATAATATTATTCCAAATGGATATCTAGACATTATGTAACATTATGCCAAATGGGATAAACATATTTGAGATGAGGTTTATTTTTATTTCAACCCCATTTCAAAATGGACAATTCAAGTGGAATATTTGAGATGACAAAAAACCAAATACATATTTTAAATAGCCATCTAAATGGAATATTCTCATTGATTAAATGGTTGAAACAAATGCCCCCTTAAAACTTTGGACTAATTTTTTTTTTCAGTGTTTGGGTTAGTAGTTAACTGACATTAACAATACCACTTAGGTAAAAGGCAAAATCTTTGTAAAAAGAATTCTTAAAAAAAAAAAACGTGAGAAAATAACCTTTTCATAAATATTATTTAATAAATATCTCAAATTTTATTAGAAAAGGAAAATAGCAGTTTTTTTTTCTTAGATGATCGATATTTAATCGGTTATTTGATAGAAGATCAAAATCAATTATTGATTGATTGATATCATTATGTATTTTACTAATTAATTATTTATTGACTATAATGAATTAGATCGGCCATATTCGATTGATTACAGACATAGAATGCAAAGAATACTCGGACAAAATACGAAAAGTATGGCATTATTTAAACTAGTGGTTCTATTTACACCCCATTAATATCCCACCCAATTATAAAAATTTTTTTATTACAATTATACCCTATAATAAAATTACGTTAAAACCCACGAAGACATACCCACATAGCTATAAATAGAAATAATCTTTTTTTTTTTTAATAAAATGCTTTAAAAAATACCACACATTAGCTATAAATGAAAATAATATTTCTTAAAAAATAATAATAATAAAAAATTCTCCCACAAATTTGATTAACTTTAATTTCATTTTGTAAACCCTAAATTGTTATCATCAGATTCTTTCTTCAACAATCTTTATAATTACATGAAAATTTCAATGAAGGTTTTATGCGAAAAAAAAAATGTCTCTTAAAGAGTCAATAACTATTAAGTATTTTTTTTAATTTTTTTAATTATTTTAAATTTCATTAATTACATTATGTATTCCTTTTTTTTTTTTTTTAGCATTTTAAGAATTTATGTATTAAACTCTAAGTCGTTAAAAGAATTTTTTTTTATTTCCTCTCATAGAATGAAATATTTTCATTATTTAGATTTATTAGTTTATTTATTAATAAAAAAACATTTTTTAAAGTTAAAAAAAATTAAAGAATTTGGGTGCATAAGAGGGTTAAATTTTTTTTTATACTAAAAAGTGTTTGCAAAAGGATAGATTTTCTAAATTATTAAAAATATTCATTAGTTGCTGGTATTATTAATTCTGCAAATAAAATCTCTCTATAAAAATAATCCAATACAATATAAAGATGATTTGGTATATTAACAAAAATAATATTTCAGATTACTCCCCCATGCTGACTGGAGTCAACCTTTTGTATTAAAAATAAAAAGGTAATCTGATAGATTACTAAAAATAATAAATCAAAACACTTTTGGCGATCGAAAGTCGGCACCACCAATTGAGGATCATCGATGATCTATGCTGATTTTGAATGATATCGGGTAGACTATCGATGGTAATTTATCAAATTATCTTTCTGACTGGTTAGAAGTAATTTTGTTAACAAAAACAAAAATTAATTTTTAAAAAATCAACCAACTCCAATTTAAAAATTTGATCTCCAACTAATAAATCAAATTCATGCTAATTTTTTATTTGTCCTACTGAGGGTTAAAAACTCATACTACTATAATTAAGACAATATTTTAAAGGTTTGGTTTGGTTAGGTTTGATTATGTTCGGTTTTGTTTTTTTATTTTAGGCAATCATAATATACACGTTATTGTTGCGGATGAGTTCATTAACTAACGTCATCATCTGACGATGTTGTGACGAAATATTTCAAAGTCTGGGTTCGCAATTGCCAGGTTGTTTCTCCTTTTGGCCTCAACGGACGAAAAAGGCTGTCTGCCAATGCCAACCACCAAACCCCGATTATTAAACAAAATTTCTCCCAACTAATAATAATATTAATATTTATGTGAGACTAAAGTGAATCTTATGTGGAAATTAAATTGAAATCCATGTATAAGAAATTTCCCTTTAGAAAATTCCAAAGTTTGTTGGGTTGTAAGTCTGCAGAGAAGAAAAAGAAATGTGATAAATGACAAAATAATAATAATAATAACAATAATAATAATAATAATAATAATGAACATTGTTGATGATATTTAAAAACATATATTAAATATGGACATTTAAATATAGACCAGTAATTGGAATTCGTCATAAATAAATCTACCATTTTTTAAGAAATACCTTGAAAGGAGCACATTTTGGAATATTGTCACATCTATTATTATTTTAGGATTTTTGTCTTGTCAAATATTAAGTGGTCAACATCAATTAAAAAAAAAAAAAAAAGACACCGAATAAGTAATTAAATGAGACAAAATTCTTAAACATGTGCACCAATTAAAGGGCTATTCTCACAATTTTTCTCAAGATGGTTTTTTGTTTTTTTATCGAATTATATGATTTCTCTCATGTGTTTCTAGAGAACTGTTAAAATTATATCTTAATCCCTTTTTTTTTAATTATTATTTGGATAAAATCAACCTCAATAATAATGTCAAATTAATTATAAAAATTAGTTATACAAAAAGAGACTTTTTTTTTTTTTTAAATTTGGGATAAGGGGATTCCAACTCTGCACCTTTAGGTGAAGTCAGATGTGATATTACTTCTAGACTATACCTGCAACCACTAAAAAAAAAAAAAAAAAAAAAAAAAAAAAGAGACTTACCCCTTGTAAAAGAAATGATAATTTTAATATTTAATTGCACTTATATTTGAGAATAATCAGGTTTGGTTTTCTAAAAATTTGATTTTTGTTCATACTCAACAAAGTTATTATCTCCAAATCAAAGAGAAACACAAAGTACATGTTATCATGCGCTTCTCTTTATTAATTTTAAAAATATGTAAGAACATATACAAGGCACTGTATCACTAAACGAGCAACTTACCTTAAATTTAGAGACTAAATGAGCAATTTAAAGGGAAGCTAAGCTTGCGTTTAGTGTACGAGTTTGAAATGAAATTTATATATTGAAATTGGTTGATTTTTCAAAAAAATAATTATAATTTTAATTGAATTTTCAAAGAAAAAAAAAACAAAAATTTATATGAAAAACTTTGGTTTAAATATGAAAGCCAAACGAAGTTTAAGTATGTGTTTGGCACATTAACTCGAACTATTCAACTCTAATTATTTTTTGTCTTTTTCTGAAAGAGTAAACTCAGTTTCACTATTCATAATTCAAACTCTAATTTAAAAACTTAAATTTAAAAGTCCATAATTTTACTGGATTTTTTTTATTAAAAAAATTGTAAAGATTTTTTACAAATTATGCAAGATTCATATATATTTTTTTTAACACATTTCAAGTTTTTACGTTTTTTTTTAACTCTAATTAAGTAAATATACACTTTTAAAACTTAACTCAACTCAACTATAATCAAAATAACTCGAATTCTCTAATCAATCGGACCAACTAAACACCCTCTAAGTAAAATAAAGGCACATCATAATAAATTTAACTAGATTAAGAGGTATTTATACAAATATAAGAAAGGAGAAGGTTTTTCTCCTGTGCACACCTACTTCGTCCAAAACAATTCGATTGGTGCAAAAAAATTTTGTATTTATTTTTCAGTCCTCTGGTTTTTTTTTTTTTTTTTCATTTGAGTCATTTATTAACTTTCTTTTCGGACCAATTTTTTTTATATATATTTTAGTCCCTTGTTTTTCCTTTTTCAAATAATTTTTTTCTCATTTTGGTCCCTTTTTTTTTTTACTTCTACATTTATTTTTTAATCCTCCATTTTCTCCCGGATCATTTTTTTCATTTTAATCCTTTTTCCATTTTTTTTTACCCAATTTAATTTTTTCATTTAAGTCTTTTTTCATATTAATAATTTCTTTCATTAGTCATTTTATCTTTTTATTTTTTTCATGCCTTTTCTTGGATCATTTTATGTATTTTTTATTTATTATTTTAATTTTTGTTGGGTCATTTTAGTGCATGGCCTCATGCTTTACACTAGTATTATCAAAAGTGTAAGTTCGAAAAATAAGGCGAAAAGTTGGGAGAGGGCAAATGTGTAATAAATCCCACGATGAAATAATAAATAAAGGCGTCAAAAGGTTATGTGGACGTACGGATTGACCTTTCCTAGGAACTTTAAGCATGACACCTGACCAAACCCAATAGAATCGATTTCTCCTTTCGCATGGTCTCCTACTTTTCTTCTTTTTTCTCTTATTCGATGTTTGCTTAGTTGAGTAAAGGAAACCAAAGCCAAGCTCTTTCACCTTCTCTCTCTCTCTCTCTCTCTCTCTCTGGTCTCTACTAATACAAAGCTTTTTAGCTAAGCAACCCATTTCCTTTCCAGTTTTCTTATTAAAACTCTCTTTCAAATGGGTTTCCGAGGGTGAAAGGAAGAAGAAGAAGAAGATCAGGAAATAATGGCGAAAGGAGAATCTTCTTCCTTCAAGAACAAGAAAAATATCGCTGATCGCTTCACTGATACTGTGTTTTCTTGGTCTCTCCAAGACGTCTTCAATGAAAGTCTTTTCAAGGACAAGGTTTTTCCTCTTCTTAGATATATCTATCTATATATACACACACACACATAAGATTTGTTTTTTTTTGTTTTTGTTTTTGTTTTTTTTTTTTCACTTCTTCTATGTTCTTACATTTCTCGTGGTTTTTTCTTTTTTTCTTTTTATTTCATGAGATCACTCTCTCTCTCTCTCTCTCTCCTTCTCAATTTAGCCATCAAGTGGGATTGTTTTTGTTTTCACTTTATTTGGTTTTGTTTTCCTTGTTTGGAATGGTATAAAATAGTTTGCAGCTTTTCTGCACAGAATTGATACCACGGGTCCGACAACAAATGCATTTTAAATATATATATATATAATTTTTTTCATGCATCTTATGTAAAATAAAAAATATATACATATATATATACGTATAAATATTGGGACGTCTTTTGCTTAAAAACTGGCTTGCATAGTATTTCACATATAATTTGTCTTCCCTCGCACATTATTTTGAAATTATTTATATATGCAATGTGTCCGTGTAACAGTTTTGCTGTTCGATACAAGAAAAATCCGTTACATGATTTAAAAAAAAAAAAAAAAACACCATAACATGAATTTTAAAGGTTTGTTCGATACAAGAAAAATCCGTTAAATGATTATATATATATATTAAAAAAAAAAAAAAAAAAAACAACAAACAAACAAACACCATAACATGAATTTTTAAGGTTTCCATATAAAGAAGACAACTAACTTTTTCAAAACAAAGTAACCACATATTGGGACAGACATAGTTCAGCTATTAGTTGCGATGTTTATAGTGTTTTAAAACCTTTTTTTGTTTTTGTTTTTTAAATTGTTTTCTGTTCTACCAGGTGATTAAAATGAATTTGATACAAAATATTTATGTTTAGCACGCTTCTTCCTTGTACACATCATTATATTAGAATGCAAAAATGATAATAGAGATTGTTTTCAAAGAGTGATTCTCCTTGCATTTTATGGTATATTGACTTCAATTAATTTGAGGTTTAAAACTGGCATCCGTGTTTGTGGTGTCGTTTTGATGATCAAAATCGTCAAAAAAAAAAAAAAAAAAAAAAAAAAAAAAACGTAGTGAAAAGTTGAGTTTGTTTAGTGCTATAGAAGCCGAAAGGTTTCTATTTTAGCCAAATTGAAATTTTACCTTTAGGTGCATTTCAAAACTTCTTATTCTAACAATGGCCATTATTGTAGGTGGAAAAGATTCCCGAATCGTTTGATTCAGCTGCACAATATTTGGGGTCTTATGTCAACCCTTTATTGGAAGAAACTCGAGCTGAATTGCAGTCGAGTATGGAAGCGCTAAATAGAGCACCTTTTGCTCAGGTGATCTCTTATGAAGAAGCTAAACCAAATGGGACGAAAGTTTATCGAGTTCAAGTCGATTACTGGAGAAACAAGAACAGTGGTGGCAAGGAACCATACAAAACATTGCCCGGGGACATCTTTGTTTTGGCACATTGTAAACCAGAAACTGTTTCTGATTTACAAAGGGTGGGCGCGTCATGGGCTTTTCTGTCGCTCATTGATATCCGGGGTGATGGCAGTACTATTTTCAAGGTCAAGGCGTCCAAAGAGTTTGAACACGACTCTCGGAAGCAGACCTTATATATCATTTTCGTGGTGAATGTAACACCCCACAAAAGGATATGGGAAGCACTGCACATGTCAACCAATCTGCAGATCATAAATGAAATTCTGCGGACTAATTCTGCGGTAAGTCTGTCAATTATAACTTTTTCACTTGTTGCTTTGATATTTGATTTACCAGCATGGAAATGATAAAAATTCTTATGATATAAGTGAAATATTTGAGCAATCCTACTCGTATGTTAGAGAAATAACGCAGGTCAGGTAAGTCATCTCAGTTTCTTTCTTTCAGTTATATTTCATTTTGTTAAATGTATGTTTTCCGGAGGAGATAAAAATGATTTTTTCGGGTTTGAACACTTTTTCCCATGTTGCTATCTCTTAGACTTTGAAAATCTCAATTCTGCATAACAGGTTAAGAAAAAGGGTGGTGGTTTTTCGAAGAAAAATAAAGGCATCAACGATGAGAAGTTGGTAAAGAGTTTATCTTCCAAACTTAATGACTCTCAGACTGGAGCAGTTCTTTCGTGTCTTGATACGATGCAGTGCAAGAAGAAATCTGCCGTGGAACTTATATGGGGTCCACCAGGGACAGGAAAAACTAAAACTACAAGTACTCTTCTCGTTACCCTCTTGAGAAGGAATTATAAAATCCTTGTCTGTGCGCCTACAAACGTTGCTATTACTGAAGTGGCTTCGCGGGTTCTGAAGACGGTATTAGATGCGCAGAGTACTGATGCCTTGTTTTGTTCGTTGGGAGACATTCTTCTTTTTGGCACCAAGGAGAGACTCAACATTAGTTCAGATATTGAAGAAATATACTTGGACTATCGAGTCCAACAGCTCGGAGACTGCTTTGGACCGCTTGGTTGGAGTTATTGTTTCGCTAACATGATAGATCTTCTTACAAATTGTGTTTCTCAGTACAATGTTTTATTGGAAAATGAGTCAATCATAGAGGGAGAACAAACCAGTGGAAGTGGAATCGAAGAGAAGATATGCATGCCTAAGGGTGAAGTTGGCAAGAAAAAATTCACGTCGTTTCTCGAATTTGTGAGAGGGAGATTTGATTTTACCTCATCGGAGCTCAAAAGATGCATCTCTAACATCTGTACACATACAACAAAAAGTTTCATTCTGAAGAAGAATTTTAACAACATGGTGTCCCTTGTTCGCTCACTCGATGCTTTCAAATCATTGTTGTGTCTAGATGACGTTGTTTCTGGAGAACTAATAGAGCTCTTTTCTCATCCAGCTGGAGAGCTTTCTCATCCATTAGAAGATAAAACATCTTCCTCGCTGTTCTTGATGAGAAATGAATGCCTTTCTTTTCTGAAAACTCTTCGTGATTCCCTTAAGGAGCTTGATTTGTCAAGTTTTAAGCACCAAAAAGCAGTTAAGAAATTCTGTTTTGAAAGAGCCTCATTAATATTTTGTACCGTGTCAAGTTCCTTTAAGCTGCATAATTTGCAAGTTAAGCCGACCATTTTGGTCATCGATGAAGCTGCACAGTTGAAAGAGTGTGAATCAACCATACCTCTTCAACTTCCAGGTCTAAAGCATGCAATTCTTGTTGGTGACGAATGGCAATTACCGGCAACCATTAAAAGCAAAGTATGTCGGAGAATCTATTAATTTCTTTACACTTTTTTCGTAAATTTTTACATATTCGTTTTTTTGATATTACATTCAAAACCTTATTCCTTATCTACATATATATATATATATATATATATTTTGAATAGATTTCTGAGGAAGCTGGTTTTGGAAGAAGTTTGTTTGAGAGGTTGAGCTCACAAAATCACCCGAGGCACCTCCTGAATGTACAATACAGAATGCATCCGTCCATAAGTATTTTCCCGAATTCAGAGTTCTATCGTAACCAGATATGGGATGCCGATATTGTGAAAAGGGAAAGACATGGAAAGCAGTATCTTCCAGGATCAATGTTTGGTCCATATTCATTTATAAATATAATTGGTGGAAAAGAGGAAAGGGATGAAGATGGGCATAGTCGAAAAAATATGGTTGAGGTAGCGGTTATCTTGACAATACTGCAGAAACTGTACAATGGTATGTCTAGTCACATGCTTTCGTTTTAGTTACACTAATACATGAAAATTTACATTAACTTTACTGAAAGGAAAACGCATGTTTGGCTGAAATGCTGATAAGCCCCCTATTCGTTTCACTCATGTGAGGCGTGCCAGGCATGGAGTGTGGGAGAGAGTTACGCCTCTCGAAAGCGTAGCAGAGTTTTCTAATTCACAGACTATCGTTTCCTTTCATTCTTTTCTCAATCTTCAAATTGCTTAATACCTTATCAAATGCATCCAAATTTTCACAGGATTTTCCATCAAACAAACATGAAAATTCGTCTTATTTAGAGATGTTGCTCTGAAGCTAAAAAATTGTGATCTTTTTTAAGAGTTTGTTTTCTTATATTTTCTCCTTTTCGTTTACGTACAGCATGGCTTAAATCACAAGATAAGTTCGGTATTGGTATAGTGTCTCCCTATGCTGCTCAAGTAAATGCGGTTCAGAAAAAAATTGGGAAGAAGTATGATAACGTTACTGGCTTTCAAGTGAAGGTGAAGACGGTTGACGGGTTCCAGGGTGGGGAAGAGGACATAATAATATTCTCCACCGTACGCTCTAGTGACGGCCATTCACTGGATTTTGTGTCCAAACCTCACAGAACTAATGTTGCTCTTACAAGGGCGAGGTACGGTGATGTGTAAAATATGTCAAATATGTTCTTGCATTCTTTTATAGAGTTTGCAAATAAAAAGTTGCCCTTTTCATGTCTGTAGGAACTGCCTCTGGATTCTGGGTAATGAAAGAATTCTAGGTAATAGTCACTCTGTTTGGGGGGCTATTATCCGTGATGCAAAAAACCGTGGATGCTTCTTTAATGCTGACAATGATGCAGACTTGGCCGGGACCATAACAAATATCAAGAAAGAATTAGGCCAATTTGCTGATATGCTTAATCCTGACAGTATACTTTTCAAGAGTTCTAAGTGGAAGGTATAGTTTTTAGTAGTCAAATGTATAGTTACAGTTATTAGTGTGTTTGTGGATTTACTACTTACTTTTAACTACTCACACTGGCTCTTTTAGATTCAACATTGACTTATATATATATATATATATATATTTTTTTTTTTTTTCTGAATCCCTTTCTACCTCCAAATTCGTAGGTCTTTTTTAGTGATAGGTTTCTGAAGTCGTTCCAAAAATTAACATCCGTTGAAAGAAAGAAGTCGGTTATAAAGTTTCTTCTCAAGCTCTCTGATGGATGGAGACCAAAGCGGTGTCTTGCAGCATTCTGTGAAAGCTCTTTGCAAATAAGTGATTTTAAGGTTGAAGGTCTGTCTGTTGTCTGTACTGTCGACATAGTACAAATGGATTCCGGATACATGCAAGTTTTGAGGATCTGGGACCTATTGCCTCCTGAGAATATTCCAGAATTCTTAAGATATCTTAACTGTATTTTTGAGAAGTACACGGACGATTTCATCAACATCTGCAATGAAAAATGCTTGGAAGGGTATGTCGTTTTGTGTTTGAAGTAATTCTGAGCTCATGTTTCTAAAATAAGCCTTTCATACACTGCTTTCTTAACGAGTTCTCTATTTTTCTTGTGTGATTTTCTATCCTCAGAAAGACGAATTACCAAAAACTTGGCTACCCTCTTTGGACATTGTCCGTTTCAAGGATCTTGGCATGAATGGAACTGGGAGTGATTTAGCTGGTGTTGTTTCTGATGGTAGTGGTTGTATTGACAATTCAAGAGTTAGTGAGAAATCATTGCCAATGAAATTCTACTCCCTGTCAAATTGTGTGGCAAATCACAAGTTATCTGACCGTGATGCTAGAGAATTGGATCTCCCTTTTGAAGTACCGGACCAAGAAAAGGAGATAATCCTTTGTCATAGAAGTACATTTGTTCTAGGAAGATCAGGGTCCGGGAAAACTACTGTCTTAACCATGAAGTTGTTTCAGAAAGAATTCTTGCATCGCATGACTACGGAAGGACTTCGTCGAGTCAAGAATAATTTATCTGTACGGGTCAATCGGAACAGTGTGGCGGAGAACTCAAAAGAAACTAGGGGAAATGTCCTACGCCAGCTTTTCGTGACAACAAGTCCTAAACTATGCAATGCTGTGAAGCAACACTTGTCCTACTTGAGAAGGTATGTAGGATATCCATTAAAATGCTATTTTTAATATCACTATAGAAGTTTTTAATGGCACCCCATAAAGTCTATTAAGGAAAATATTGCTTGCTTCCCGGTGCTATCGATGTATACTCAAATTTTAGATGAATAGCTGCAATATGCATTTAGATATTTAATTTTTATCTTTAAAGTTTTTGTTTAATGACCTCTGCATTATTTCTAGCCCTACATCTGTATATATTGTGGTCTTTTACAGTTACACGTGTAAAGTCGGATGCACAAATGTATGATATTCCAACGCTATTAATTTTTCTGTCTTCAGCTTCTCTTGTAGCAGCAGCCATTCAGCTGAAAGCAGTCTGATTGACATGGATTACATTGATGCTGAAGAAACAGTATTCAAGAACGTTCCCGATTTGCATGCCATTCCCCCTAACTACTACCCTCTTGTCATAACATTCCGTAATTTCTTGATGATGCTTGATGGTGTGACGCCCCGAACCACCCACCTGACACCCACGCGGGGCCGACCGCGCGGATGCGGGGCGCCGGAACCGTCACATTCATACTTCATACATAACTTGCTTTAAAATGCGGAATAAATTTTTTTTTTTTTTTTTTTTGACTTATTATTTTTTTTGAAACTTCTTTTGAGCATCGTTTTAAAACTTTCTTTGAACTTCTCTTTCTTTCTAAAACTTGAGAATTCATCTTAAAGTCTTGACTTGAAGTCCATGCACAAAATCGTGTATCGTACTTTAAAACATTTCATACATAATTAACTTGACAATAACCTACATGAAAAACTTCATAACTTTAAACATATTGCGGAAATTATTGCGTAGTGGTATCCCACACCGCCCTTCACTCGCTGCATCATCTCCAAGCCCACCAAGTAAAGCTACAAGCTTTTTATCTCAACCTGCAGTATGGAATATATCTGATGAGCTGACGCTCAGCAAGTACAAACGCGATCTCACAAAACATTTTCAATTAAACATCTTGAAAACATACTTCATCATAAAACATATGCATGAACCATTTATGTTCCATTTATGCATTTCTTTTAACTTTCTTACCTTTCTTATGGGCCCCTTAGTGTACGTACCCTTAACATATAGCGCGCCGCTGGATACAGTTAGATGGGATTGCAAGTCCCTAACTGCACCCAGGAACATAAGTGATTACACCCTCTTACAAAGCGAGAGAGCGAATCCATAACTTTAACATAAAAATCCTCCACCGTGGTGGAGGTTGGTACGACACTTTACTTGTGTATTTTTACCAAGTTTCTTATCATTAGTGAGCATACTTCATGATGTCACTATATCATACATACTTAACATTTCGTTCATAAAACATAGCATGGCATCTTTAAAACATGACATTCTTAACACATGGCATCTTGAAAACATCTTCAAAACATAACATCTTAAAAGCATTTCAACATATCTTGAAACATAGCATATTTGAACGTACATCTTATTTTTCCCATACTACAGGTGAGGTTTGTACTTACCTTAGGTCCTACGCTCTTGCGTACATCCTTCCTTGCGATATCTCAACAGGTCCATAATCCTGTTCCAAAGGAGGTGTAAGATAAGATTAACTTATCTCACCATAATCGCGACATACGATGTTGGTATCCTAACCAACATCTATGAGCAATCCTAGATGTGTGTGTTATATGTCCCCTCTAATATCTCTTGTAAGCCTGATTGGTTACTTCCTTTATCTTGGGCTTATAATTTACTTTTCTTGATTCATAATCCATTGGGTTATTATCTCTTCAATCCTTTAGGGTTATATTGGGTAACCCTAAAGTCAACTCTTGGTCAACCCAAGTCAACATGTGGTCAACTAAGGTCAACTCCCTTTGGGTCTAACGTTGGGCTATGGGCTTAGCCCCGTAACTCGGATATAATTCCGGTTACCGTTCGTAATCGGCTTGATTACCCATTTTTACCTTAAAACTCCATTTCATTATTTTTGGAAAAACATTATATAATTATCTTCCAAAAATCTCATTTGCTCATAAAAAGCTCTTACTTCATTACTCTTGAAAATACTTGTCTAAAATCATCACTTTCTTTACTTATTGGAAAAATGTGGAATTTCAATTCTAAACTCTTAAAATTTCCACTTCTCTTCTTGAAAAATCTCATTTTCCTTTAACTTATGGAAAATCTCATTTTTCTCTTTAGCTTGAGAGCTTTGGGTGAATAATCCCAAAAACTCTAAAAATTCATTTTCTTAAAACGGGACTTCATAAAATCATTACGGACTGAAAATCGCCATTGGAACGATTTTCGTAGTCAAAATAACATTTTAGAGACACTTTACATTTTTCTAGAAAACGTTTTTGTAAATCAAGTGCTGGAAATTCGCGGATTCCCTGAGCACTCTTCATAAAACCAACCCAGATTAAAAATCGGTTCATTTTCTGAAAAACTTGTCTTCATGAAAGTTGTAGCTATCGAAAAATGCTAAAACTTTCGTGTTTTTCACAAAACCCAGTTCTGGCTAGATCAGTACCAGTTCTCGTTTGAATGTGGGTGATCCTGAAAAACGGAGTGAAACTGGCTCCAGGAGTTAGCCACGGGATTTCATAAAAATGAAGGCCTTTGGAGCCTTATTTTAAGATTCTGTCCGCGTTGTCCTCTAGTAAAAGTTGTTCCGAACAACTTTCGTGTTTTAACTTTTAACCCGTTCGGCCTCTAAGGGCCCGATAATTTCACTTTCCCGAAACTGGCCAGTTTCGACTCCGAAATGGCAGTTTCGGTTGTTAATCCGGTTTTACGTCTTAGTTCGTGGATTCTAACTCGACCGATCACATCGGGAGCTTAAACATACATCAAACAACGTGTCTAACGTCCCATGCATACATTCTTTCCCATTCTTTATGCCCATGCAGCCCACAAAACGTCCTATGGGTTGCATTGTTCTATCCTTGCATCATTCATCAACTAGCATCACACACAACCTTATACAAGCAGCCATACATCCACTGCTTGGCAGATTTTTTTGACCATAACTTAGGGGACTTAAATAACACATCTAGCATGCATCCTATCAATTTTTCAAGCATAAAAATCATGCAAGAAACATCATAAAACAACCCAACCAAACCCTAATCCCTATCAAGCACATACACCGAAAATCAAGGGCTATAAAAAGAGATGGACTTATGTCCTTATAAACCCATCTTAAACCATCATAAAAATACTTATCTTGAGCTTAAATCCAAGATTAGTTTAAGGGGTTACCTTGACCCAAGTTAGGGTTCGAAAATCTTCAAAACTCCTTTTGATTCCTCCTTGGTTTGGGAGCTCACGGATTCATCATGCAAAATGGGATCCAAACACTTTTTGTTAGTTCTTTCTAGCTCATCAAAACCGAGCTTCATAAGATGAAAAATCCAAGTTTTCTCTTACCTTTTTCCTTCTCTCAAGTCCACGGATTTTGGCTCCAAGAATCACCAAAAATCTTTCCTCTTGGCTCCATCACACCAAGCCGAACTCCACCATGGTTCACCCCATAAATTTTTTTCCAGATTTCTCTCTTCTCTTTCACTCCTCTAACACACGGTTTTTGTGCCCCAAAATGGGTCTCCATGGCTCACAAATTTCTCTTGATTCTCCCTTAGAAAAGCCGAACATCACACATGCAAAACCCTCTAGCATTTTTCCAGATTTTTCCTTCTCTTCCTCCCTCTCTCTCCCACGGTTTTCTTCTGAAAACTTGGCAGAGCTTTTGCTGCTTTTATCCAATAAAAGATGGGTCTTTTGGAGTGGTTAATAAAGAGGAAATGAGAAGGGAATGGCCGGTCACAAAGAGGCATGGAGAGCACACCTTTATCCATTGGTTTTCTAGCTTTTTTCCTCTCTTGCTTGCTTTATTGCTGCTGCCGAAAGTGATGGGAGATGGAAGGGGACAAGCAGCGGTTTTTGAGGAGAAAAGAGGGAGAGTTAGCTTGCTTTGGTGGTGTTGTGATGTCACACCTTTTCTCTTGCCTTCCCATGCTTTTGCCGAAAATGGAGGAGCACAAAGTGCATGTGGGTTGCTATGAATACTTCCCTTTAATTAATCTCTGCTTCTTTCTTTTCTTTGCACGTGGGCTGACCAACTAATACCACCACAAAATTTATATATATACATATATATTGTTTCTTTTTTTGTTTGACTTTTCTTCATCTTTTCCTTCATTGATTGCCGAACTTTATGGGGGATCCTAGGGCCATTGTGTCCGGATTTTCTTGGGGAATTTGAAGGATGGTTGCCGAATATTGAAGTGGAGAAAGTGGAGTAGTTGGTTGCTTGTCCTTAAATCAAGGAGCTTGTCTTCTTCTTTCCTTTGCTTGCTTTCTTTTCTTTCTTTAAAATTAATTCCTTTCCTTTCCTTTGTGTCACACAATTATTAAAAATATTGTGCTCCATAATTTTGATCCAAAATTCTTCCTTATAAAAATTGAACCGAAAACTTTCTTTCTTCAATTTTTCGGAGACCTTTTTGCCCTTTAATTCTTGATTCGGTGTGCTTGATTTCTAGGGTGGTTTTTACGGCTTATTTTTGCTTTCTTGACCATTGAAAGCTTTTTGCAGTCTCTTCTTATACTGCAATTCATCATTTTTCGATGTCAACATTTTTGACCCGTCCTTGGTCAACCTTTGACTTTTTGGTCAAAGTTGACTTTTTGGTCAAACCTTTGACTTTCTTAAAATTTCATCCTTTTTCGTTCTTTTTCTTTCCTCTTCGTCCTTTTTGACTCAAAATGCCGTTTACCAACCTCGGCATTTTTTTTCCGAGTCTCGTAGCCGGTTTAAAAGAAAATTCTAACCTTGGCTAATAAAATTACGAATTTCACATGTGATTCATAATTTTTCATGAAAACATCTCATAAATATAGCATGGGGACTTCTAATTTCTAATAAAAAGAGAAATCGTAAGTCCATAAAAATTCCGGGTATTACATCCTACCCTCCTTAAAATATTTTCGTCCTCGAAAATCAGATAATTCTAGGTGGTTTTTCTCAAAATCCACTAGAAATCTGTAATGGTCTGCTCATGTTCCCATTTTTAATACCTAATGGGTTCATATCTTTTATACAGAACCATAATTTTCCTTATATTTCATCTTATTTCATACCTCATATCCTCATTCTTCCATTCTTTCATGCTTACTTTCATCATTCTTTCATTCCTATCATCATACTTTCATCATGTTCATCATACTTTCGTCCTTTCATACATGTCATCATACTTCATATTTCTTCACATTGCATCACAAGAACCATTTTCATGAAATTTCTTAACAAATTTATCATAAAACTTGCAATTTTGAAAAGCATATTATATTATATAGCTTTTCCATACTTGAAAAATACATCGTATTTTTATATTTACGATATTTTTCTTTAACTTTACTTTAGGGCTCAGCAATTATTGAAAATATTTTTCTTTCAATTTTACTTGAAACTGAAGACCCTCTTAGTACAGTGTTAATCTCATGCTATTAGGACCCCTTTCTTTCTTGGTGGCCCCTCTTTTGCAACTTTTTCCTCACGGATTTGGCCAAAGACTCCTCTCTTGGGAAAAATTTACTCCTCAAGGATTTCGTCTCTTACATTACATAACATGATTGGGTTCTAATGTCACATAAGATCAAGCACCATACGTAAAATAACTTCTTTAAATATCTTCCATATTATTATTCATGGAAAATAATAATAAATAATATTCTTGAAAACGTTTTTCTATCCGAGTGATGCAATCGAAGACATACTTGATTCAACTAGCTCTTCACATTTATTGGCCAGTAGAAACTTCTCTTTTGCCTTTAGCATTTTCTCTTAAGGCATACAGGCATAATCTTAGCTCTAGGGAATATCTAAAACTTCCCATCATAGCATAATCTTCATTACTTAAAAGGTTGTTGTCAATCTCAACCTTATTGATATCATCATCATTCTTAAAGCTATCATCATGATATACCAAATTCCCATTGGCAGTATCTAGCTCATATAGACATATGCCTAATTGCTATTCCCAAATTAAGGCATTATCCATTTTTTTTTCTTCAATCATAACTTAGCTTCTATAATTGCAAGATTAGACTCTTGCAAACTTTGATTCGTTCGTATACACGCGAACCAATTTTTATTTCTAACTTCTAATCCTTTACATCATCATCATCATCATCATCATCATCATCATCATCATAAGCTACCCTCTACATACCCATTATGGTAGTTTCTAGGGTCAAGGAAATACATATGTATATCGTATGTGATTTCCCTTAAAATGAAAAACACTATGGTTATCACTTGAAAAAAATTTCAACTTACTTGGGCTGTTGCGGAGACGATGTGAAGCGAAGTGAAGAAGGCTGGCAGGATACCGCTCTGATACAACTTTGTGACGCCCGAACCACCCACCTGACACCACGCGGGCCGACCGCGCGGATGCGGGGCGCCGGAACCGTCACATTCATACTTCATACATAACTTGCTTTAAAATGCGGAATAAATTTTTTTTTTTTTTTTTTTTGACTTATTATTTTTTTGAAACTTCTTTTGAGCATCGTTTTAAAACTTTCTTTGAACTTCTCTTCTTTCTAAAACTTGAGAATTCATCTTAAAGTCTTGACTTGAAGTCCATGCACAAAATCGTGTATCGTACTTTAAAACATTTCATACATAATTAACTGACAATAACCTACATGAAAAACTTCATAACTTTAAACATATTGCGGAAATTATTGCGTAGTGGTATCCCACACCGCCCTTCACTCGCTGCATCATCTCCAAGCCCACCAAGTAAAGCTACAAGCTTTTTATCTCAACCTGCAGTATGGAATATATCTGATGAGCTGACGCTCAGCAAGTACAAACGCGATCTCACAAAACATTTTCAATTAAACATCTTGAAAACATACTTCATCATAAAACATATGCATGAACCATTTATGTTCCATTTATGCATTTCTTTTAACTTTCTTACCTTTCTTATGGGCCCCTTAGTGTACGTACCCTTAACATATAGCGCGCCGCTGGATACAGTTAGATGGGATTGCAAGTCCCTAACTGCACCCAGGAACATAAGTGATTACACCCTCTTACAAAGCGAGAGAGCGAATCCATAACTTTAACATAAAAATCCTCCACCGTGGTGGAGGTTGGTACGACACTTTACTTGTGTATTTTTACCAAGTTTCTTATCATTAGTGAGCATACTTCATGATGTCACTATATCATACATACTTAACATTTCGTTCATAAAACATAGCATGGCATCTTTAAAACATGACATTCTTAACACATGGCATCTTGAAAACATCTTCAAAACATAACATCTTAAAAGCATTTCAACATATCTTGAAACATAGCATATTTGAACGTACATCTTATTTTTCCCATACTACAGGTGAGGTTTGTACTTACCTTAGGTCCTACGCTCTTGGCGTACATCCTTCCTTGCGATATCTCAACAGGTCCATAATCCTGTTCCAAAGGAGGTGTAAGATAAGATTAACTTATCTCACCATAATCGCGACATACGATGTTGGTATCCTAACCAACATCTATGAGCAATCCTAGATGTGTGTGTTATATGTCCCTCTAATATCTCTTGTAAGCCTGATTGGTTACTTCCTTTATCTTGGGCTTATAATTTACTTTTCTTGATTCATAATCCATTGGGTTATTATCTCTTCAATCCTTTAGGGTTATATTGGGTAACCCTAAAGTCAACTCTTGGTCAACCCAAGTCAACATGTGGTCAACTAAGGTCAACTCCCTTTGGGTCTAACGTTGGGCTATGGGCTTAGCCCCGTAACTCGGATATAATTCCGGTTACCGTTCGTAATCGGCTTGATTACCCATTTTTACCTTAAAACTCCATTTCATTATTTTTGGAAAAACATTATATAATTATCTTCCAAAAATCTCATTTGCTCATAAAAAGCTCTTACTTCATTACTCTTGAAAATACTTGTCTAAAATCATCACTTTCTTTACTTATTGGAAAAATGTGGAATTTCAATTCTAAACTCTTAAAATTTCCACTTCTCTTCTTGAAAAATCTCATTTTCCTTTAACTTATGGAAAATCTCATTTTTCTCTTTAGCTTGAGAGCTTTGGGTGAATAATCCCAAAAACTCTAAAAATTCATTTTCTTAAAACGGGACTTCATAAAATCATTACGGACTGAAAATCGCCATTGGAACGATTTTCGTAGTCAAAATAACATTTTAGAGACACTTTACATTTTTCTAGAAAACGTTTTTGTAAATCAAGTGCTGGAAATTCGCGGATTCCCTGAGCACTCTTCATAAAACCAACCCAGATTAAAAATCGGTTCATTTTCTGAAAACTTGTCTTCATGAAAGTTGTAGCTATCGAAAAATGCTAAAACTTTCGTGTTTTTCACAAAACCCAGTTCTGGCTAGATCAGTACCAGTTCTCGTTTGAATGTGGGTGATCCTGAAAAACGGAGTGAAACTGGCTCCAGGAGTTAGCCACGGGATTTCATAAAAATGAAGGCCTTTGGAGCCTTATTTTAAGATTCTGTCCGCGTTGTCCTCTAGTAAAAGTTGTTCCGAACAACTTTCGTGTTTTAACTTTTAACCCGTTCGGCCTCTAAGGGCCCGATAATTTCACTTTCCCGAAACTGGCCAGTTTCGACTCCGAAATGGCAGTTTCGGTTGTTAATCCGGTTTTACGTCTTAGTTCGTGGATTCTAACTCGACCGATCACATCGGGAGCTTAAACATACATCAAACAACGTGTCTAACGTCCCATGCATACATTCTTTCCCATTCTTTATGCCCATGCAGCCCACAAAACGTCCTATGGGTTGCATTGTTCTATCCTTGCATCATTCATCAACTAGCATCACACACAACCTTATACAAGCAGCCATACATCCACTGCTTGGCAGATTTTTTTGACCATAACTTAGGGGACTTAAATAACACATCTAGCATGCATCCTATCAATTTTTCAAGCATAAAAATCATGCAAGAAACATCATAAAACAACCCAACCAAACCCTAATCCCTATCAAGCACATACACCGAAAATCAAGGGCTATAAAAAGAGATGGACTTATGTCCTTATAAACCCATCTTAAACCATCATAAAAATACTTATCTTGAGCTTAAATCCAAGATTAGTTTAAGGGGTTACCTTGACCCAAGTTAGGGTTCGAAAATCTTCAAAACTCCTTTTGATTCCTCCTTGGTTTGGGAGCTCACGGATTCATCATGCAAAAATGGGATCCAAACACTTTTTGTTAGTTCTTTCTAGCTCATCAAAACCGAGCTTCATAAGATGAAAAATCCAAGTTTTCTCTTACCTTTTTCCTTCTCTCAAGTCCACGGATTTTGGCTCCAAGAATCACCAAAAATCTTTCCTCTTGGCTCCATCACACCAAGCCGAACTCCACCATGGTTCACCCCATAAATTTTTTTCCAGATTTCTCTCTTCTCTTTCACTCCTCTAACACACGGTTTTTGTGCCCCAAAATGGGTCTCCATGGCTCACAAATTTCTCTTGATTCTCCCTTAGAAAAGCCGAACATCACACATGCAAAACCCTCTAGCATTTTTCCAGATTTTTCCTTCTCTTCCTCCCTCTCTCTCCCACGGTTTTCTTCTGAAAACTTGGCAGAGCTTTTGCTGCTTTTATCCAATAAAAGATGGGTCTTTTGGAGTGGTTAATAAAGAGGAAATGAGAAGGGAATGGCCGGTCACAAAGAGGCATGGAGAGCACACCTTTATCCATTGGTTTTCTAGCTTTTTTCCTCTCTTGCTTGCTTTATTGCTGCTGCCGAAAGTGATGGGAGATGGAAGGGGACAAGCAGCGGTTTTTGAGGAGAAAAGAGGGAGAGTTAGCTTGCTTTGGTGGTGTTGTGATGTCACACCTTTTTCTCTTGCCTTCCCATGCTTTTGCCGAAAATGGAGGAGCACAAAGTGCATGTGGGTTGCTATGAATACTTCCCTTTAATTAATCTCTGCTTCTTTCTTTTCTTTGCACGTGGGCTGACCAACTAATACCACCACAAAATTTATATATATACATATATATTGTTTCTTTTTTTTGTTTGACTTTTCTTCATCTTTTCCTTCATTGATTGCCGAACTTTATGGGGGATCCTAGGGCCATTGTGTCCGGATTTTCTTGGGGAATTTGAAGGATGGTTGCCGAATATTGAAGTGGAGAAAGTGGAGTAGTTGGTTGCTTGTCCTTAAATCAAGGAGCTTGTCTTCTTCTTTCCTTTGCTTGCTTTCTTTTCTTTCTTTAAAATTAATTCCTTTCCTTTCCTTTGTGTCACACAATTATTAAAAATATTGTGCTCCATAATTTTGATCCAAAATTCTTCCTTATAAAAATTGAACCGAAAACTTTCTTTCTTCAATTTTTCGGAGACCTTTTTGCCCTTTAATTCTTGATTCGGTGTGCTTGATTTCTAGGGTGGTTTTTACGGCTTATTTTTGCTTTCTTGACCATTGAAAGCTTTTTGCAGTCTCTTCTTATACTGCAATTCATCATTTTTCGATGTCAACATTTTTGACCCGTCCTTGGTCAACCTTTGACTTTTTGGTCAAAGTTGACTTTTTGGTCAAACCTTTGACTTTCTTAAAATTTCATCCTTTTTCGTTCTTTTTCTTTCCTCTTCGTCCTTTTTGACTCAAAATGCCGTTTACCAACCTCGGCATTTTTTTCCGAGTCTCGTAGCCGGTTTAAAAGAAAATTCTAACCTTGGCTAATAAAATTACGAATTTCACATGTGATTCATAATTTTTCATGAAAACATCTCATAAATATAGCATGGGGACTTCTAATTTCTAATAAAAGAGAAATCGTAAGTCCATAAAAATTCCGGGTATTACATCCTACCCTCCTTAAAATATTTTCGTCCTCGAAAATCAGATAATTCTAGGTGGTTTTTCTCAAAATCCACTAGAAATCTGTAATGGTCTGCTCATGTTCCCATTTTTAATACCTAATGGGTTCATATCTTTTATACAGAACCATAATTTTCCTTATATTTCATCTTATTTCATACCTCATATCCTCATTCTTCCATTCTTTCATGCTTACTTTCATCATTCTTTCATTCCTATCATCATACTTTCATCATGTTCATCATACTTTCGTCCTTTCATACATGTCATCATACTTCATATTTCTTCACATTGCATCACAAGAACCATTTTCATGAAATTTCTTAACAAATTTATCATAAAACTTGCAATTTTTGAAAAGCATATTATATTATATAGCTTTTCCATACTTGAAAAATACATCGTATTTTTATATTTACGATATTTTCTTTAACTTTACTTTAGGGCTCAGCAATTATTGAAAATATTTTTCTTTCAATTTTACTTGAAACTGAAGACCCTCTTAGTACAGTGTTAATCTCATGCTATTAGGACCCCTTTCTTTCTTGGTGGCCCCTCTTTTGCAACTTTTTCCTCACGGATTTGGCCAAAGACTCCTCTCTTGGGAAAAATTTACTCCTCAAGGATTTCGTCTCTTACATTACATAACATGATTGGGTTCTAATGTCACATAAGATCAAGCACCATACGTAAAAATAACTTCTTTAAATATCTTCCATATTATTATTCATGGAAAATAATAATAAATAATATTCTTGAAAACGTTTTTCTATCCGAGTGATGCAATCGAAGACATACTTGATTCAACTAGCTCTTCACATTTATTGGCCAGTAGAAACTTCTCTTTTTGCCTTTAGCATTTTCTCTTAAGGCATACAGGCATAATCTTAGCTCTAGGGAATATCTAAAACTTCCCATCATAGCATAATCTTCATTACTTAAAAGGTTGTTGTCAATCTCAACCTTATTGATATCATCATCATTCTTAAAGCTATCATCATGATATACCAAATTCCCATTGGCAGTATCTAGCTCATATAGACATATGCCTAATTGCTATTCCCAAATTAAGGCATTATCCATTTTTTTTTTCTTCAATCATAACTTAGCTTCTATAATTGCAAGATTAGACTCTTGCAAACTTTGATTCGTTCGTATACACGGCGAACCAATTTTTATTTCTAACTTCTAATCCTTTACATCATCATCATCATCATCATCATCATCATCATCATCATAAGCTTACCCTCTTACATACCCATTATGGTAGTTTCTAGGGTCAAGGAAATACATATGTATATCGTATGTGATTTCCCTTAAAAATGAAAAACACTATGGTTATCACTTGAAAAAAAATTTCAACTTACTTGGGCTGTTGCGGAGACGATGTGAAGCGAAGTGAAGAAGGCTGGCAGGATACCGCTCTGATACCAAACTTTGTGACGCCCCGAACCACCCACCTGACACCCACGCGGGGCCGACCGCGCGGATGCGGGGCGCCGGAACCGTCACATTCATACTTCATACATAACTTGCTTTAAAATGCGGAATAAATTTTTTTTTTTTTTTTTTTTTGACTTATTATTTTTTTTGAAACTTCTTTTGAGCATCGTTTTAAAACTTTCTTTGAACTTCTCTTTCTTTCTAAAACTTGAGAATTCATCTTAAAGTCTTGACTTGAAGTCCATGCACAAAATCGTGTATCGTACTTTAAAACATTTCATACATAATTAACTTGACAATAACCTACATGAAAAACTTCATAACTTTAAACATATTGCGGAAATTATTGCGTAGTGGTATCCCACACCGCCCTTCACTCGCTGCATCATCTCCAAGCCCACCAAGTAAAGCTACAAGCTTTTTATCTCAACCTGCAGTATGGAATATATCTGATGAGCTGACGCTCAGCAAGTACAAACGCGATCTCACAAAACATTTTCAATTAAACATCTTGAAAACATACTTCATCATAAAACATATGCATGAACCATTTATGTTCCATTTATGCATTTCTTTAACTTTCTTACCTTTCTTATGGGCCCCTTAGTGTACGTACCCTTAACATATAGCGCGCCGCTGGATACAGTTAGATGGGATTGCAAGTCCCTAACTGCACCCAGGAACATAAGTGATTACACCCTCTTACAAAGCGAGAGAGCGAATCCATAACTTTAACATAAAAATCCTCCACCGTGGTGGAGGTTGGTACGACACTTTACTTGTGTATTTTTACCAAGTTTCTTATCATTAGTGAGCATACTTCATGATGTCACTATATCATACATACTTAACATTTCGTTCATAAAACATAGCATGGCATCTTTAAAACATGACATTCTTAACACATGGCATCTTGAAAACATCTTCAAAACATAACATCTTAAAAGCATTTCAACATATCTTGAAACATAGCATATTTGAACGTACATCTTATTTTTCCCATACTACAGGTGAGGTTTGTACTTACCTTAGGTCCTACGCTCTTGGCGTACATCCTTCCTTGCGATATCTCAACAGGTCCATAATCCTGTTCCAAAGGAGGTGTAAGATAAGATTAACTTATCTCACCATAATCGCGACATACGATGTTGGTATCCTAACCAACATCTATGAGCAATCCTAGATGTGTGTGTTATATGTCCCCTCTAATATCTCTTGTAAGCCTGATTGGTTACTTCCTTTATCTTGGGCTTATAATTTACTTTTCTTGATTCATAATCCATTGGGTTATTATCTCTTCAATCCTTTAGGGTTATATTGGGTAACCCTAAAGTCAACTCTTGGTCAACCCAAGTCAACATGTGGTCAACTAAGGTCAACTCCCTTTGGGTCTAACGTTGGGCTATGGGCTTAGCCCCGTAACTCGGATATAATTCCGGTTACCGTTCGTAATCGGCTTGATTACCCATTTTTACCTTAAAACTCCATTTCATTATTTTTGGAAAAACATTATATAATTATCTTCCAAAAATCTCATTTGCTCATAAAAAGCTCTTACTTCATTACTCTTGAAAATACTTGTCTAAAATCATCACTTTCTTTACTTATTGGAAAAATGTGGAATTTCAATTCTAAACTCTTAAAATTTCCACTTCTCTTCTTGAAAAATCTCATTTTCCTTTAACTTATGGAAAATCTCATTTTTCTCTTTAGCTTGAGAGCTTTGGGTGAATAATCCCAAAAACTCTAAAAATTCATTTTCTTAAAACGGGACTTCATAAAATCATTACGGACTGAAAATCGCCATTGGAACGATTTTCGTAGTCAAAATAACATTTTAGAGACACTTTACATTTTTCTAGAAAACGTTTTTGTAAATCAAGTGCTGGAAATTCGCGGATTCCCTGAGCACTCTTCATAAAACCAACCCAGATTAAAAATCGGTTCATTTTCTGAAAAACTTGTCTTCATGAAAGTTGTAGCTATCGAAAAATGCTAAAACTTTCGTGTTTTTCACAAAACCCAGTTCTGGCTAGATCAGTACCAGTTCTCGTTTGAATGTGGGTGATCCTGAAAAACGGAGTGAAACTGGCTCCAGGAGTTAGCCACGGGATTTCATAAAAATGAAGGCCTTTGGAGCCTTATTTTAAGATTCTGTCCGCGTTGTCCTCTAGTAAAAGTTGTTCCGAACAACTTTCGTGTTTTAACTTTTAACCCGTTCGGCCTCTAAGGGCCCGATAATTTCACTTTCCCGAAACTGGCCAGTTTCGACTCCGAAATGGCAGTTTCGGTTGTTAATCCGGTTTTACGTCTTAGTTCGTGGATTCTAACTCGACCGATCACATCGGGAGCTTAAACATACATCAAACAACGTGTCTAACGTCCCATGCATACATTCTTTCCCATTCTTTATGCCCATGCAGCCCACAAAACGTCCTATGGGTTGCATTGTTCTATCCTTGCATCATTCATCAACTAGCATCACACACAACCTTATACAAGCAGCCATACATCCACTGCTTGGCAGATTTTTTTGACCATAACTTAGGGGACTTAAATAACACATCTAGCATGCATCCTATCAATTTTTCAAGCATAAAAATCATGCAAGAAACATCATAAAACAACCCAACCAAACCCTAATCCCTATCAAGCACATACACCGAAAATCAAGGGCTATAAAAAGAGATGGACTTATGTCCTTATAAACCCATCTTAAACCATCATAAAAATACTTATCTTGAGCTTAAATCCAAGATTAGTTTAAGGGGTTACCTTGACCCAAGTTAGGGTTCGAAAATCTTCAAAACTCCTTTTGATTCCTCCTTGGTTTGGGAGCTCACGGATTCATCATGCAAAATGGGATCCAAACACTTTTTGTTAGTTCTTTCTAGCTCATCAAAACCGAGCTTCATAAGATGAAAAATCCAAGTTTTCTCTTACCTTTTTCCTTCTCTCAAGTCCACGGATTTTGGCTCCAAGAATCACCAAAAATCTTTCCTCTTGGCTCCATCACACCAAGCCGAACTCCACCATGGTTCACCCCATAAATTTTTTTCCAGATTTCTCTCTTCTCTTTCACTCCTCTAACACACGGTTTTTGTGCCCCAAAATGGGTCTCCATGGCTCACAAATTTCTCTTGATTCTCCCTTAGAAAAGCCGAACATCACACATGCAAAACCCTCTAGCATTTTTCCAGATTTTTCCTTCTCTTCCTCCCTCTCTCTCCCACGGTTTTCTTCTGAAAACTTGGCAGAGCTTTTGCTGCTTTTATCCAATAAAAGATGGGTCTTTTGGAGTGGTTAATAAAGAGGAAATGAGAAGGGAATGGCCGGTCACAAAGAGGCATGGAGAGCACACCTTTATCCATTGGTTTTCTAGCTTTTTTCCTCTCTTGCTTGCTTTATTGCTGCTGCCGAAAGTGATGGGAGATGGAAGGGGACAAGCAGCGGTTTTTGAGGAGAAAAGAGGGAGAGTTAGCTTGCTTTGGTGGTGTTGTGATGTCACACCTTTTTCTCTTGCCTTCCCATGCTTTTGCCGAAAATGGAGGAGCACAAAGTGCATGTGGGTTGCTATGAATACTTCCCTTTAATTAATCTCTGCTTCTTTCTTTTCTTTGCACGTGGGCTGACCAACTAATACCACCACAAAATTTATATATATACATATATATTGTTTCTTTTTTTTGTTTGACTTTTCTTCATCTTTTCCTTCATTGATTGCCGAACTTTATGGGGGATCCTAGGGCCATTGTGTCCGGATTTTCTTGGGGAATTTGAAGGATGGTTGCCGAATATTGAAGTGGAGAAAGTGGAGTAGTTGGTTGCTTGTCCTTAAATCAAGGAGCTTGTCTTCTTCTTTCCTTTGCTTGCTTTCTTTTCTTTCTTTAAAATTAATTCCTTTCCTTTCCTTTGTGTCACACAATTATTAAAAATATTGTGCTCCATAATTTTGATCCAAAATTCTTCCTTATAAAAATTGAACCGAAAACTTTCTTTCTTCAATTTTTCGGAGACCTTTTTGCCCTTTAATTCTTGATTCGGTGTGCTTGATTTCTAGGGTGGTTTTTACGGCTTATTTTTGCTTTCTTGACCATTGAAAGCTTTTTGCAGTCTCTTCTTATACTGCAATTCATCATTTTTCGATGTCAACATTTTTGACCCGTCCTTGGTCAACCTTTGACTTTTTGGTCAAAGTTGACTTTTTGGTCAAACCTTTGACTTTCTTAAAATTTCATCCTTTTTCGTTCTTTTTCTTTCCTCTTCGTCCTTTTTGACTCAAAATGCCGTTTACCAACCTCGGCATTTTTTTCCGAGTCTCGTAGCCGGTTTAAAAGAAAATTCTAACCTTGGCTAATAAAATTACGAATTTCACATGTGATTCATAATTTTTCATGAAAACATCTCATAAATATAGCATGGGGACTTCTAATTTCTAATAAAAAGAGAAATCGTAAGTCCATAAAAATTCCGGGTATTACATCCTACCCTCCTTAAAATATTTTCGTCCTCGAAAATCAGATAATTCTAGGTGGTTTTTCTCAAAATCCACTAGAAATCTGTAATGGTCTGCTCATGTTCCCATTTTTAATACCTAATGGGTTCATATCTTTTATACAGAACCATAATTTTCCTTATATTTCATCTTATTTCATACCTCATATCCTCATTCTTCCATTCTTTCATGCTTACTTTCATCATTCTTTCATTCCTATCATCATACTTTCATCATGTTCATCATACTTTCGTCCTTTCATACATGTCATCATACTTCATATTTCTTCACATTGCATCACAAGAACCATTTTCATGAAATTTCTTAACAAATTTATCATAAAACTTGCAATTTTTGAAAAGCATATTATATTATATAGCTTTTCCATACTTGAAAAATACATCGTATTTTTATATTTACGATATTTTTCTTTAACTTTACTTTAGGGCTCAGCAATTATTGAAAATATTTTTCTTTCAATTTTACTTGAAACTGAAGACCCTCTTAGTACAGTGTTAATCTCATGCTATTAGGACCCCTTTCTTTCTTGGTGGCCCCTCTTTTGCAACTTTTTCCTCACGGATTTGGCCAAAGACTCCTCTCTTGGGAAAAATTTACTCCTCAAGGATTTCGTCTCTTACATTACATAACATGATTGGGTTCTAATGTCACATAAGATCAAGCACCATACGTAAAAATAACTTCTTTAAATATCTTCCATATTATTATTCATGGAAAATAATAATAAATAATATTCTTGAAAACGTTTTTCTATCCGAGTGATGCAATCGAAGACATACTTGATTCAACTAGCTCTTCACATTTATTGGCCAGTAGAAACTTCTCTTTTTGCCTTTAGCATTTTCTCTTAAGGCATACAGGCATAATCTTAGCTCTAGGGAATATCTAAAACTTCCCATCATAGCATAATCTTCATTACTTAAAAGGTTGTTGTCAATCTCAACCTTATTGATATCATCATCATTCTTAAAGCTATCATCATGATATACCAAATTCCCATTGGCAGTATCTAGCTCATATAGACATATGCCTAATTGCTATTCCCAAATTAAGGCATTATCCATTTTTTTTTCTTCAATCATAACTTAGCTTCTATAATTGCAAGATTAGACTCTTGCAAACTTTGATTCGTTCGTATACACGGCGAACCAATTTTTATTTCTAACTTCTAATCCTTTACATCATCATCATCATCATCATCATCATCATCATCATCATAAGCTTACCCTCTTACATACCCATTATGGTAGTTTCTAGGGTCAAGGAAATACATATGTATATCGTATGTGATTTCCCTTAAAAATGAAAAACACTATGGTTATCACTTGAAAAAAAATTTCAACTTACTTGGGCTGTTGCGGAGACGATGTGAAGCGAAGTGAAGAAGGCTGGCAGGATACCGCTCTGATACCAAACTTTGTGACGCCCCGAACCACCCACCTGACACCCACGCGGGGCCGACCGCGCGGATGCGGGGCGCCGGAACCGTCACATTCATACTTCATACATAACTTGCTTTAAAATGCGGAATAAATTTTTTTTTTTTTTTTTTTTGACTTATTATTTTTTTTGAAACTTCTTTTGAGCATCGTTTTAAAACTTTCTTTGAACTTCTCTTTCTTTCTAAAACTTGAGAATTCATCTTAAAGTCTTGACTTGAAGTCCATGCACAAAATCGTGTATCGTACTTTAAAACATTTCATACATAATTAACTTGACAATAACCTACATGAAAAACTTCATAACTTTAAACATATTGCGGAAATTATTGCGTAGTGGTATCCCACACCGCCCTTCACTCGCTGCATCATCTCCAAGCCCACCAAGTAAAGCTACAAGCTTTTTATCTCAACCTGCAGTATGGAATATATCTGATGAGCTGACGCTCAGCAAGTACAAACGCGATCTCACAAAACATTTTCAATTAAACATCTTGAAAACATACTTCATCATAAAACATATGCATGAACCATTTATGTTCCATTTATGCATTTCTTTTAACTTTCTTACCTTTCTTATGGGCCCCTTAGTGTACGTACCCTTAACATATAGCGCGCCGCTGGATACAGTTAGATGGGATTGCAAGTCCCTAACTGCACCCAGGAACATAAGTGATTACACCCTCTTACAAAGCGAGAGAGCGAATCCATAACTTTAACATAAAAATCCTCCACCGTGGTGGAGGTTGGTACGACACTTTACTTGTGTATTTTTACCAAGTTTCTTATCATTAGTGAGCATACTTCATGATGTCACTATATCATACATACTTAACATTTCGTTCATAAAACATAGCATGGCATCTTTAAAACATGACATTCTTAACACATGGCATCTTGAAAACATCTTCAAAACATAACATCTTAAAAGCATTTCAACATATCTTGAAACATAGCATATTTGAACGTACATCTTATTTTTCCCATACTACAGGTGAGGTTTGTACTTACCTTAGGTCCTACGCTCTTGGCGTACATCCTTCCTTGCGATATCTCAACAGGTCCATAATCCTGTTCCAAAGGAGGTGTAAGATAAGATTAACTTATCTCACCATAATCGCGACATACGATGTTGGTATCCTAACCAACATCTATGAGCAATCCTAGATGTGTGTGTTATATGTCCCCTCTAATATCTCTTGTAAGCCTGATTGGTTACTTCCTTTATCTTGGGCTTATAATTTACTTTTCTTGATTCATAATCCATTGGGTTATTATCTCTTCAATCCTTTAGGGTTATATTGGGTAACCCTAAAGTCAACTCTTGGTCAACCCAAGTCAACATGTGGTCAACTAAGGTCAACTCCCTTTGGGTCTAACGTTGGGCTATGGGCTTAGCCCCGTAACTCGGATATAATTCCGGTTACCGTTCGTAATCGGCTTGATTACCCATTTTTACCTTAAAACTCCATTTCATTATTTTTGGAAAAACATTATATAATTATCTTCCAAAAATCTCATTTGCTCATAAAAAGCTCTTACTTCATTACTCTTGAAAATACTTGTCTAAAATCATCACTTTCTTTACTTATTGGAAAAATGTGGAATTTCAATTCTAAACTCTTAAAATTTCCACTTCTCTTCTTGAAAAATCTCATTTTCCTTTAACTTATGGAAAATCTCATTTTTCTCTTTAGCTTGAGAGCTTTGGGTGAATAATCCCAAAAACTCTAAAAATTCATTTTCTTAAAACGGGACTTCATAAAATCATTACGGACTGAAAATCGCCATTGGAACGATTTTCGTAGTCAAAATAACATTTTAGAGACACTTTACATTTTTCTAGAAAACGTTTTTGTAAATCAAGTGCTGGAAATTCGCGGATTCCCTGAGCACTCTTCATAAAACCAACCCAGATTAAAAATCGGTTCATTTTCTGAAAAACTTGTCTTCATGAAAGTTGTAGCTATCGAAAAATGCTAAAACTTTCGTGTTTTTCACAAAACCCAGTTCTGGCTAGATCAGTACCAGTTCTCGTTTGAATGTGGGTGATCCTGAAAAACGGAGTGAAACTGGCTCCAGGAGTTAGCCACGGGATTTCATAAAAATGAAGGCCTTTGGAGCCTTATTTTAAGATTCTGTCCGCGTTGTCCTCTAGTAAAAGTTGTTCCGAACAACTTTCGTGTTTTAACTTTTAACCCGTTCGGCCTCTAAGGGCCCGATAATTTCACTTTCCCGAAACTGGCCAGTTTCGACTCCGAAATGGCAGTTTCGGTTGTTAATCCGGTTTTACGTCTTAGTTCGTGGATTCTAACTCGACCGATCACATCGGGAGCTTAAACATACATCAAACAACGTGTCTAACGTCCCATGCATACATTCTTTCCCATTCTTTATGCCCATGCAGCCCACAAAACGTCCTATGGGTTGCATTGTTCTATCCTTGCATCATTCATCAACTAGCATCACACACAACCTTATACAAGCAGCCATACATCCACTGCTTGGCAGATTTTTTTGACCATAACTTAGGGGACTTAAATAACACATCTAGCATGCATCCTATCAATTTTTCAAGCATAAAAATCATGCAAGAAACATCATAAAACAACCCAACCAAACCCTAATCCCTATCAAGCACATACACCGAAAATCAAGGGCTATAAAAAGAGATGGACTTATGTCCTTATAAACCCATCTTAAACCATCATAAAAATACTTATCTTGAGCTTAAATCCAAGATTAGTTTAAGGGGTTACCTTGACCCAAGTTAGGGTTCGAAAATCTTCAAAACTCCTTTTGATTCCTCCTTGGTTTGGGAGCTCACGGATTCATCATGCAAAATGGGATCCAAACACTTTTTGTTAGTTCTTTCTAGCTCATCAAAACCGAGCTTCATAAGATGAAAAATCCAAGTTTTCTCTTACCTTTTTCCTTCTCTCAAGTCCACGGATTTTGGCTCCAAGAATCACCAAAAATCTTTCCTCTTGGCTCCATCACACCAAGCCGAACTCCACCATGGTTCACCCCATAAATTTTTTTCCAGATTTCTCTCTTCTCTTTCACTCCTCTAACACACGGTTTTTGTGCCCCAAAATGGGTCTCCATGGCTCACAAATTTCTCTTGATTCTCCCTTAGAAAAGCCGAACATCACACATGCAAAACCCTCTAGCATTTTTCCAGATTTTTCCTTCTCTTCCTCCCTCTCTCTCCCACGGTTTTCTTCTGAAAACTTGGCAGAGCTTTTGCTGCTTTTATCCAATAAAAGATGGGTCTTTTGGAGTGGTTAATAAAGAGGAAATGAGAAGGGAATGGCCGGTCACAAAGAGGCATGGAGAGCACACCTTTATCCATTGGTTTTCTAGCTTTTTTCCTCTCTTGCTTGCTTTATTGCTGCTGCCGAAAGTGATGGGAGATGGAAGGGGACAAGCAGCGGTTTTTGAGGAGAAAAGAGGGAGAGTTAGCTTGCTTTGGTGGTGTTGTGATGTCACACCTTTTTCTCTTGCCTTCCCATGCTTTTGCCGAAAATGGAGGAGCACAAAGTGCATGTGGGTTGCTATGAATACTTCCCTTTAATTAATCTCTGCTTCTTTCTTTTCTTTGCACGTGGGCTGACCAACTAATACCACCACAAAATTTATATATATACATATATATTGTTTCTTTTTTTTTGTTTGACTTTTCTTCATCTTTTCCTTCATTGATTGCCGAACTTTATGGGGGATCCTAGGGCCATTGTGTCCGGATTTTCTTGGGGAATTTGAAGGATGGTTGCCGAATATTGAAGTGGAGAAAGTGGAGTAGTTGGTTGCTTGTCCTTAAATCAAGGAGCTTGTCTTCTTCTTTCCTTTGCTTGCTTTCTTTTCTTTCTTTAAAATTAATTCCTTTCCTTTCCTTTGTGTCACACAATTATTAAAAATATTGTGCTCCATAATTTTGATCCAAAATTCTTCCTTATAAAAATTGAACCGAAAACTTTCTTTCTTCAATTTTTCGGAGACCTTTTTGCCCTTTAATTCTTGATTCGGTGTGCTTGATTTCTAGGGTGGTTTTTACGGCTTATTTTTGCTTTCTTGACCATTGAAAGCTTTTTGCAGTCTCTTCTTATACTGCAATTCATCATTTTTCGATGTCAACATTTTTGACCCGTCCTTGGTCAACCTTTGACTTTTTGGTCAAAGTTGACTTTTTGGTCAAACCTTTGACTTTCTTAAAATTTCATCCTTTTTCGTTCTTTTTCTTTCCTCTTCGTCCTTTTTGACTCAAAATGCCGTTTACCAACCTCGGCATTTTTTTCCGAGTCTCGTAGCCGGTTTAAAAGAAAATTCTAACCTTGGCTAATAAAATTACGAATTTCACATGTGATTCATAATTTTTCATGAAAACATCTCATAAATATAGCATGGGGACTTCTAATTTCTAATAAAAAGAGAAATCGTAAGTCCATAAAAATTCCGGGTATTACAGATGGAACATTGAGTAAATCGTACCTCGAAAGGTTCCGTAGTACAGCAGAACTTTCTCAAAGTCAAATGTGCAGTTCAAGATCACATGCGCTTCAGTCGTTCGTATGGGCCAAGGAAGTCGATTATAAGAGGTTTTGTTCACAATATTGGCCTCACTTTAATTCTCACTTAACAAAGAAGCTTGATCCTTCCAGCGTCTTTATCGAGATAACTTCTCGTATCAAAGGTGGCCTGCAATCCATGGAGGCAAGCGACGGTAAAGTCACTAGAGAGGACTATGTTCTACTGTCAGAGGGATGTGCCTCTAGTTTTAGTAGGAAGAAAAGGGAGAGATTATATGATATATTTCAGATTTATGAAAATCTGAAGATGCGAAATGGCGAATTTGATCTAGCTGATTTTGTGAACGACCTTCATTGTCGACTCAAGCATGAAACATATCAGGGTGATGAAATGGACTTTGTATATGTTGATCAGGTTCAAGATCTTACAATGAGTCAAGTCGCTTTGTTTAGACACGTATGCAGCAATGTTGAAAAGGGCTTTGTCTTTTCTGGTGATTCCATTCGAACAATTGCTTGGGGCGTGGATTTTAGAATCCAAGATATAAGATCTCTGTTCGACAAGTTTGCATTGGAACCATCCAAAAGGAAACACACGCAAAGAAAAGAGAATGGTCGGATAACGGACATTTTCCATTTGACTCAAATTTTTCGGTTCCATGCCGGTATTCTGAAACTCTTACAGAGCATAATTGAATTACTCTATCATTTCTTTCCTCTATCTATTGATATCATGGAACCTGGAACCGCAACAATAAAGGCGAGACTCCACTTTTGCTTCAATCCCAGAGCAATGAAAGTGCCATGTTCACCCTCTTCAGAAAAAGCAAGAACATCGGGAGAAATGCTGTTGGTTTTGGTGCACAACAGGTGATTTTGGTAAGAGATGAAAGTGCTCGAAAGAAAATAAAGGACTGGATCGGGAAACAAGCTCTTATCTTAACCGTAATGGAGTGCACAGACATGGAGTTTCAGGTGAAATCTCAAGCTAATCTTCAGACAGTATTTACTTTTATATTATACATATCCCCAATCTGTGCTGATCATAACTACGTATTTTTTGTAGGACGTATTGCTGTACAACTTTTTTGGATCATCCCCTCTCAGAAAACAGTGGAGCGTTGTATATAAATATATGAAAGAGCAAGATTTGATTGATGCTACGTCGTGTAGGTTTCCACTTTTTGATGAGTCCAAACATAGCATTTTACTGTCCGAGTTGAAGCAATTATATGTCGTTGTTGCAAGTACAAGGCGGGGCTGTGGATTTATGATGAAACAGAACTATCCGAACCTATGTTTGACTATTGGAAGAAGAAGAGTGTTGGCAGATCAACTATTTGGGGAAATATCTCCAGGAATTACTTTCCATTTATTTCTGGGAATATTTTCCCTTATTTCTTTCCTTAGTCTTGATTATTCTATTTTTGGTATGATTGTGTATTACAGTCTATATAAGACCGAATTCTATAACCTAAGAATTATGGTGGAATAAAAGTAAGTTCTGACATTCCTGTAGCGCCTCTTTCCCTTGCTTCGTGTTCCTCCTTGTGTGTTTATTTTTTACATGGTATCAGAGCACCAGGTTCAGATCTGGTCTGATTAAACACTAAGTCGCAGGAACATGTACAAAAGGGCTTTATCTGGGTCGGGTGGAGATAGTGTTCCTGGAGATGGTTCTAGCGTCTCTAGGACAGCCTCCACGACTGGTCCCGCTACAAACTCCACCTCGAATCCATTCAATATTACTGAAGGAAGTTCTGCCCTTCAGATTACGTCCATCAAATTGAATGGAAAGAACTTTCTTAAATGGTCTAGGTCGGTGCTTATGGTGATCAGAGGGAGAGGCCGAATGGGATACTTGGATGGTTCAATCCCAAAACCAAGCAGCGAAGACCCGACGTATGCTACTTGGGAGGCCCACAACTTTATGGTCATGGCATGGTTAATCAACTCAATGGAGGATTCCATTGCCGACTCCTATATCCTGTTTCCAACTGCAAAACAAATCTGGGATGCAGTGACTTTGGCGTACTCTGACCTGGAAAATACCTCGCAAATGTTCGAGTTGAGAAACAGGGCAAAGGAGTTGAGACAAGGTGAGAATGATGTGACTCAGTACTTCCATGAGTTAACGAAACTTTGGCTTGAATTGGACCTGTTTACGACCCCTGCTTGGAAGGATCCGGAGGAGGCAATTTTGTTCAAAAACATGGTAGAGCGTGACAGGGTCTATGACTTCCTTGCTGGACTCAACAAGGAACTCGATGAAGTACGTGGCAGACTGTTGAGACAAAAACCATTGCAGCCCATTGAAGAAATATTCGCTGAGGTGCGAAGAGAAGAATCCAGGCGTCGTGTGATGCTTCAAACAGCCCCTGCAAACTTCGAGAGTTCCTCCTTGGTTGCCCGTGAACAGACCAATCAAGGAGAGAACAAGGTGGTCAAAAAATGTGAGTACTGCAAGAAACTGTACCACACTAAAGACAACTGCTGGAAACTTCATGGAAGACCCGCAAAAACAGGTCCGAACAAGAAGAACCAAAAGGAGGGAAAAGGCTTCCATGCTGCAGCCGAGAGTCAAGAGCCCTCTGACTTATCTACATCACCGTTCACTAAGGAGCAGATGGAACACTTGATGCAGATGTTTAGCCAGAAAAATTCAACGTCACTTATGGCACACACAGGTAAAATCCGTGCTTTAGTGGGTGATAAAAACAGGAAACAAAAACCATGGATTTTAGACTCGGGAGCTACTGATCACATGACGGGGGATCTTGGATTATTTTCTGTTTTAAACCCATTTTCGGTAACAAAAAGGTGCAGATTGCAGATGGAACTACTACTATTATAACAGGAGCAGGGACAGTAGTGTTAGGCTCAGAAATAATATTGCAAGGGGTTCTCTTTGTGCCTGATTTGTTGTTCAATTTGCTTTCCATTAGCAAAGTTACAAGAGACCTAAATTGTGACGTAATTTTTTTTGCCTCTGATTGTGTTTTTTAGGACCGGTTATCGAGGAAGAGGATTGGTAGTGCTAGACTTTTTGGTGACCTCTACTATTTTGTAAGCATTCCTGATGTTAGTATAAAGGCTCAAGTGGCTGCAAGTGAACCCTCGTCAAGAACCCAAGAAATAATGTCTCTCCATTATAGACTAGGACATCCTAGTTTTAATTATTTAAGACTCATGTTTCCAAAGTTGTTTAGAAATAATGAAAAATTCCATTGTGAAATTTGTCAGTTTGCTAAACAAACTTGTGTTCCTTATTTTCCTGTGTTATCCCGTGTGTCAAAGCCCTTCACTCTTATTCACAGTGATCTATGGGGTCCATCTCGTGTCTTAAGTCTCAATAATAAGAAATGGTTTATTACCTTCACAGATGACTGTACTCGAACATGCTGGGTTTATTTGTTGAGAGAAAAAACAAAGGTGAAAGAGGTTTTTAAACAGTTTCATTCCATGATAAAAACACAGTTTAATGAGAACATTAGAGTGTTTAGGAGTGATAATGGCACGGAATATTTCAACTCGGTGATGAGTTAGTGTCTGTCTAGCCTTGGGATTATACATCAGAGTGCTTGTGTGAATACCCCACAACAAAATGGAGTGTCCGAAAGAAATAGACACATTTTGGAAGTAGCCCGTGCACTACTATTCACTGCCAAATTACCTAAAAAATTTTGGGGGGATGGTGTTCTTACAGCAATTTTTTTGATAAACCGTTTACCCTCTAGAGTTCTCAAGTTTAAAAGCCCTCTTGAAACCTTAGACAAGGCTTACCCAGAATTGAACTTTACAAACCACTTACCCCTTAAAACTTTGGTTGCACGGTCTTTGTTCACAACAAAGCACCGAATAGGGAGAAACTGGACCCACGAGCCTTGAAATGTGTTTTTCTGGGTTATTCCTCAACCCAAAAGGGGTATAAGTGCTATTCACTTGAAAAGGGGAAATATTTTGTGTCTAGGGATGTAACCTTTTTTGAACATGATTTTCCGTTTTCAGAAAATAATTCCCTTCAGGGGGAGTGTTTTAGGGACGAAGGGAATTCGTGGGAAAGTCAGAATTGAGGGAGTCTAGAAAAGCCCAATGCTGACAGTGATGGGAAACAATCATTTTTTTGATTATTGGGACTATTCATGGGATTGTGTTCCTATAAAACAACCGAATGTGGAAACTTCACCTGAGAATTAATGACCATAGCCTGAGTCCCGATCATGATCCAAACACATCACTTGAGCCAACCAAAAAAACAACCACCTGAAACCAATCCCCACGTACCTGAACCTGAGACACACACACCTTCCCGTCGAGAAAAGGAACAGGGAAAACTTCAGCCTTTTGAGCTCACATACTCGCGCAGGAAGGTTCATAAAATGGCCAAGGAACCAAAAGACTTGCATGACAATCATCCAGCTCCTCTAACTGGTCTTGATGGAGGTGTTAATAATCTAGATGTTCCCATTGCAGTGAGAAAAGGGGTAAGGAAGTGTACTGAACACCCAATTTCTAACTTTGTTGTCTATCAGGGCATTGGTTTCCAATCTGGCCAGCGTTGAGATACCAAGTAGAATTGAAGAAGCAATGATGGTACCTGAATAGAAGGAAGCTGTAATGGAAGAAATGAGGGCACTTGAGAAGAATGAGACTTGGATTGTTGTTAACAAACCAAGTGGCAAAGTTCCTGTGGGATGTAGATGGGTGTTTACTGTTAAGTATAAGTCAGATGGGTCTATCGACAGGTTCAAGGCAAGACTAGTTGCAAAAGGTTATTCTCAGACCTATGGAATAGATTATCAAGAAACTTTTGCTCCAGTAGCAAAAATTACTACGGTCCGGGTATTAATTTCAATTGCAACAAATCTGGACTGGCCCTTTCAGTAACTTAATGTTAAGAACGCATTTCTTAATGGAAATTTAGAGGAGGAGGTGTATATGGATTTACCTCCTGGCTTTGGTGGGTCCAGTGGTGACAACAAGGTGTGCAGATTGAAGAAATCACTATATGGGTTGAAGCAGTCTCCTAGAGCTTGGTTTGGCCGGTTCACTAAGGTTTTGAAGAGCCTTGGGTATAGACAAGCTAATGGGGATCATACATTGCTTTATCGACATAACAGAGGTATGATTACAGCCTTAATTGTTTACGTTGATGACATCATTCTTACAGGGAATGACGTGGAAGAAAGGAAAGTGTTAAAGACTAAGCTGGCTGAGGAGTTTGAGATCAAAGATCTGGGCAACCTAAGGTATTTTTTGGGAATGGAAGTTGCTAGAAATAAATCTGGTATCTCAGTCTCCCAGAGAAAATACACAATTGACCTTCTTAAGGAGACTGGAATGCTAGGCTGCAAACCGGCAGATACACCAGTGGATTATAGTATGAAGAAGAGAGAAGATGAGGAGAGCGAGCCAGTAGATAAGGGGCGGTTCCAGAGGTTGGTTGGAAGACTAATATACTTGTCGCATACTCGGCCAGATGTAGCATTTGCAGTCAGCCGAGTGAGTCAATTTATGCATGCTCCTACAGGAGTCCATTTGGATGCTGTCTTTAGGATCATTCGGTATTTGAAGGGGAGTCCTGGTCGTGGTTTGTTCTTCAAGAAAACTGACAAGCGGGGAGTCGAAGTCTATACAGACGCTGATTGGGCTGGTTCAGTTGAGGATAGAAGGTCTACTTCGGGGTATTGTATGTTCCTTTGGGGCAATCTCGTGACGTGGAGAAGTAAAAAACAACCCGCGGTGGCGAGAAGTAGTGCTGAAGCTGAACTGAGGTCCGTGGCTCATGGTGTGTGTGAATCTGTGACGCCCCGAACCACCCACCTGACACCCACGCGGGGCCGCCCGCGCGGATGCGGGGCGCCGGAACCGTCACATTCATACTTCATACTTACTTTACTTGAAAATACGGAATAAATTTTTTTTTTTTTGACTTATTATTTTTTTTTGAAACTTCTTTTGAACATCGTTTTAAAACTTTCTTTGAACTTCATAATTTGGATTTCATTTTTAAAATCTTGACTTGAAACCCATGCACTAAAATTGTGCATTATACCTTGAAACATTTCATACATACATAACATAACTTAACTTTTAACATACATGAAAACTTCATAACTTTAAACATATTGCGGAAATTATTGCGTAATGGTATCCCACACCGCCCTTCACTCGCTGCATCATCTCCAAGCCCACCAATTAAAGCTACAAGCTTTTTATCTCAACTTGCAGTATGGAATATATCTGATGAGCTGACGCTCAGCAAGTACAAACGCGATCTCACAAAACATTTAAAACATCATGAAAAACATACGTCATCATATGCATATGCGTGAACCATTTATGTTCCAATTATGCACTTCTTTTAACAATCTTATCTTTCTTATGGGCCCCATAGTGTACGTACCCTTAACATATAGCGCGCCGCTGGATACAGTTAGATGGGATTGCAAGTCCCTAACTGTACCCAGGAAACATAAGTGATTACACCCTCTTACAAAACGAGAGAGCGAATCCATAACTTTAACATAAAAATCCTCCACCTTGGTGGAGGTTGGTACGACACCTTACTTGTGTATTTTTACCAAGTTTCTTATCATTAGTGAGCATACTTTATGATGTCACTATATCATGCATACTTAACATTTCATTCATAAAACATAGCATGGCATCTTTAAAACATGGCATCTTTAACACATGGCATCTTTAAAGCATCTTCAAAACATGACATCTTTAAAGCATTTCAACATATCTTGAAACATAGCATATTTGAACATACATATTATTTTTCTCCATACCACAGGTGAGGTTTGTACTTGCCTTAAGTCCTATGCTCTTGACGTAACATTCCTTCCGATATCTCAACAGGTTCATATTCATGTTTCAAAGGAGGTGTAAGATAAGATTAACTTATCTTACCATAAATCGCGACATATGATGTTGGTATCCTAACCAACATCTATGAGCAATCCTAGATGTGTGTGTTTTATGTCCCCTCTAATATCTCTTGTAAGCCAAATTGGTTATTTCCTTCTTCATGGGCTTATACTTTACTTTTTCTTGATTCATAATCCATTGGGTTATTATCTCTTCAATAACCCTTGGTCTTAGCCCATTTTATTAATTTTGGTATCCTTTAGGGTTATATTGGGTAACCCTAAAGTCAACTCTTGGTCAACCCAAGTCAACATGTGGTCAACTAAGGTCAACCCCCTTTAGGTTAAGCGTTGGGCTATGGGCTTAGCCCAGTAACTCGGATATAATTCCGGTTACCGTTCGTAATCGGCTTGATTACCCATTTTTACCTTAAAACTCCATTTCATTATTTTTGGAAAACATTATACAATTATCTTCCAAAAATCTCATTAATTTGCTTGTAAAAAGCTCTTACTTCATTACTCTTGAAAATACTTGTCTAAAATCATCACTTTCTTTACTTCTTGGAAAAATGTGAAATTTCAATTCTAAACTCTTAAAAATTCCACTCTCTTCTTGAAAAATCTCATTTTCCTTTAACTTATGGAAAATCTCGTTTTTCTCTTTAACTTGAGAGCTTTGGGTGAAAAATCCCAAAAACTCTAAAAATTCATTTTCTTAAAACGGGACTTCATAAAATCATTACGGACTGAAAATCACCATTGGAACGATTTTCGTAGTCAAAATAACATTTTAGAGACACTTTACATTTTTCTAGAAAACGTTTTTGTAAACCAAGTGTTGGAGATTCGTGGATTCCTGAGCACCCTTCATAAAAACAACCCAGATTAAAAATCCGTTCATTTTCCGAAAAACTTGTCTTCACAAAAGTTGTAGCTATCGAAAAATGCTAAAACTTTCATGTTTTGCACAAAACCCAGTTCTGGCTAGATCAGTACCAGTTTTTGTTTGAATCTGGGTGATCCTGAAAAACGGAGTGAAACTGGCTCCAGGAGTTAGCCACGGGTTTTCATAAAAATGAAGGCCTTTGGAGCCTTATTTTAAGATTCTATTCAAGCTGCTCTCTAGTAAAAGTTGTTCCGAACAACTTTCGTGTTTTAACTTTTAGCCCATTCGGCCTCTAAGGACCTGATAATTTCACTTTCCCGAAACTGGCCAGTTTCGACTCCGAAATGGCAGTTTCGGTTGTTAATCCGGTTTTACGTCTTAGTTTGCGGATTCTAACTCGACCGATCACATCGGGAGCTTAAACATACATCAAGCAACGTGTCTAACATCCCATGCATACATTCTTGTCCATACATCATACCCATGCAGCCCTTAAAACCGAAAATCCTAGTCTATGGGTTGCATGGTTCTAGCTCTTGGATCCATCATCACATACATCATTTTTCTTCAAGCAAATCAGCCACTGCCTTAAGGTTGATTTGTGACCAAAATTTAGGGGACTTAAATAACACATCTAGCATGCATCCTATCAATTTTTCAAGCATAAAAATCATGCAAGAAACATCATAAAACAAGCCAACCAAACCCTAATCCCTATCAAGCACATACACCAAATCAAGGGCTATAAAAAGAGATGGACTTATGTCCTTACAAACCCATCTTAAACCATCATAAAAATGCTTATCTTGAGCTTAAATCCAAGATTAGTTTAAGAGGTTACCTCAACCCAAGTTAGGGTTTGAAAATCCCTTCTTTTCTTCTTGGCTTGCTCACCCACGGATTTGGCTCCTCCATGGCTCACGGATTTTGCAAGAAAAATAGAAATCCAATAACTTTTTGTTAGCTTCTCTCTTGCTCATCAAAACCGAGCTTAAGAAGATGAGAAATCCAAGTTTTTCTCTTACCTTTTTCCTTCCTCCATGCTCACGGATTTTTGGCTCCAAGAAGCACAAAAATCTTCTCTTGGTTTCATCTTGCTAGAACCGAACTTCATCATGGTTTTCCCCATAAATTTTTCCAGATTTCTCTCTTCTCTTTCACTCCCCAAGCTCACGGATTTGTGCCCCAAAATGGGTCTCCATGGCTCACAAATTTCTTTCCTTTCTCTCCTAGAAAAGCCGAACATCACACATGCACACCCTTAGATTTTTTTTCTTGATTTCTTCTCCTCTTTCTCTTGTCCAAAACCGTGCACCCCTTTGAGATGGAATACTCAACATTTCTCTTGGAATCTCTCTTTCTCTCCTTCTCTCTCGAGCTGCCGGACATCCCAAGGAAAAACACAAGAGCTTTGGCTTACTTTTTCTTACAAAAAGCACAAATGATGAAAGGGTTTTCTTTGATTGATTGGAGTAGTTGGTTGCTTGCCTTAAATTAAGGCTTTTGTCTCCTCCTTTTCTTGTGATTGCTGCCGAGAATTCCAAGGGAAAAGGCATGGGATTTGACTCATTTTTTTAACAAAAAAAGACTAGAAGATGGGTGACTTGTGATAGACAAGAGTGGTTCACTTTTTCCTTGATTTTGGGCTTTACCTTTGTGCTTTCTTTCCTTGTTTTCTTTTCTTTCCTTTCCTCCATGTAATTGCCGAACTTGATGAAGCAAAAAGGGGGAGTCCACATGTGCAACATTGAGTTGGTGGAAGGTGATATCAAGGTGTTGATGTCATTTTCCACTAGCTCCCACAATGCCTTGTTTGGTCATTTTTCTTCTTTAAAATTAATTCATTTCCTTTCCTTGTGTCACACAAATATTAAAAAATATTGTGCTCCATAATTTTGATCCAAAAATCTTCCTTGTAAAAATTGGACTGAAACTTTCTTTCTCCAATTTTTCGGAGACCTTTTTGCCCTTTAATTCTTAACTCGGTGTGCTTGATTTCTAGGGTGGTTTTTACGGCTTATTTTTGCTTTCTTGACCATAGAAAGCTTTTTGCAGTCTCTTCTTATACTGCAATTCATCATTTTTCGAGGTCAACATTTTTGACCCGTCCTTGGTCAAACTTTGACTTTTTGGTCAACCTTTTGACTTTTTGGTCAAAGTTGACTTTTTCGGTCAAACCTTTGACTTTCTTAAAATTTCATCCTTTTTCATTCTTTTTCTTTCCTTTTCGTCCTTTTTGACTCAAAATGCCGTTTACCAATCTCGGCATTTTTTTCCGAGTCTCGTAGCCGGTTTAAGAGAAAATTCTAACCTTGGCTAATAAAATTACAAATTTCACATGTGATTCATAATTTTTCATGAAAATATCTCATAAACATAACATGCGGACTTCTAATTTCTAATAAAAAGAGAAATCTTAAGTCCATGAAAATTCCGGGTATTACAGAATCTCTGTGGCTAAAGATGTTATTAGAAGAGCTACATATCAGAACTAGCCTTCCTCTAGGCTTGTTCTGCGATAACAAAGCAGCCATAAGCATATCTCACAACCCAGTGCATCATGATAGGACTAAACACGTGGAAGTTGATAGACATTTCATCAAGGAAAAGATTGAGGAAGGGATCATCCAAGTCACCTACGTCCCTACTTCTGAGCAAGCGGCAGATATACTAACTAAGGGATTACCTAGAACAACCTTTGAGAAACTTGTAGACAAGCTTAGTATGCACAATTTGTACCTACCAGCTTGAGGGGGAGTGTTGGCAGATCAACTATTTGGGGAAATATCTCCAGGAATTACTTTCCATTTATTTCTGGGAATATTTTCCCTTATTTCTTTCCTTAGTCTTGATTATTCTATTTTTTATATGATCGTGTATTACAGTCTATATAAGACCGAATTCTATAACCTAAGAATTATGGTGGAATAAAAGTCAGTTCTGACATTCCTGTAGCGCCTCTTTCCCTTGCTTCGTGTTCCTCCTTGTGTGTTTATTTTTTACAAAGAGTCTAGTACAAGTAAGGTTATTAGATGATTCTCTTGCAAAGGCAATGCAAGTTGCAAGCAGTTCCGAGGAGTGGAGATCACGGGGCATCGAGGTTTGTTTCTTCCTCTTTTTCTTACTTTTTTATTTTTATTAGTTAAAAAAAAAATCAATCTGGTACTAAGATTATGGGGATGTTTCTAAAATAGACTGTAACATTGCTAGGATTTGTTTAAACTTTGAGATATATATTGTCATTATCATAATAATCACCATGACAACACTGTTATTGCCATTTGTATGTCCATATTGGCCGACTTTCCGCTCTTTTTGGAAAACAAAACTTTTTGATAACTCCTTTCCACCATAAGCAACACCTTGTTTTTTATCATGTATTACGAGAACAACTATGTAATGGCCACAATGTTTTTGATCACTCCTTCCCGCGTTAATCTGCTTGTTGACAGTTGTATTATGAGCACAACTATGAAATGGCCACAATATGCTTTGAAAAAGCTAGTGACTCACTTTGGGAAAGCAAGTCTAAAGCTGCTGGCCTTGAAGCAAAGGCTCACCGTCTCCGTACTTCCGATCCTGAAGAAGCTAATTCTGCCCTCAAGGAAGCTGCTGAAATATTCAAAGCCATTGACAAGACAGATTCCGCTGCCATGTGTTTTTATGGCTCTGGGGAGTATGAAAAAGCAGGTATAATTTTCTAACACAGACCTACTGTAGCATTTCATTGTTTAAAGCGGTTGATAATGTTAAAAAATAATTTCTATAACTTCTTATCAATGCAGGTAAAATTTATTTGGAAATATTCGGCGATACTGAGCTGCGAAGAGCCGGGGACTGCTTTTATCTGGCCGGTCTTTATGAGCTTGCTGCAAATGTCTATGCTAGGGGAAATTTTTTCCCAGAGTGTGTGACTGTTTGTGCCAGAGGAAAATTATTCAACCTGGGCTTGGCGCACATAGAACGCTAGAAACAACAGGATAAGAAAGCGTGTGATGTGACTGATAGAGACAAAGAAATGGAAAAAATTGAACAGGAGTTTCTTGAGTGCTATGCTCTTCATTATTACGAGGTCAACAATAATAACTCCATGATGAAAGTTGTTAAAAATTTTTAGTCCATGGATTTAATTCGCAATTTTCTGAAGCAAATCGGCTGCTTTGACGAACTTATTTCATTGGAAGAACAGCGGGGAAATTTTGAGGAAGCTATAGAGATTTCGAAGCTAAAAGGAGATGAACTACTTGTGGCAGATTTTCTTGGAAAGGCTGGGAAATTCAAAGAAGCTGCTATTGTAATTCTTTTCCATTTGCTTGTGAATTCGCTCTGGTCATCTGGTAAAAACGGCTGGCCCTTAAAGCTGTTTAAACAAAAGGATAATCTTCTAACAATCGAGGGCAACCACAAATAGCTCTCAATGCGCATAGAAAGGAAATAGTTCAACCGAGACATGTAGCGAAGGACTTTAAGGAGTTCGATGAGGGTGGTTTTGTGGAAGAGGAAGATAGATACTCAGTGGGCAGCGTTAGGAGGTTTAGACGGGTTAGAAGAGATAGAATAGGGAGGATAATAATTTGGGCAGCATTAGTATAAAGGTGCCTTTGTTTCAAGGAAAGAATGATCCTGAGGCTTATCTAGGATGGGAAAAGAAGATGAAGCTAGTTTTTGATTGTCACAACAACTTCGAAATGAAGAAGGTAAAATTTACAGCTATTGAGTTTTCTGACTATGTTATTGTTTGGTGGGATCAACTGGTGCTAAACAGGAGACGAAATAGAGAAAGACCAATGGACACATGGGAGGAGATGAAAACGATGATAAGGAGGTGTTTTGTTACAAGTCACTATTACTGGGATTTGTATAAAAAGCTGCAAAGACTCACATAAGGCAATCGGAGTGTCAAAGATTATTACCAAGAGATAGAGGTAGCAATGATCCGAGCAAATGTAGAAGAGGATCGAGAATCCACTATGGCCTAGTTTTTGGCAGGTTTCAATCAAGAAATCACCAATCAGGTGGAGTTGCAACATTACGTAGATTTGGAGGAGATGGCACACATGGCCATAAAAGTTGAGAAGCAACTCAAGAGGAGGGGTACACAATCGAGCCGATATATGGAACAAACTCCTTGGAAGCTGACTTATCCAAAGAAGGAAGAGAAAGCCACGGCCAACCCTAAGGCTGAGACTAAGCCTTCTTCCTCGACTTTCAATTTATGAGCTAAAATGACTATACTTCCACTTGCAGTCATGACATTAAGTGTTTCAAATGTCAGCAGAGGTCACATATTGAGTCAAAGTCTGAATAAGAGAGTTATGGTGATGTGGGACAATGGCAAGATCGAAACTGAGGATGAAGAAAATGTTAAGTCTATGTCATCATTGGTGGATGCTTTGGATGAGGAGTGTGTTGCTCATGGTGAGTTAACCTTGGTGGCAATGAGAGCCTTAAGTGTGCAAACTAAGGAAGATGAATAGGTACAACGAGAAAATATTTTCCATACTAGGTGCCATGTTGAAGACAAGGTGTGTAGTATGATCAGTGATGGAGAGAGTTGTATCAATGTCGCTAGCACTACCATGGTGGAGAAATTAGGGCTGCCAACGACAAAGCACCCACGGCCTTACAAGGTAGAATGGTTGAATGATTGTGGCTAGGTGAGAGTCAACAAGCAAGTTCTCGTTTCATTCCAAATCAGAAGTATGTAGACAAGGTGTTGTGTGCTGTGGTTCCAATGCAGATGGGACACAAACTTCTTGGAAGGCCTTGGCAGTTTGATCGGCGGGTAAAGCAGATAACAAGTACTCTTTGGTGCACAATCAACGAGCCATCACTCTTATGCCATTAACTCTGAAACATGTTTATGAAGATCAAGTAAAGTTTCAAAAGGAGAGTGAGCAAAAGAAAGAGAGTGATAAAAAAAGAACGAATGCATGAGAGAGAGAGACTGAGAGTCAAGAAAGAAAGAGATTGGCCAAGAAAAAAGAGAGTGAAAAGAAAAAGGAGGCTTCGGCCAATGAGAGAAAAAAAGAGAGAACACAGAAGAATTTTTATGCAAGGGCGAGTGATGTAAAGAAAGCATTGATACTAAACTAGCCAATGATTTTACTTATGTACAATGAGGCTGCATTTTTCACTAACCAACTTAACCCCACTTTTCCTAGTTCTATTGTGTCTCTTTTATAGGATTATGAGGATGTTTTCCCCGAGGATACTCCACACGGATTACCACCAATCCAAAGGATCGAGCATCAAATTGATTTCGTACTCAGTGCAACCATTCCAAACCAACCAACCTAAAGAAGTAACCCGGAGGAGACAAAGGAGCTTTAATGGCAGTCGAGGAGTTGATAGAAAAAAGGTACGTGAGAGAAAGCATGAGTCCATGCATAGTTCTGGTGTTGTTAATACCTAAGAAAGATGGGAAATGGAGAATGTGTATTGATTGCCGAGCCATCAACAACATCACAGTAAAGTATCATTTTCCCATTCCTCATTTAGATGACATGTTAGATGAGCTGTATGGTGCTTATTTATTTTCTAAGATTGATCTGAGAAGCGGTTATCATCAAATAAGAATAAAGAAAGGTGATGAATGGAAAACTACATTCAAAACTAAATATAGATTGTATGAGTGGTTAGTTAAGCCTTTTGGATTAACTAATACACCTAGTACTTTCATGTATTTAATGAATCATGTTTTACATTCTTTTCTTGGGAAATTTATTGTGGTTTATTTTGATGATATTCTCATTTATAGCAAAAACTTGGATGATCATTTAATGCATTTACAATCAGTTTTTGAAGTACTTAGAAAAGAAAAGTTGTTTGCTATTCTGAAAAAGTGTACTTTTTGTACCAATAAACTTGCTTTCTTAGGTTATGTTGTTAGTGCCAAGGGAATTGAGGTTGATGAAAAAAAAAGTTCGCGCAATACAAGAATGGCTGAGACCAACAGGCGTAGGGCAGATTAGAAGTTTTCATGGGCTTGCTAGTTTCTATAGGTGGTTCGCGAAAGATTTCAATACCATCGCTGCTCCCTTTACCGAGGTCATTAAGAAGAATGTTGGATTCAAATGGGGAGAATAGCAAGAGACGGCATTCCAGTTGATCAAAGAAAAGTTAACAAAACCACCTTTGCTAGCTTCATCTAATTTTTCTAAAGCATTTGAGATTGAATGTGATACATCAGGTATAGGTATTGCAGCTGTTCTTATGTAGAATAGAAGACCAATTGCTTACTTCAGTGAGAAACTAAGCGGGGCAGCCTTGAACTACCCTACTTATGATAAAGAGATATATGCATTGGTATGAGTATTGGAGACATGGTAGTATTATCTATTGGCCAAGGAATTTGTGTTCCACACGGATCATGAATCTTTAAAGCATTTGAATGGCCAACACAAGCTAAACAAAAGACATGCACAATGGATGGAGTTCATTGAGCCATTTCCATTTGTGATCAAGTACAAACAAGGTAAGAAGAATATGGTGGCTGATGCATTTTCTCACAGGCATGCATTGATTTCTACTATTGATGCCAAACTAGTTAGTTTTGAGCATATTATAGAGTTGTTCCCAATCGACCAAGATTTTAGTGAGTTGTATTTGTCTTGTGAGAAGGCTGCCTTTAGGGAATATTTTAGGCATGATAATTATTTATTTCAGAAAAATATGTTGTGTGAGCCTAATTGTTTTTTGAAGAACTTATTAGTGAGAAAAGCCCATGGCGAAAGGGTTGATAGGGTATTTTGGTGTAGCTAAAACCCTCGGTCTGATACAGGAACATTTTTATTGGCCTCGCATGAAAAGAGATGTTGAGAGGATTTGTGAGAAATGTGTCACTTGTAGGCAAGCTAAGTGAAGAGTTTAACCCCACAGTTTGTACACCCCATTGCGACCTTGGATTGCCATTTCGATAGATTTTGTATTAGGATTGCTTAGGTCAAAAAGGGGTTGGGATTCTATTTTTATGGTGGTGGATAGGTTTTCTAAAATGGCATGTCACAAAACTATTGATGCTTCTAATGTTTCTGATTTATTCTTTCGTGAAATTGTTAGGTCACATGGTATGCCTATAACAATTGTTTCTGTAACTACCTCTCATGGACCGCTACAGTTGACTTCTTATTTAATCATTCATCTTGTATAAAATTGTGAAAAATATTAAGTCTAAAATAAAAATATTAACATAACGGAAAATTTTACTTAGATAATTTTAGAAAACTCTAGAATTTTTTTTTAAAAAACTATATCAAAATAACCTTCGTAATTAATATATATACATAAATTTTTTAAAACCCAATTCATGAAATAAAATTTAAGTCTATATGAATCATCCAATCAAATAATAATAAATTAAAGTCTCAAAACTTTATTTGAAATTAAAAATGTCAATCTCATGATCGTTTCTCCCGTTTTCCTATCATACATCATTTCGCTTCCGCTCTAAACTCCTCCAATATCATATCTTACTATTTCATTTATCTGCAACATGAATTAACTTATATAAACAAGGGCTTAGTAAGACAATTAAATTTCACAAATGTAAATAAATATTTTTCTTTTCTCATCATAAATATAACATCATTTAATACTTTTTAACTTTTAAAATCATCATATATTGAGCCCGGCATTGTACCATCATAGTGCTCTAGTCACAGAAGGATTAGGGTAGCAAATCCCAAACCAACGGTGAAAAAAGTTTACTCACCAGACTACAACAACAACAGCATCATCATTATCAATGGTGTACAAAGTTATTTTAAAATATAAAAATACATATACATATAATATATATACTTTTTATCAGAACGTTATCATATGAAAGGTATTACTTAATAACATCATATCATCATCAATATCAAAACATATACTTATCAAATCTTTAATTCATATTGCAGATTAGAATGTACTTACATAAACACCTCACTTAACATTTTCAAATAGAGGTCTCGGGTACTCGCATTTAGAATTGTTCATGTCATTAATAATATAAATAATAAAATCAACAAAAGCTCATAATAATTCATCAAACATATCTATCATATCATAATAGCGCCTGATAGGCCTATTTCATCATTCAATAACATCAAAACATAAAAATCAAACAATTTCACAAAATTACAAAACTTTACAAAAACTGACAATTAAACCTCTTTCTCTTCAAAAATTTATAAAAATTCATACAGGACTTCAAATGATCTGACTAATTCTAAACAAAAATGATCTGAAACCAATTCTAATGGAGACCGTTTGAACCCTTAAAAATAGTTTTGAATCTGATTACCAAAAGTTTTACAGAAACAGACAGCTAGACCTCTGCTCCTTTAAAAAATCATAAAAATTGACACATGTCTTCAAATGATCTAAAACTGATTTCAAATAAAATTACACATCTAGAGTTTCTAACAATATTAAATTCGTTAAAAACAGAGACCGTTTGTATCCTCAAAAATAGTTTTGAATAATGATTACTAAAATTTTATAGAATCTGGCAAAAAATCATAAAAATTCACATGTCTCCAAACAATATGAAACAGATTTCAAAGGAAAGTAGACATTCATAGTTTTTCAACGATATCAAATTTGTTAAAAATGGAGTTCGTTCGCATCCTTAAAAACAATTTGGAATACTTTTTATAAAATCTGGAAATTTCCAAGATTTGTGGTCAAATCCGAAAATTCATTAAAAATATAAAAAGTATCACCACAACGTACATGATTCACACACACACACACACACACACACACACATGAAACGGCCCTAAGATATTTTTCTAACATATAAAATTATTAAATCACCATACCAATAAAAACATGAATCAAAACCTTAAAATCGTCTTTTTTACAAAATCAACCATATAGCTATTCTTTCGATCATCATTCCATAAATATTTCTTATCATCTCCTTACACTCACAAGATGAAACTCATCAAGAAAATCACTCAACCCCCCCCCCCCCCCGAAGGATCTTAAACCGAAAAGAGCAATATTAAAAATCATTAAACAATGAAACAAGCATACATTGAAATCCTTTTGATTTTGGCTTAGATGAATTTAGAGGTTTGGTGGATTTTTTTTCTTTGTGTGTGTGAGAAGGGTAGAGAGAGCGAGAGAAAGAGAATGAGAATGATGTTGGAGAGGAAGACTAGGGAAATGAGAGAGAGCATATAAAAAGGAAAATTTTGAATATTTTAAAATAAATTATGAGTAATTTAATCCCAAATCAATTTTGAAATTAATTGGGATTCAATTTTTAGGTGGGGATGGCTGTTATTAGGGTGTGAAAACGTGTGGGAGGAAAAGGAAAAGGCTAGGTCAATTTCGAGAATTTTCACACCTACAATTGCACATAATAAACTAGTTGGTGACTGATAGGTATCCAGATAGTATACTGGCCATAACTTCTTATTCCGATATCAGATTTGTACAAATGAATAGGCATTAGAAAGCTTATAAAAAGCTCTATAAGTTTTTCTAAATTATAGAAATAATTTAAGACATTTAAAGGTTCATAATTGAGTTGGAAATTAACATCATTTAAAATAAGTCTTTTTCGGATAATACACTCCCCCCTCTTTTTTTTCCCTCTCTTCTTCACGTTTTCAATTCAACATTCCCATTTTTTTTCTTCCTTTTGCCGATTGGTATTTATAGATGATGTATATACATATATATAACTATACACATTATACTATACATATAGATATATATTACGTAAAATACTTATATTTAAAATATTTCTTCAATTAAACTATCATACAAAATTATCAAACCATCATAAAAAGTCATTAATTTGGCATGAACTTTGTTCAGCACATTGAGTCCTCGTCGCGTCACCTGTAAAAAATAATTCAACATAATATTAGAATTAAGAAATTGTTATCTTATCACATTATCCATGTTAATTCTAATGTTAATTTTCTAACGTTATTGTTAGGTAGCGTATGGGGTGTTACAGTTTTGGATAGAGATACTATTACTAAGTTCTTGAGTTACTTTTGCAAGACTTTACGGATTAAGTTAGGAACTAAGTTATTATTTTCTAAAACTTGTCATCCACAAACTGATGGTCAAACTAAAGTAGTGAATAGGACGTTGTCTACTTCATTAAGAGCAATCATTAAAAAGAACATCAAAACATGGGAAGAGTGTTTGCTACATGTTGAGTTTTCTTACAATAGATTTGTTCATTTTACTACTAAATTTTCACCTTTTGAAATTGTGTATGGTTTTAATCTATTAACTCATTTGGACCTAACTCGTTTACCTTTGTCTAAGCGTGTGAATTTAGATGGTCAAAAGAGAGCTATAATTGTTAAACAGAGTCATGAGACGACCAGACTCAACATTGAGAGAAAGACGGAGCAATATGCCAAACATGCCATCAAGGGACGACACAAAGTTGTTTAAGGAGAGGTTTCTAACTCAAAGAAATTCAAAGCTTCTTCCACGAGGGGATGGACCATTTCAAGTTCTCGAGCACATTAATGACCATGCCTGCAAATTGGATCTACCAGGTGTCTATAATGTTAGTGCTACTTTCAATGTCGCTGACTTATCTCCTTTTGACGTAGGTGTTGATTTAAGGACAAATCATTTTCAAGAGGAGGGGAATGATGAGGGCACGGCTTCTAAGAAGCTTATAGTTGAAGAACCAATCAAAGTTCCCATGGTCAGATAACAAGAGCTCGAGCTAGATGCTTCAAGGAAGAACTCAACAATTTAATCCAAAAGGTTTCGCAAGAGGATTTGGGCGTGCTTACCAATGAGGGACGACAAAGATTGGTCTACATCATCAAGGTCAACTCGGATCAAGAAGATCAGCCATGCAAATCGATGTAATAGACGTGTGAATCAAGAAAGAGAAACTTAAAAATATTTAGTTTCCTTTTTTTATTATTGTTGAATATTCAGCCATCATTCATCCTTTATTTTATTAGCTCATTAGTCAACTTTCCTTTTCTTTTTTTTGGCATGTACAGCCATTTAATTTTTAGATTGTTTTTCTTTTTCTATTTTAGACAAGTAAGAGCTATTATTACTAGATTTTAGCGTTAATTAAGATGGCATGTAATTAAGCTATTTTAGGAACTTTTTTGTAATAATTCAACCTATAAATAGGCACCTATGGAGAAGAAAGAGGACAAGTAATTATTCAGAAATTTGAGAGTTTTTCTCTTTGGTTCTTTGAAAAACTTTTCGAACTTATCAAGAATTATTCTTGTGGCGTTCAACAACGACTTATCAAATGGATTTCCATCACCGTTTGTGGCATCTACAGCATACCGAGGTTCTTGTTTTATTATAACAATGGGTCAAGGTTCCATTAAAATCTAGTCATAGAACGATCTTGGGTTCCTAATTGTGTTCAGGTCTCGTTATTCTTGTCGGGGTTCGTATCATAAAGTCTATCTCTTCTCTATCTCTCTCCTTGTCTTTCAATAAATATCACGCGCATTTTTCTGTAAAGAATTCAACTAAGTAGGGAAATCTGTAAATATTTCGAAGTTTAAAGGGAAAGAATGTTACAAGTTAAAGTTCATGGGACATTTGGTGACAAGGCCTAAAGTTTGGGAAAAAATGAAATTAATCCTAAATCTTTTTTGTTTTTCAATATTTATATATGATACAAATATTGAATTTCCAATACAAATTGAAAATTTTGAATCCGATATTTATTAGTGAATCCAATGGTTACTATTTTTTATTTAGGCTGGAAATCCAGTATTTAGTTCGATAATCATTTAATTTTGTATTTTATATGTCATGTATCTTCAAGTAAATATATTGTTTACTAAAAGTAAATAAATTATTTTCAAGCAACTAATTTATTTCCTAGTAAAGAATTTATTTATCTAGAATTAAAAAAATGAAACCAAGTAGATGTCGCGTGAGGTCGTGATTGTGGACGAGATTGGAACCAAGCAACTGCTATCAGAGAGAATCCAAAGAGAACCTTCACTAGATAAGACAACATCGTAAGCAAGGAAGGCCGGAATCTCAAGATCGTGATCGCAAACCTTCGCCAATGATAGCACGATTTGGGCTCTCGCGATCTTCGAGCTCTCTTGCAACTAATGGTCTTCTTAGTGACAGTAGCAGCAGCATGGATGCCAATGGACACGAACATGGACTTCTAAGCACAAGGTTGACGCTGGCACCAGCAACATTTGGCGGGTCTATGCAGGAAACAGTTCTAGCGGTATTTTGGGATTTTTATTTTGAAAATATACTATTATTTTATATCTTTTAAATTATAAGCTATAATTTTCCTTCACCCTTAAAAAAGCTATTTTCCTCCTTTTCTGATGCCGATCACCATAATATTCTCGTAGAATATATTTGAAAATCTGCATTAATATATATATATATATTTTACAAATTGGATGGATAAATGTGTCCGACTTTGGTCTAGAACTAATCACACGAAGTATTCTGGTAGAATATTTTTTGTAATTTTACTAGAATAATTTTTTGGTTTTATAGATGGTCCTACGATTCCTGTGCCACCAGTTATTGAAGTATTATCATGGAAAATGTTCTATTAGAATTTTGCCACTTTATTTATGAGGTATTAACTCTAGGAAGGAAGAAAAAAAAAACTTAAATCAATCTATAGTATGAGATTCCCATTTTAAAAGCTAAATCCTCGAAAAAACTAATGTTATTTCCCTTTCTATAAATTACTTGAAAACTAATCGTTTCAAAAGATCTTGGCAACACCTCAAAATTTTATTTTCTAAGCCGAGATATCTTCATAGCATCACATTTAAGGAGAAAAGTAAATGAATAGAAAAGAAAGAGGGCAGTTACAGAGAAAATAAAATAGTTGAAGATAAATGTATGAATACAAAAGGAAAAAAGAGTGGGAGTTATGTAGTGAGGTGTGACAGTCATCGGTTTTTATAAGGAAAAGATAAGTTGTGTGTAGTCTCAGATCGCTTGGGATTAGATATATATAATGATTCGTAAATAAAGAGACTACATCATAATGGTATGAGGCCTTTTAGAGTGAACTCAAGAGTAAAACCCTACAGGCACGAAACTCAAAACAGACAATATCATACCTGTAACGAACCGCCTAGTCAGGCCGTTACCGTACTTACATATCTATTGACTTAGCAAAATTTAGCGGAAAATTTTTTTTTTTCACAAACATATGAACATACATACTTAAACTGACTTAAGATGTTTTGCGTACGCATATATAATAACTACACAACTTTGTTTTGCTTGAAGTTAAATACTTAATAATACAAAACACGTAGCGGTCATATTCCCACTTTTTCACAGTCGCTCCGCCACGCTCCTCCATCATTGCATCAGCCGTTGCTCATAGGTTACTTACCTACAGCATAGACGTAAGACGTGAGCTTTCGCTCAGCAAGTACAACTTATTAAACCGCGACACAACAAAATAACACATAATAGAACTTGGCACCTCTTAACATGCCATATCATAATAGGATAACCTACTTAAATATGCATGAGCCATTTATGCTTCATTATGCTTCCTTATACTTTCATAGCATACTTCCTATCCTACCTTGACTTATCTTGCTTATGGGCCCCTTACATAAGTGTACGTACCTGGTGCACAACTATGGAGTGGTTGGGGCGGCCAGACCATTTCCAACTCAAACCATAGTCCAACCCGACCTCGGACAGGTGGTACGACACCGGCAAACTCGCTTGCCATTCTACTTGTTTTTCATGATCTCTTTCTTGATCTTGGTCTTATCTTAATCATGGGTGAACATGCTTCATGATGTTACACCTACTTGATCCTATTCAAACATACCTTGTATCATATCCATGTTCTCAACATAAACATACATCAATCTAACATATCACATAGCATGCATCGTATTAAACATTAATCACATGCTTGGCATATCATATGACAAACAACATAGTATACATCGAACACTATATTAACATGCTTAGGTAAGCATCACAACAAATGCCTATACTGTAGGCGGAGTTGTACTTACCTTGATGGTTACGTCCTATGTGAGGCTGCTCCTGATTAGGATGCATGTGCAGGTAATCTCCTGCTTCATTGAAGGACAAGTTATAAGTTCCTAATCTTAGGATATTGGTAACCTAACCAACGTTCATTCATATAGTCCTAGTTGTATGTCCCCTTCATAACTTATAATAGCTTGTGGGGTTACTATAAGTAACCCTTGTGGTTTATTATCACCCTTGGATCTTACCTTATTAGGTTACCTAGGGTACTCTTGTAGGCTAAGTTCATACATAGATTCTTAGGTCTAGATCATTATTTAATTTTTAAACCTTGTTGTAACCCATAACCTACTTGGTTATTATTCGTCACCTTAAGTATTACTATCTTGATACAATATTGGGTTACATTGGGTAACCCTTGGTCTTATTAATTTGATTACCATGTTGGGTTACATTGGGTAAGCCTTAGTCTTACTAACTTTGGTATCACGTTGGGTTACATTGGGTAACCCTTGGGGTGACTTATCTTAAATTAACCCTTATTGGGTTATTAAGGTCCAACTAAGGGGTAACCTATTAAGTGACTATAGGTAACCCTGGGCTTTGGAACCAGTGCTATAGTTCGGGTGTAATACTTAGTTATTAGTGGTAAACTTCTTGCTTACCTTAATTTTAAGAAACCCTAGGTCTATAGTTCCACTTGTTTCCTTTAGAAATTGTAGGTGTCTTCACCACCTTTTTACAAAAATCATTTTTATTTTCCTTATAAAAATTTGGGTTTTCTTATCAAAATATTTGAAAAATGTTATTAAGGATCGGAACTGCCTTTGGAGCAGTTCCTGTAGCCAAATTATCAGTTTTGGTTCAAAAATACTGAATCCTTACATTTTTCTAGAAAATCTTGTACAGAATTCTACTATTTCCCATACAATCTTTGTAAATCCAATTATACTTTAAAATCTAGGAAGAATCTAAAAAATTTGTCTTCATGAAACTTTTAGATCTCGAAAAATTCTATAACTTTCATGTTTACTGAAAAACCCAGTTCGGACTCTAACCCTTTCGTTTTCCTCTTGGAACATAACTGGACGTGCTTACAGGTCTAGGCACGTGACTCTCGGATTTTTGTGAAAACAGAGGCCATTGGAGCCTTATTTTGGAAAACTATCCACGTTTCCTCTAGTAAAAACTGTTCTGAACAACTTTCATGTTTTGATTTTTTCCAAATTCGGCCTCTAAAGGCCTCAAAATTTACTTTTTCGAAAACTGGTCAGGATTGATCCAAACCTGTCCGTTTTTCGGTTTAGAATTTGTTTTACGTCCTATACGTGAAACCTAGCTCAACCAGCCACCGCGGGAGCCCTAATACACACATGCAGCAGTTTTCTAACGTAAATTTTGTTTAAACACATTTTCTAACTTAGCCATGCAAGCCTATCAACATTAGATAATGTCTAGTTGCAAGATTTAAGTCATAACAAGCATATCAAGCATTGTCATGAGATTCTAGCAACCTAACATAAAATTTTCATCCACAACCATCCTAGGGCAGCTTAGGGGACATACTATAGATCATCATTTTGCATGAAATTCACAAATTTAAAGCAAGCATGCAAAAATAAAATCAGACCACCCTTAAACTAAATCAAGCATAAACCTAAGTTCCTAGTTTTGGGCACAAAATAAATTGAGCTTATGCTCTTACAATTTCAACTTGAAATACACTTAAATTTCAAATTGAAAGCTCAATTAAAAGAGATTAAGGTTTAGAATTGGTTACCTTGATTAAAGACACAAATGGGAGCTAAGGTTGGTTCACCAAAAATTCTCCTCCCTTGCACCTCCCTAAGGCCGGTCCTTGTGCTCAAATTGCACTAAGATGGTGCCTGATTTTTGGGTGGTTGCTAGCACTCAATGCTAAGCACTCCTAGACACAATTTTTGGTCACTTTATCACCCCCCAACAGCCGGTTTTATGACTTCAAAAATGGACACAAAGCTGTCCAAAAAAAACTGTTTTGGATCTCTAGTAGAAACCTCACACTCCAAGCACCAAAACCCTTATGTTTTTTGAAATTTTTCTTCACTCAAGCTACCCTATGATTTTCGGATTTGTTGA
>CM046385.1:18295073-18316729 GCA_025413485.1 Ficus microcarpa | reverse complement strand
TGAAAAATTTGTGGCACAAGTTGGATTATTACCAGGTTCTTAAGATGAAAAACAGTGAGGATGCGGCTGCACTTAAAGCATTGATAGAGAAGGATAGAACTTATGACTTCTTAGTAGGTCTCAATGCGGAATTCGATCCTGTAAGAGTACAGATTTTAGGAAAAGGACTATCCTCGTTGAATGAAGCAATTGCAACCATCCGCACTGAAGAAAGTGAAGAGGAGTCATGTTGGATATGCAAAAGTGGGAGGGATCTGCTCTACTTACAACCAGTGCAAAAGAACAAGCCTCAGAAAAGATTTTTGCTGCTACAACCACAGAGAACAAGAAACCTGATTCGAAAGAGACAGGCAAAGGCAACCTCGTATGCAACTACTGCAAGAAAACTGGTCATACGAAGGAGAACTGTTGGAAACTACGTGGTAGGCCACAAAACCATAATCAGTCCAACTGGAATTGGGAAGGAAAAAATTGGCAGCAAAAGGGACAAGCTTATGCCACACAGAACAATAATAAGAACAACGGTGGTCAGCCAAATTATAGTGGGAGACAATTCAACAAGGAAGATATCGATCGGCTTAGATCTCTCCTTGATTCACTTGAGAAACCTTCAGGTGCCTGTTCATTAGTGCTTTCAGGTATGTCTCGTGATCACATGCACTTAGTGTCTCAGATAACACCACCACAAGTTCTTGAATTGTTGATTTAGGAGCAACCAACCGCATGACCAATTCATCCCATATTTTCTTCACTTACAGTCCATGCCCTCGTTTCAGTCCATCCCATAAAAAGATTACCATTGCTGATTGATCATCTACTGTAGCAGGCCAAGGGAATATATCTTTAGAACCATCCTTGTTTTTAAAAAATGTCTTGCATGTTCCCAATTGACAACCAAACTCGTTTTCATCCAACAAGTTGTTAAATATATGAATTGCAATCTCATTTTTCAAAAACACTTTTGTGTATTTCAAGACCAAGCAACGAGGAAGATGATTGGGCATGCTAAGGAGGACAGTTGCTACTTTCTCAAGCTTGAGAGTAGGAAAGTGAATGCTAGGATCAATTATCCATCTCTACTTCTATTAGATTCTTTCACAAATAAAGACCAAAATTTTCCCCATCATTTACAACTTGGTCATCCTTCTTCTAGGACTCTTAGTCTTATGTTTCCTTGTTTAAAAATGTTCATTTAAACCAACTTCATTGTGATATTTATGAGTTTGCCAAACACAAACGTGTTTCTTTCTCTCCAAGCAATAATAATGGTTCCCTTTTCAGTTGATACATAGTGGTGTTTGGGGTCCATCAAGAATTGCTTATCTTTTTGGGGCACGATGGTTTGTTACATTCATTTATGATTGTACTCGGGTCACTTGGGTTTTTCTCATAAAACAAAAATCTGATTTAGCCAATATTTTTCCAACCTTCATAATATGATAAAAACTCAGTTTAGGGTGAGAATTAAAAGAGTAAGGACACACAATGGGAGAGAATATTTTAACCAGTTTTTATCACCCATTCATAACAAGGAAGGGATAATTCATGAATCCTTGTGCATTGACACAACTCAACAAAATGGAGTGGCAGAATGAAAGAATGGACACATTCTTGAAACTACTTGTCCCCTGCTTTTTTCAAAGAAAAGTTCCTAAATTTTTTTAGAGGGAAGCCGTTCTGGCCGCCACACATCTTATCAATCAATTACCATCCAAAGTATTAGGGTTCAAAAGTCCTTGGGAAACACTGCCACATCACTTTCCAAATTTTCAAATCCCAAACAAATAGCCTCCTAGGGTATTTGGGTGTGTCGTCTATGCTCATATTCATTCTCACAATCGAAGCAAACTTGATCCTCTGGCATTAAAGTGTGTGTTCATAGGATACTCTTCAACTCAAAAGCGCTACAAATGTTATCATCCACCTACCCGGAAAATATATGTTTCTGTCGATGTCACATTTGTTGAACATGAGAGTTTCTATCAGCATCCTTCTCCTCAGAGAGAGACAATCTCAACTTATTATGAGAAGGATGATGATATCCTACTTGTGCCGATCTCTCACAATCCCAGAGATAAGTGTCTATTGTTCCTCCACCATTAAAGTCTACACCTGTTCCTCCACCATTGAGCCCGCGCCTTTTCCTCATCATCTGTTTCTCCTGAGACAGCCAGTGCCTTCTAAGCCTCAAACTTAATCACATCTCAAAACTCCACCAAGACCGGCCGATCCAATAGTCACCAGACCACTCCAACTCTATGTAAGGCAAAAAGAGCACAAGACTAATTTGAAGCAAGCCCAAGAGTTAGAACCGATGCTTAAGAAGGAAGTTATCCAAGAGAAAGACACCACTCAAGTAAACACTCCTACTCCTACGTTTAAAAAAAGAGAGTTAGATTTACCCATTGCAATTCGAAAAGGTACCTGACGTTGTACACAACAGCCACTTTCACACTTTGTCTCCTTCAAAAAAATATCCTCCTCACATAAGGCCCTTCTCACCCACCTAAACTCAATAGCCATTCCTAAAACACCATTTGAGGCATTAAGTTGTAAGGAGTGAAAACATGCTATGAAAGTCGAGATGGACACACTCGAGATGAACAGAACTTGGAAGATGGTCGAGTTGCTGAAAGGAAAGAGACCGGTGGGGTGCAAATGGGTATTCTCGGTAAAATATAATGCTGATGGGACTCTTGAGCGGTATATGGCAAGGCTATTAGCGAAAGGTTACACTCAAACCTTTGGTGTGGTCTATCAAGAATCTTTTGCCCCAATGGCGAAAATGAACACGGTGAGAGTTCTATTATCTTTGGCTGCTAACTTTGAGGGGACCTTGTAGCAATTTGACATTAAGAATGCATTTCTGCATGGAGATCTCAAAGAAGAAATCTACATGGAAGCCCCTCCAGGATTTAAAGCCACTAAGAAGAACATGGTGTGCAAATTAAGGAAGGGATTGTACGGACTGAAGCAATCGCCGAGAGCTTAGTTTGGCAGGTTTACAAGAGCAATGTTGGTAATGGGCTACAAACAAAGCCAAGGTGATTACACTTTGTTCATAAAACACACTACTTCAAGGGGAGTTACTAATGGCTAAGTTAGCTAAGGAATTTGAAATGAATGACCTTGGCAAGCTAAAGTACTTCCTAGGAATCGAAGTTGCTCACTCAAAGGAGGGAATCTTCATCTCACAACAGTGATCAATTTATTGAAAGAGACAGGAAAAACAGGTTGTAAACCAGTGGAGACACCTATTGAGCCGAATCGCAAGCTTGGAGAGGCAGTTGATGTTGAACTAATAGACAGAGGAATGTACCAAAGACTTGTTGGAAGGTTAATCTACCTATCTCATACCAGGCTTGACATAGCTTATGCAGTTGGTGTTATGAGCCAATTCATGCATAATCCAAAAGAGGTTCACCTCCAAGCAGTATACAAAATCCCTCAATACCTTAAGTCTAGTCCTGGACGAGGCTTACTCTTCAAGAAAGGCTCATGTATGAGTTTAGTACACGGATTCAGACTATGCTGGATCAGTTTCAGATGGGAGGTCAACAACGGGTTATTGTGCCTTCTTTGGAGGGAATATTGTTACAAGGAGGAGCAAAAAGCAGCCTGTAGTTGCAAGGTCGAGTGCAAAGGCTGAGTTTCATGCCGTGGCACTTGGAATTTGTGAGTTGTTATGGTTGGGAATAATTTTGAAAGATCTTAGAATTTCAATGGAGAACTCAATGAAGTTGTTTTGTGCTAACAAGTCAGCCATCAATATCACCCATAAACCAGAACAGCACAATCATACCAAACACGTGGATGTTGATTGTCACTTCATAAAGGAAAAGCTTGATAGCAGACTAATTTGCACGCCATATGTCTCGACAGAAGGACAGTTAGCAGATGTGTTAACAAAAGCATTAGCGAGTCACGCATTTCAGAGATTAGTCAGCAAGCTAGGAATGGAAAATATCTACTCCCCTACTTGAGGGGGAATGTTGGAGAATATAGGCGTATAGGATATTTTTGGAGTGATTTGTGTCATTGGTGAGGTTAATTAGGAATGTATAATTTCTGAATTTTTGTACTGGTTATAGGTTGATTCTGTTAGCATTCTAATTATAGGCAGATTTGATTAGCTCCATTGTCTTTAGGGATACAATTGTATCTTTCTTGATTTTTTTTGGTTGTATCCAGCCTATAAAGGTTGGTTTTCTCTGTATTGTAAAGGCATGAAATACAAATTCATTATTCCCAAGATTTGTGATACCAACCAACTTGTAACTCTGCTATCTAACCAAACTAACCCGAACCCTATCAATCAGTTGCAATAGAACTATGTTGCTGGACTCGCCTTAAAAAATGATTTTGTACTAAAGAATAAAGAGCCAATTAGTGCAAATCTAAATCACAAGGTTAATATACACATTGCTCTTACAAGACATATATGAACCGTGTAAAGATGGATCAAATTCAGATAAAATGCCATACCTGCTCTTTCATACTCCCCCAAATCAGAAAAACAACTGGCAGCAGAATCTGCCTTGCCTATGGCTTCGAATATTTCAGCAGCTTCCCTAAGGATTGAATTGGCTTCTTCAGGATTTGAAATGCGCATACGATCAGCTGTAGCTTTAAGCCCAGCAGCTTTAGACATTCTTTCCCAATAGGCATCGGAAGCTCTTTCAAAGCACATAGTGGCCATCTCATAATTGTGCTCATAGTATAGCTGTTGAGAAAAATAAAATAGGATGAAACATACTCAAGTTTACATTAATCGAAATAATGTTCTAAAGCATGAGGACAAGTAGAGGAGAAGTGGTTGCTGATAAAGGAAATGGATATAAAAATTAAACAACAAAAGCTTATTTACACTATATTCCATCTTATTATAAGCATTGCTTTTCATCTCTTTAGAAATTACACAAACCTTGATGCCCCGTGATCTCCACTCTTCTGGACTGCTTGCGACTTGCATTGCTTGTGCAAGTGAATCATCCAGCTGCCTAACTTGCACCAGATACTTCTTTTTCCAATAGTCAAACATTGGTTTAGCCAGTTCTGTGTTGTCGCAAATCCACAGCCTTTGCCTCGTACGTGTTACCGCAACATATAATTGCTTCAATTCAGAGCATAGGATGTTATGTTTGGACATGGAAAATTTGGGAGATTTAGGTACCGTGGAGTCAAACATATCTTGCTCCTTCATGTATTCATAAATCAACCTCCACTGATTCTTTAGAGGAGATGATCCAAAAAAGTTGTACAATAACACATCCTACAAAAAGATAGAGTATTGTATAAATTAACTTTTAAGTTGGAAACTTGGAATAATGGTTGTGCATATATCTAAATATTACAAGTGAGGTTAAAAAGTCTAGCAACAATGATCTAACAAGATCTTGTCCTTAGTATTGATGCAAAAAAAAAAAAAAAAAAAAAAAAAAGTCCTCTGTATCCCATCTTAAACAAAGTCTCATAAATTCTTGTTGCAAAAAAAAAAAAAAAAAAAGAAAAGAGAAAAAAAAGACTACAGCACGGGGAAGTCTCAATGCTAACGTACCTGAAACTCAAGACCTTTGCACTCAAGTATGGTTAGGAGAAGTGCTTGCTTCCCAACATGGTTCGAAATCTCTTTTCGAGCAATATCGTCTCTAACTAAAATCACCTGCTCTGCGCCAAAGCCAACGATATCTTGACTCTTGTTTCCACTATTTCCAAAGATCTTTATGATTGCATTTTCATCATCCCCAGATTGAAGCACTACTGGGGCTTCCCCAAATATCAAACTAGTTTCCGGCTTTAAAGGATCAATAGAATGAGGAAAGAAATGATAGAGAAGTTCAACAACGCTTTGTGACAGTTTCAGAATACCAGCATGAGTACGGAAGTTCTGAGTCAAACAAAAAATATCCGAGACTTGTCCCTTGTCTTTCCTTTCTCCACGTTCACCTTGGGATTCCAATACAAACTTCTTGTAGAATAAATGCCGTATATCTTGGAACCTGAAATCAATTCCCCTTGCAATTGTTTGTGCAGTATCCCCGGAAAACACAAAACCTTCTTCAACATTGTCGCATATATGTTTAAACAAAGCAATTTGACTCATTGCAAGATCTTGCACCTCATCAATGTATACAAAATGCATCTGATCAGCCTCATACCTTTCGTGTTTGAGTCGACGATGAAGATCATTTACAAAATCGGCCAGATCAAATTCCCCATTTCCCATCTTCATTCTTTCATAAATTTCAAATATATCATATATCCTTTCTCTTTGGTCCCTGGTTAAAGTGGACGAGCGTCCTTCCGCTAAAATAATATAGTCTTCGCAACTTAGCCTAAGGTTGCTCTTTTCTAAGGCTCGCAGTCCACCTTTGATATGAGAAATTATTTCTGTGAAGACTCTGGAAGGATCAAGCTTTTTTGTTAACTTGGAATCAAAGTGAGGCCAATATGATGTAGTAAACTTCTCGTAGTCAACTTCTTTGGTCCTTAGGAATGTCTGAAGCAAGACTGATCTTGAACTTCGCCTTTGACTATGAGAAAGCTTTTCCAAATCAGGGAATCTTTCAAAATAGGATTTACTCAACGTTCCATCGAGCATCATTAAGAACTTATGGAATGTTATGACAAGAGGGTAAGAGTCAGACGTGATATCAAAAAAGGAATCGGGGATGCGTGCTTCTTCATCCTCTATATCCACCATATTGGTCAAATTACTTTCATGTGGATGGCTTCCTCCGCAAGCAAAACTGTGGGAAATAACAAAAACTTACAAATCTAGGCTTAAAAAAAATATTTTAATCAGAATAGCTAGAGAAAAACTAGACATAAGGTTCTTAAAGGCACAAAATGCATATAAAATTCATTCATCTATCTTATTTTTGCTGAAAGCATACATAGAACCTACTAAAATGATGAGTTATGCACAAAACAAGTTCAGATGATTTAGAAAGAGCAATGATACAAATCATGAACATCGTGAATGCACATGTACAAATATGTTGTAGGTTCTATTAAACTCAAACGCCTATTTTGTACCAATTTTTTTGCCCTTGGAGTGACCTTGACAATATATTTTAGTTTCATGATGTGTCATGAAACTAAATTTTAACTTCTTCAGCTAAAATTAGAAAATTATAGTTACAAAACTAAATAACCAAAAACCATAAAGTCGACATAATATAGCCTCACGTGAAAATAAGCTAAAGAAGCAAAGCTCTAATAGGGATATTAATATCATAAAGTAGCCCGAATTGAAAAATTGTGAGCTAGCATACAACTAAAGGATATACCACGATTTCGGTTGTTACGTTATGTACCTTTTCAAGTGGGAAACATGTTGCTTGACTGCATTGCATAGCTTAGGACTGACCGTAACAAAAAGCTGACGTAAAACAATGTTGCTAGTCTCTGCTGAGCCACTCTGATTATCATGTCCAACTACGTCGGCCTTGACACCATAAAATTCCTCCAAAGCCGAGTGATGCAATTGTTCTTTCTGAAATAACTTCTTGGTGAGAACGGTAGTTTTTCCAGTACCTGACCGTCCAAGTACAAAGGTACTTTTACGAAAAAGAATGATCTCCATTTCTTCGTCTGTCACTTCAAATGGGAGATCAATTTCTCTATCATCACGATCAGACAATAAGTGGTTCACAAAACGAGGGGACAAAGAGTAGAATTTCATCAATAACAAACTCTCGTTGACCTTTGAATTCTCAATATAACTTCTACCATCAGAAGCAACACCAACTAAATCATTTCCACTTTCATAATTGGTGAGGTCCTTAAAGCGGATAACGTCCAAAGATGGAGGCCAATTCTTTGGAACTTCCATATTTCTGGAGGGAAAACGACAGATAAAACAAGAATGCGTTAGGATATCAATAATAACAAGTATCATTGACAGGATCTGTAAGGGGATTCTCGCCTTTTGTTACCAACATTCACTAAAATAAAAATAAAAAGGAAAAAACATACCCTCAAAAAATTTTTCATTGCAGAGCTTGATGAAATCTTCTGTATAGTTCCAAAAATACCATCAAGTCGTTTTATCAATTTTGGGATATCATCTTGGGACAAGACGTCCCAGATCTTCAACACTTGTACGTAATCGGAATCCTTTACAACGTCCACAGAAGAAATTACAAACAGGCCTTCAACCTTAAATTTCATGATATCCAAAGAATTTCCACAAACCGAGTCAACAATCGGCCTCTTTGGCCTCCAACCATTGGAAAGCTTAAGTAGAAGGCTTAAAACTGATTGCTTTCTCCGCATTGATTTCAATTTTTTAAATGACTTGAGAAAGTTGTCACTGAAACGAACCTAAAAAATTGGTACACACAACACAACATAAACAAAATTTCAATAACAATTAGAAAAAATAGTGTCTTAAGGAAGTTCAGAGGAAAATGAATGATCGTGTTATATCAATTTCAGCAAAAGATATTAGACTAGAGAAAACTACACCTTCCACTTCGAACTCTTGAAAAGTGTACTATTAGCATTAAGTAAGTCATCAAATTGATCAAGCTCTTTCTTGACCTCTACTATCGCCTTTGCCAAATCCATTTCATCGTCAGCGTTGAAGAAACAGCCACGATTTTTTGCGTCAACGATTAGAGCCCCCCAAAGAGATTGACTACTGGAAAGGGTTCTTTCATTACCTAGAATCCACAGAGCATGCCTGCAGACAGCAAAACGGCCAGCAGTTAGTTGCTGTAATTGATAAAAAGTAGGCAAGAACATACTGAACAATGTTTACATACCTGGCTCTTGTGAGAGCAACATTAATTCTCTCAGGCCTGGATATGAACTCGAGTGACTGACCGCTACTAGATCTTACAGTAGTCATTATTATTATGTCCTCTTCTCCACCCTGAAAACCATCAACTGTCCTTACCTTGACGTGAAAACCATCAATTTTCTCGTACTTTTCCCAAGTTTGTCCTGAATTGCAACTACTTGTGCAGAGTAGGGAGACACTACACCAACACTGAGCTCATGTTTTGACTTAAGCCATGCTGTTTAAAAGAACAAAACGATACAAAGGGACAAAAAAAAATTATACTTAATCTTAAGGAATAAAAATATTGTAAAATTTCGAACCTTAGCACACAAAAGAATCAATACCATTAGAAAATTTAAAGTAATTGAAATCTTAAGCAGGATTCGTACCTTTGTGGAATTCTGCAGTATTTTCAAGACGATTGCAACCTCAACCATATTTTTCCGACTAAGTCCATCATCATCCTTTTCCTCTCTTCCACCAATGACATTCAGAAAGAATACGGACCAAACATTGATCCTGGCAGATAGCGCTTTTCATAGCTTTTCCTTGTCACTATAGGTGCATCATGAATTTGGTTATGATAGAATCTTGAATTAGGGAAAGAACTTATAGCTGGATGCATTCTGTATTGCACATTTAGCAGGCGCTTTGACTGATTTTGTGAGATCAACCTCTCAAACAAACTTCTTCCAAAACCAGCTTCTGCAGAATCCTTTTTAAGGAAACAAGCAGTCGTTAGATTAAATGACCAAAACGAAAAAATAAAATGTAACAACGGCAGTATAATTATTATTAAGGAAAGGATGTACGTACTTTGCTTGTAACGGTAGCTGTAATTGGCATTCATCACCAACAAGAACCGCATGCTTTATACCCGGAAGTTGAAGAGCTATGATTGACTCACACTCTTTGAGCTGTGCAGCTTCATCAATAACCAAAATGTTGTGGATCAATTTCCATTCCGTGCAGCTTATAAGAACTAGAAGCGGTGCAAAATATAACGAAGCTCTTTGGAAACAGAATCCGTATTTTGTCTTCATTCCTAAAACTTGGAAGGTCGAGTCCTTTAAGGGAAGAATGAAGAGATCTCAAAAGCAAAATGCAAGCACTTCTCATTGACAGCAGGGATATTTCATCTACAAACAAATGAGAAGTGTCTTCATTTACTTCAGAATGAGAAAAAAGCTCTTCCAGTTCTTCAGAAACAACAATCTCGAAACAAACGATGATTCGAAACAATTCAGTAACCTGTTAAGGGACATCAAGTTCGAAAGGTCCTGTTCTGAAAAGTAAGTTTTAGGTATGTGCGTGCACAAAATAGAAATGCATTTTCTAAGTTGCGTGACAATTGAAACAAATATTCTCTCTCGCAAATTCAAGAAAATGATTTGGATTTCTCTTTGCATTCCTTCTCTTCCGTTTCAGTTTCAGTGCTTTGTTCTTTCTCTATGATCGACTGATTTTCCAGGAAAACACGGTACATAGGAACGCAATCCTCAAGAAAATGTATCATGGAAGTGAAGGAATGATTCCAACCAAGTGCTCCTGAGCACTCTGCAAGCCTTCGGACTCGATAATCCAAAAATATCTCTTGTATATCGAGCCCAACTTTAAGCCTCTCCTTATTGCCAAATAGAAGAATATCTCCTGCGGAACTAAACAAGGTTTCAGCCTCTGTATCTAACACCATCTTCAGGACACGGGAAGCCACTTCCGTTATCGCAACATTTGTTGGGGCACAAATAACCGTCCTATACTTCTTTCTTAACAATGCAACAAGGAGAGTAGCGATGGTTTTCGTTTTTCCAGTCCCCGGTGGGCCCCATATGAGTTGAAAAGCAGATTTTTCGTTGCAGTGTAACATGTGAAGACAGGAAAGAATTGCACTAGCCTGAGACTCATTAAGATTGGAAGATAAATTCCCCACCAACTTAATATTGTCGCCGTCTTCAAAACAGGAATCACAATCTTCCTTATACTGTTTGAAAAAAAAGATTTTGGTCAAAGTATAAAAAATGGCATTGAAGGATATAAATATGAAACAAATGGAGCACGTCACTTTGAATAATGTCAGTAAATAAACCAAGCAAAATGAACTTGAATGAAAGCGGAAGCTTACCTCCGAATCAATGCACAGAACATCATTCAGAATCTTCGGATTTCTGAACATATGCAAAGCTTTCCATATTCTTCTCTGAGTAGTCATGTTGGCCACGAAAATGACATACAGCGATGTCCGCATCTCAATCTCGAGTTCAAACTCCTTTGATGCCTTGACTTTGAAATAAGTAGAGCAAACATCATCCACATTTTCATCCTCCGTGATATTGGTCACTGATAAAAAGCTCCATGATCTGCCTATCCTTTCCAAGTCAAATAAGGTCTCCGGTTTCGCATTTGCTAAAACTAAGAGATCCCCAGGCAAAGTTCTGTACGGCTCCTTACTACGATCATTGGATCTGCTCTTCCAGTAATCAACTTAACTTGATATACTTTTGCTCCGTGCGGCTTAGACTCATCAAAAGCTGCGACCTCAGCAAACGGTGCCTTACACAGGATCTCCATACTCGAGTACAACTGTGCTCGGGTATCTTCCAATAAAGGGTAGACATAAGACCCCAAATAATGCTGAACTGATTGAAATGATTCGGGAATCTTTTTACCTAGAGAAATGAATGTTCAGAACACGAATCAAAAGCTTACAACTGATATAATGGATTAGATGTTAACAGAGTTATTTTTTGCAAGCCACCTACAGGAGGGCGTGTCGGAAAACACAGTAGATGAGATATGAGAACACATGAAAAACCACACTGAAAGGAATTTTGAGCAGGAATTTTTCAAATGTACCTAGAAGAACACTTCCCTTTGATAGAGAGACAAACTCGTAAGTCTTTGGTACATCACTGACATCAAGTCACCGGAAAATTCATGGCCTAAACAACTAATTAGCAATTTTAATAATCTAAATCAATTTCACGACAAAAGCTTTTACACTGCCAGGAAGTTGGTATGAACCAAAGAAATTTTTTTTTTAATATTTTATTTTAGTTTTTATAGAAACAAAGAACTTCATAACATGCCTAGTTGAACATGTATTCTAGTGACCATGCAGAATGCTACTTAAAACCACCAATATGGTTTGTTATAGCAATAATCGCCTATACATTTTCTACAAACATCCAAGTAGAGGAGTATTTAATTTTTTATTTTATTTTATTTTATTTTATTTTATTTTATTTGTATGAAACAGAAATCAAATATGTTCGAGCGGAAATAAGAAATAAATCAAAGGAAAGAGAAAAAAAAAAAAAGTAATTTTAACATTTTAACATTTTCTAATTTGTTGGTTTACTATAACAAGTTTTGAGACACCTTATCATGCCCAAATCAATGATCGGTCAAAATTGGAGGCAAAAGGAAAGAAAAACGTAACAAGTTTTTTTTTTTATTTTTTATTTTTTATTTTTTATTTTTTAAAGAATCGTAACTTACTTACCAATAATGTTACACGTCCTTCCTCAAATAATAATAATAATAATAATAATAATAATAATAATAATAACAATAACAATAACAATAACAACAACAATAATAATCTCACACGTCCTCCATGTTTGTCAGAAGAATCTAAAAAATTACTTTTTTTTTTTAAAAAATAAAATTACACTTGCTTATTTATAAATACACACACAGTGCAAAAAACCACTTCACAGAACATAAAGTTAAAAAATGTGAATTCAAACAAACAAACAAGCAAAGTTATAAGGAAAAACCTTGTCTTTATAGAGATCTTCATTGGAAATGTCTTCAACCGACCAAGAAAACACAGTATCAGTAAAAGGGTCGGTGGAAGTTTTCTTTCTCAAACCTGACGTTTCCCCTTCCATCATTTTTCTGCAACACTTGGACTTAAAGTCCTCTTTATCTGCATTTAATAACTCCAAACATGTATATAACATCAAGAATCAAACAATAACCCATTTCAAAGAGAGAGAAATAAAATGGGTTTCTTAGCCACAAAGCTTTCGTAAAGAAAGAATAAAAAAAAAGAAGAAAATATTCAGGGGGTGTTTGGTTTATGAGTTTGAGTTAAGATTTTTAAATTTCAATAGTAATTTTTGTTGACTTTTTCAGAAAAGATAAAAAACTTTTTCAGAAAAAAAAAAAAAAAATTGAGTTTAAATTCATGAGTTTAAAATTGGATGCCAAACTCACCCTCAATATGGGTTTCTTTTTGAGAAGCAAATGTGAAAAGAAAACTAAGCGGGTGTTTGGTGAATGGGTTTAGTTTAAGATTTTTAAGTTTAAATAGTAATTTTTTAAAAAAGATAAAAAAAAATTTTCAAAAAAGATAAAAAAAAATTTTCGAAAAAAAAACAAATTTAATAATAAAAAAATATAATTTAATTTAAATTAAATTTGTGTCGAAACTCACCCCAAGAGTGTCACAGCACTAACACGCATTCAAAGAAAGTGATGTGCACTGGAGGAGTCCTTTTACTTGTTTCCGTACGGTGTTTGTGGAAAGAGGCTCACTGTGGTTGTTTTCAATCCAATGGGGGAGACAGGTTCCTTTGAAAAAGAAAAGTAGGATAGAAATAATAATAATATTAAAGAAAAAACTATAATAGCTTACCTAGGAAGTTCTTTAAACATAGTACGTCCGTACACCATCGACCTTGACCTTTGCGTTTACCAAATAAATAAATAAATAAATAAATTTGGATCTCGTTTAAGGAGACAGCTAGGAAGTATTTTAAAAATTAGATTGAAAATATATATTTGATATAAAATTTTTTTAAAAATTATAGTTATGGAAAATAGTACAAAAATTTGTATGTGCTAGGACAAAATATATGTCTTTTTATTATATCATTATAAATATTTTTACATAAAATCATCTCATTTTAATTTGGAATGAGAAAGTTACGTAATTTTAAAATTTTTTAAAAATGAAAAATAGAGAAAGTTTGATATAAACTTAGGATTCTAAAATTCAAATGGTTTGCCATCTCGAGATGGGGTCAAGATGTCTCCTTAGTGTGTTTATTTTAACATAATATGTATTTGTGTATCTCATAATTGTATTCCAATGCAGCTATATTTGAACAATAAATCAACTCAAAATGATATCCATTTATTTTTTTAATCTATTTTTACCAATCACATTACATACTCCAACTTTCTCACTCCAATGCACATTATTACCAGTATTCAAATGTAAGTAATCTAAGGGTTCGTTTCGTGAAACGGTTTGAGTTAAGATTTTTAAATTTGAGTTGAAAATAGTTAAGTTGAGTGTTTGATAAAAAGTTTGAGTTGAAAAGTTTAACTTGAGTTGAGTTAAGATTTTTAGTTGAGTGAAGATAAAGAGTTAGAGTAAGTTGAGTGTTTGATAAAAAGTTTAAGTTGAAAAGTTTTACTTGAGTTGAGTGTTTGGATGTAAAAAGTTGAGTTAAAAAGTTAACTTGAGTTGAGTATTTGGATGTAAAAATTGAGTTGTATTGGGTAATGTAATTTATTAGAATTGTGTTATGTATTGGAAATTAATAATTTAGTAAAAAAATTTTCATTTAATTTGGTTCCTATGTATAGAATAATTGTGACTATAGTCCATAAAAAAAATACTTTTAGTTAGATTATTTTTATATGACTCACAATTTAGGAGGTCTTTCATATATACTTCATGGAAACCAACATAGAAGCTCTGAATGTGACGTTTAGATTTGTTAGTCGTTTTACTTTGAGATTTAAACAATTTTCATTCACTATTTCTATTCAACTTTTATAATCAAGAAACCTAAAATCAAATCCTAGAATCAAGCTAATTGAAGTATATAATTTTGCATAAATTCTAAAAATGAAAAGAATCATAAAATGGTAATTAGAAGAATAAATGCAACGACCCGCCTTGCCATTACACTGTTGACTTTCTTACTTACATACTTATAAATTAGCTCAAACACAGCGGAAATTTTTTTTTTTTTTTTTTTTTTGCTTATATGCACGAATTAAAACGTGTTCTTAGAAATGTGTCTGAATAAAATATAGTTACATAATTATAAAAGCTCAAAAGTCAAAACGCGTAGCGGCATAGAGTCTCACGATTTCACAGCTTGCCTCGCCATGCCTCGCCACCTTGTATCACGCATACCGCGCTTACGCGACGGGCTGCTTACCTACAGCATAAATGTAAGACAGTGAGCTTTCGCTCAGCAAGTACAACTGTCTCATCCGCGACTTACATATAACCATATCGAAAATACATTTCTAACTTAACATACATATCCATACATAACCATTATAATCACGTAAGATCATTCATACTAACATAAACTCACAATGCCTAAACATGCATGGTCCCGTTATGCTCATATTTACTTACTTTGCTTATCTCTTTTTTAGGCTCTTACCTTGGTGTTCGTACCCGGCGCGCGACTATGGAGTGGTTGGGGCGGCCAGCCCATTCCAACTCAAACCATAATCCTACCCGACCTCGGACGGGTGGTACTACACCGGCAAGCTCGCTTGCCTTCTTATGTTTCCTTATATTTTCTTAACTCAATCTTGAGTTTATTTATCTTGTAGGAATTTTAGTGAACATGCAATCGTGATGTCACATATCCTAACTCATACTGAATATTATTCATATTTGATCATGCTTTCTATACATGGCATACTAGCACAATTGACATGGCAATTAACTTATAGCGCAACATCGCATAGCATACAATATCATACACCCTTAGCATGCATCTAATCTTACTTTAGTAAGCATCAACTAGAGCCTATGCTGTAGGCGGAGTTGTACTTACCTCTAGTGCTAATTCCTTTACTATCGTTGTCTTGTCTCGAAGCACAGCTACACGTCCTCTCCTGCTTGAGAAGAGACATACGTAAGTTTCTGTTTCTTGTGTAGAATGCTGATACCCTAACCAACATACCTACTAAAACCTAGTTGTATGTCCCCGTCAGAAACTGACTTGTCCTAGATTGGCCTTTTACTGTTGGGGATTAATTTGAACTAGATTAATCCCTTAAGAGGCTACGTTGGATAACCTCTTAATTTTCTCCTTTAACTTCCATTGGATTTTTCTTTACTACCTTGGGCTTACCATTCTATTATAGCATATGGGGTCAATGGCCTTGACCCATTTTGCTTGGTCCATTAACTTATGGTAGTCCTTAGGGTTACTTTGGATAACCCTTAAGGTTACCTCTTTCTTATTGTGGGTCGACCAAAGTTGACAATTGGTCAACTACTGGTCAACCCTTGTCAATTCTGGGTCCTGTGGCCTAAGCCCGGTAACTCGGGTCATATTCCTGGCTACGGCCCGTAATCGGCTTGATTATCATTTTTATTTGGAAAAATACATCTTCTTAAATTTTCTTAACTTAAAATTACATTTTCTTCCTTTTTGCACTTTTACAAGATTTTTCTCAAAAATCCGTAAAACTCTTTATAAAATTCCGACTTTTGAAATAATTACTTATAAATGTCATTTAAAGTCGAAACCCACCTTTGGAACGGTTTTCGCAATTAAAATAACGGTTTAGAACACTTTACAATATTTTTTTGAAAACACTTGTAAAACTTTGGTGAAGGAATTTCGGATTCCTTGCGCACCTCTCATTAAACACGTCTATTTTAAAAATCCGTCAGGAATTTGAAAAACTTGTCTTCACAAAAATTGTAGCGATCGAAAAATGTTAAAACTTTCGTGTTTTGCAAAAAATCAAATTCTGCCTAGATTGATACCAGTTTTTTTTTTTAAACCGGCTGACTCCGAAAAATCTGGTGGAACTGCGCCCAGGGGTCAGCCACGGGTTTTGTTGAAAACAAAGGCCTTTGGAGCCTTATTTTGGTATTCTGTCCAATCTTTCCTCTAGAAAAACTTGTTCCGAGAAACTTTCGTGTTTTGAGTTTTAACCCATTCGGCCTCTAGAGGCCTCAAAATCTCACTTTTTCAAAACTGGTCAGGTTCAACCCGAATCTGGACAGTTTCGGTTTCATTTTCGGTTGCGTCCTATTTCGCGAATCTAACTCAACCGAACACTTCGGGAGCCTACGATTCAAACACACAATGTTTTCTAACGTCCCATAAAGCCCAAAAATCCGATTTAATCAGTTTTTGCAACCCAAAATAAAAACAAAACCCTAGAGTTGCTTTGGTGTTACTCTAACATTCCATCACATACAACCACCACAAAATCAACCCTAAGCTAGCATGCATTTTCTTGGCTGCCTTGGGCAGATTTTCGGCCACAAATGGGGACACACAACCCAAGTTTTCTAGCATGAATTTCATACAAAAATCATCACAAACCAAGCAAGAATTTAAAGTTAAACCAACCCTAGAGCTAGAAATCAAGCACATGCAAAAATCTAGAGCAAAAATAGAATTTGGACTTATGTCCATACAACCCCATTGAAGACTTAAATTAAACTTGAAATAAAGCTCAAAATAAAGGGATTAGGGTTTGAGAGATTACTAGAACCAAGGTTAGTTTGGTTGGAAAAAATTTCTTCCTCCTCCTAGCTCACCAAAGCTCACGGCTAACCTAGGAAAAATGGAGATCCAAGAAAAAAAATTTGTTAGCTCTTCTTGCATCTTCCAAAGCCGAACCTCAAGAGCAAAACCCAAGAAAAAATTCAAGAATCACTCACCTCTTGTTCTCCTCTCTTTGATCGGCCACAACAAGGAAAGATCACAAAAAAGTTTCTCAATCTCTCTTGCTCTCACTCCTTGAAGAACCGGATCTCTAAGACTCAAAACCTCAAAATTTTTCTTTGATTTTCTCTCTTCTCTCTCCTCTCCCTTGGCTGCCGAAAGTGTGAGTGAAATGCAAGGGTTTGGTTCATTATTTTTACTACAAAGAAAAGAGAGAGAATGGAGGGATTTGATTAGACAAGTGGTTGGCTTCTATCCCTTAAATCTAGGCTTGTGTCTCCCTCTTTTGCTCAAGCAAAAACCGTGCATGGTGTGTGTGTGGAAGGGCTGCCGAAAATGAGATGGGGGAAAGGGCTGAAAATTGCATTAAATGCATGGGAAAGTGATGGACAAGGGTAGGTGGTTCCTTACCTTAATTTAAGGCTTTCTTTTCCATCTCCTTTTTTTTTTTCTTTTCCTTGCTCTCATAGCTATTGCAGCCGGCTGGCAAAAGGGTGGAGGGCAGCTAATAAATTGCTTTGGTTGGTGGAGAAAGGTTGACATGTAACTAGGGTGGTGGTTTAGTTTAGTTAGGTTCTAACTTGGCTAGTTATCTTTCAAAACTCATTTTTCTTCCCTCTTGTGCTACACAGATAATTTTAATATTGTGATTTTTCAAAACACAATATTTTTATCTCATATTGAAGTACAAGATTTATCTGTGTGAATTTCGGATCAAAAAATATTTTTCTCAAATTTTTCCGAACCCTTTTTGCCATTAAACTCTAACTCGGTGTGCTTGATTTTCTAGGACGTTTTACGGCTTATTCTTGCTATCTAGTTCACAAAACTCATTGTCGGAACTCGTTCCGCGCTGAACTCGAAAAATCTCAAAAAGTCAAAGGGTTGACTTTTTGTCGGTCAAACTTTGACTTTTTCGGTCAAAGTTGACTTTCGTAAAATTTTGCACCGTTCCGACCGTTTCGACTTGAAAGGTCCGTTTCCGAGTTTAGAAATAAATTTTGAGTCTTCTCAACCCATTAAAATTCACAAATCTTTTCAAGAGCCTTCAATCGAGCTCTTTCATGAAAATTTTCATAAAGTGAAAATAATTCCTTAAAAGGAAAAAAAAAATGTACATGGAAAAATTCGAATATTACAATCTACCCCCCTTAAAAATTTTCGTTCTCGAAAATCAGAACAATTCGGGGTAATTCTTTCTCATCTCTCTTCCAATTCCCAGGTTGCTTCTTCAACCTTGTGATTTCGCCAAAGAACTTTAACTAGGGGAATGGTTTTATTTCTCAAAACCTTCTCTTCCCTATCCAGTATACGAACGGCTTCTCCTCGTACGTCAAATCTGTTTGGACTTCAACCGGTTCCTGACTGAGGATATGGGAAGGATCTGACACATACTTCTTCAGCATCGACACGTGGAAGACGTTGTGCATTGATGCTAGCTCCGGTGGTAGGGCAAGCTTGTAGGCTACCTTGCCAACCCTTTCGAGAATTTCGAACGGTCCGGATACCTTGGGCTAAGCTTCCCTTTCTTCCCAAAATGCATTACCCCCTTCATCGGGGAAATCTTGATGAATACTGCATCGTCGACTTGGAACTCCAGCGGTCTCCTACGTTTATCGGCATAGCTTTTCTGGCGGCTGAAAGCTATGTCGAGCCTCTGCTTTATTTTCTTAACATCTTCAGAGGTCTTTTTGATGAAGTCGGTAGTTTGGATCTGCTTCTGCCCGACTTCTTGCCAATGGATCGGTGATCGACATTTTCTCCCATACAATGCTTCAAATTGAGCCATTCCAATCGAAGCATGATAACTGTTGTTGTACGAAAATTCGATCAATGGCAGCTTCTGATCCCAATTTCCTCCGAAATCTAGGACACATGATCTGAACATGTCCTCCAATGTTTGGATGGTTCTCTCCGACTGGCCATCGGTTTGGGGGTGAAATGCTGTACTGAACTTCAATTTCGACCCCATAGCAGCATGAACACTCATCCAGAATCGAGACGTGAAACGTCCATCGCGATCTGAGATGATCGATTTCGGCACTCCATGATATCTGACGATCTGAGCCACGTAGATTTCTGCCAACTTCTCTACCGAAAAAGTGGTTGTTATCGCAATAAAATGGGCTGATTTGGTTAATCTGTCCACAATGACCCAAATCGTGTCGTTTCCACTTGACGTCCTGGTAACCCTACTACGAAATCCATAGTAGTTTGCTCCCATTTCCATTCTGGGCTCTATTTTCTGCAAATCTCCTCCAGGATGTCGGTGTTCGGCCTTAACCATCTGGCAAGTTAGGCACTTGGACACAAAATCCGCCACTTCGTTCTTCATATTTGGCCACCAGTAGTTCTTTCGGAGGTCCTGGTACATCTTGGTCGCTCCCGGGTGTACCGAATATGGCGTCTCGTGTGCTTCTATCATCACCTGATCCCTCAAGGCTTCCACATTAGGCACATAAATTCTGTCCTTGAAGTAGACTATGCCATCCGCAGAAGTCCTAAACTCCTTACCCTTGGGGCTAAAAAGTTGCATTTTCAGCAGAAAATGGTCTTTTTCTTGGTGCTTCTTGATGGAATCCAGGAAATCGGACTGAAGAGTCAGAGCAGATAACCTTCCGGTCAACATTTCCAAGTTAAACTCCGAAATTTCCCTTTGTAGAGGCTTAGGAAGTACTTCGATAAACATCAGCGTGCCTACCGATTTCCTACTTAGAGCGTCTGCCACCCGGTTTGCCTTACCTGGGTGGTAAAGGATCTCACAATCATAATCCTTTACGAGCTCTAGCCATCTACGTTGCCTCATGTTTAGCTCCTTCTGAGTGAATGTACTTGAGGCTTTGATGATCGGTGTAGATCGCACATTTGTTTCCGTACAAATAGTGCCTCCATATCTTGAGTGCGAACACAACCGCCGCTAGCTCCAAATCATGAGTGGGATAATTCCTCTCGTGATTCTTCAGTTGTCGTGAGGCATAGGCCACCACCTTTCCGTTCTGCATCAAGACTGCTCCTAATCCATTTTTAGAAGCATCACTGTAGATCACGAAGTCTCCAGCTTCTATGTCAGGAATTATCAATACCGGTGCGCTTGTCAGCTTCCTCTTGAGCTCTTGGAAATTTTCTTCGCACTTCGGGGTCCACTCGTATTTCTTGTCCTTCCGTGTGAGTGCTGTCAGTGGTGCAGCGATTTTGGAGAATCCTTCGACGAATCGTCGATAGTATCCTGCCAAACCAGAAAACTTCGTATTTCCGTAACGTTCTTGGGTGCTGACCACGAACTGACCGCTTCTACCTTTGCTGGGTCTACTGAAATTCCTTCTTTCGATACCACATGCCCCAAGAAGTGTACCTTTTCCAGCCAAAATTCACACTTTGAACTTGGCGTACAGCTGATTCTGCCTCAACGTCTCCATGGTTAATCTCAAGTGCTGTTCATGTTCCTCTTTGGACCTGGAATAAATTAGTATATCGTCAATAAAGACGATAACAAACTTATCCAAATAGTCCCTGAACACTCGGTTCATGAGGTCCATAAAAGCAGCTGGGGCATTGGTTAATCCAAACGGCATCACCAAAAACTCATAGTGTCCGTAGCGCGTTCGGAATGCCGTCTTGGAGATATCCGCCTCTTTAATCCGGAGCTGATGATAGCCTGAGCGTAAGTCGATCTTCGAAAACACGACTGCTCCTCTAAGTTGATCGAACAGATCGTCAATCCTTGGGAGAGGTACTTGTTCTTGATCGTGATCTTGTTCAGCTCTCGTAGTCGATAAACATCCGTAGCGATCCGTCCTTCTTCTTTACGAACAAACGGCCGCTCCCCACGGAGAGTGGCTCTGTCGAATAAATCCTTTGTCGAGCAGCTCTTGCAACTGTACCTGGAGCTTCTCAACTCAGCTGGTGCCATATGGTAGGGCGTTTTGGAGATAGGTGCAACTCCTGGCAGCAATTCAATCTCGAACGAAATCTCTCTCTCGGGTGGAAGTCCCGTAGTTCCTTTGGAAATACATCCACATATTCCCTTACAATGGACGTCTTCCGGTTCAAGTTCTGTTTCTCGCTCCTTGTCTACTATGTTAGCTAAATACCCTGGCAACCATTAGCTAACAGCTTCCCGGCTTTCATAGCTGAAACGATTCTGACGGTTCGAACTTCGGCGTCGTCCGCAAAAACTGAACTTTTTA
>CM046385.1:17899088-18294973 GCA_025413485.1 Ficus microcarpa | reverse complement strand
GTTTTGTTGCTTCTATACAGAACCATGCCACCAAGACGTCGAACGGCACCGGTCCAAAATGTCGATCTCACAGCCCAATTGAACGAACTAAGAGAGATGATGCTGGCCCAACAGCGAGAAATAGGTGGGCTTATGGCACAGATTGCCCAACAGAACCAAGGACCACCTGCGGCCAGGGTACCACCGGCACAAGAGGAGCCACCTGCGGCACCGGAATTTCCCGATGATGAACCAGCGATTCCGGAACACCCTGAGGCCCCAGAAGCACCAATGGCGCCGGTAGCTGCTCCGCCAGCTCCTCGAGCTCGAACACCGGCAGAGCTGTACCATGAATTTCGGCGCATGAAGGCGCCAGAATTCGAAGGATCAACGGACCCGATCGAAGCCGACAACTGGCTCATCGATCTCCAAGTTTCTCTGAACTTCCTCGGACTCGATGATAGAGAAAGAGTCCTCTGTGCGTCATTCATGCTGAAGAAGGACGCCCGATTATGGTGGGAGACAGTTCAGATTAGACGGGATGTCACCCAGATGACATGGGAAGACTTTGTGGAAGAGTTCCGTGAGAAGTACTTCAACACGGAAGTAATGGAAACCCAACAGGATGAATTCACCAATTTCCGTCAGGGAAATTTGTCAGTGGCTGAAGCTGTAAGAAGGTTTGAACAGCTCGCCCGTCTCTGCCCTCAACTCATCAGTTCTGAGAAGGACAAAGTGAAGAAGATGATGAAAATGTTCCGGCCAGAATTAACCGTGCTTATCAGCAGTGGCCCTCAACCACCGCTCACTGTTGCCGAGTGCGTCAGTCGAGCAGTTCGAGCCGAATACTGGGTCGGCCAGAACAAGACGCATCGAGCCCAGTTCTTTAAGGAAAGGAATGAAGAGAGGGCCCTAGCCAGGCAAAATCAGACCAAGCCCGGCCAACCATCGCAGCAAAAAGGTCAAGGAGGACCTTCTGGCCAACGCGGCGGCAACAAGCCGTATGGCAACTCCCAGCAGAAAAGAAAATGGAATGCTGGAGGGCAAGGGAGTCAACAGAATCCTCCCCAGAAGAAGAACGCCCCTGACAACAGTGGAACTCCCCCTTGCCAGAAATGTGGAGAAAGCACCCGGGAGACTGCCGGCGGGACAAACCGCTGTTACCTGTGTGGCAAGGAAGGCCACTTTGCCAAGAATTGCACTGCCAATGTCCAACACCACAGAATTACCAGCGGGGTCAGGGAAGTCAGTTACATGCTGTACAGATGAAGCTGAAGGACCTGCAGCTCCTCAAGGCCGAGCTGAAGCTCCAGAACCGCAAGGCGCATCTATGCCTACACAAAGGAGGATGCTCAAGCTGGACCGTCCACGGTGGTGACAGGTCAGCTTCCTTTTGCCCAACAAGATGCTTATGTGTTGATTGATTCTGGAGCTACGCATTCATTCACATCACCTAGGTTTGCTAAGAAACTAGGTAGAGATAATGAGAAAATTGGAAGAACCTTTCGTACTGCATTACCCTCCGGGGAAATCTTGTTGTCTGATTATTGGATACGCCATGTTCCAATAATCATATGCGGTAGAGAGATGTACGTCAACCTAATCGTCATCGATTTATACGACTACGACGTCATCCTGGGTATGGACTTCCTAGGAAAGTACAACGCGGTTATCGACTGCCAGCGTCGTGCCGTTACGTTCAAGCCAGTTGGGGATAAGGAATTCATCTTTAGAGGATCGACCCCGAAGCAGCCGAAGATGTTTATTTCGGCATTAAAGGCTAGAAAGTTATTGGCTGAAGGATGCACGGGATTTCTAGCCAATATGGTGGATAAGACGCTAGAGACCGAAGTAAGCCGGAAGATGTATCGATCGTCAAGGAATTTGTGGACGTTTTTCCTGAAGAATTGCCAGGATTGCCACCAGAACGAGAAATCTCTTTTGAGATTGAGTTACTTCCAGGATCGGCACCCGTATCCAAGGCACCGTATAGGATGGCGCCTGCTGAACTCAAGGAATTACAAGTCCATTGAAGGAGCTCCTAGATAAAGGATTCATCAGCAAAGCTATTCACCATGGGGAGCCCCGGTGTTGTTTGTTAAGAAGAAGGACGGCACTCTAAGAATGTGCATCGACTATCGGGAGTTGAACAAGATCACCATCAAGAACAAGTATCCGTTGCCCAGGATCGACGATTTGTTCGACCAACTGAAAGGAGCCTCAGTCTTTTCGAAGATTGATCTACGATCGGGATATCACCAGCTCCGAATCAAGGAAGGAGATGTTCCGAAGACGGCGTTTCGCACCCGATATGGACACTACGAGTTCCTTGTGATGCCGTTCGGACTGACAAATGCACCAGCCGCCTTCATGGACCTGATGAATCGAGTATTTAAGGACTACCTAGACAAGTTTGTCATTGTCTTCATAGACGACATTCTGATCTATTCAAGGTCGAAAGAGGAGCACGAAGAGCATCTAAGGATTGCACTACGGATTTTGAAGCAAAATCAGCTCTACGCCAAGTTCTCCAAGTGCGAGTTTTGGTTGGGAAAGGTCCATTTCCTTGGACATGTAGTCTCAAAAGAAGGCATATCTGTAGATCCGGCCAAGATCGAGGCGGTAAGTAAGTGGCCAGCCCCCAAGAATGTCACCGAAGTGCGCAGTTTCCTCGGATTAGCGGGCTATTACCGACGATTCGTCGAAGGATTTGCCAAGATCGCGGCGCCACTTACCGCACTCACAAGGAAAGGGAAGGCTTATGAATGGACAAATAAGTGTGAAGAACACTTCCAAGAGCTCAAAAGCAAGTTGACGAGCGCTCCAATCCTCACGATCCCGGTTGTGGAGGAAGAAAACTTCGTAATTTATAGCGATGCTTCGAAGATAGGATTGGGAGCCGTGCTTATGCAAAACGGAAAGGTGATCGCCTATGCTTCACGACAGCTCAAAGAACATGAGAAGAACTATCCGACGCATGATTTGGAACTTGCGGCGGTAGTCTTTGCCTTAAAGATTTGGAGGCACTACCTCTACGGCACAAAATGCGAAGTGTACACGGACCATCAGAGTTTGAAGTACATCTTCACACAGAAGGAGCTTAACATGAGGCAAAGAAGATGGCTCGAATTGGTTAAGGACTACGACATAGATATCCGATACCATCCCGGGAAGGCTAACAAGGTAGCCGATGCCCTAAGTCGGAAGTCGTCTTCCTCGATGATGTCAATCAGGTTATTGATTGAGCCTCTTCAAAAGGAGCTAATGGAAGCCAGAATCGAGCTCATTACGGGAAGCTTAGCTGCTCTAACCTTCCAGCCTACCATTTTGGATGGCATGAAGGAACGTCAAGAAGCCGATGCCTCGCTGCTTAGAATGAAAAATGAGGTTTTAGAAGGAAAGGAGTCCGATTTCCACGTATCCGATGAGGGCATACTCTATCAAAAAAATAGACTATGCATTCCTAATGAGGAAAAATTGAAGGAAAAGATCATGAAAGAAGCTCACGAGACCCCGTACTCTGTCCATCCCGGAGCCACAAAGATGTACAAGGACTTAAAAGAGAGCTTTTGGTGGCCCAAGATGAAGAATGACGTTGCTACTTTTGTCAGTAAGTGCCTTACCTGTCAAAAGGTAAAGACGGAACACCAACGTCCAGGAGGAGAACTACAGAAAATTTCCATCCCAGAATGGAAATGGGACCAAGTGACGATGGACTTCGTGGTTGGTCTGCCTCGAACTCCTAGCGGCAACGACGCATTTGGGTGGTCGTTGACCGATTGACAAAGTCGGCGCACTTTATAGCCATCAAGCTCAGCTTCTCTGTGGAACAATTGGCAGAATTGTACGTGGCTCAGATCGTTCGCTATCATGGAATTCCGAAGACGATAATCTCGGATCGCGACGGTCGCTTCACTTCGAAATTTTGGAGGAGCGTACATGAAGCAATGGGTACCAAGCTTTTATTTAGTACAGCTTTTCACCCACAAACAGATGGACAATCAGAAAGGACCATTCAAACCTTAGAAGACATGTTGCGAGCTTGCGTGATGGATTTCAAGGGAACTTGGGATAAGAAGCTTCCTTTGATTGAATTCTCGTACAACAACAGTTTTCATGCTTCAATTGGAATGGCTCCTTATGAAGCTTTATATGGAAGAAGATGCAGATCTCCAGTCCACTGGTACGAGACAAGAGAAAAAGAGCTTGTATCTACTGACTTCATTCGAACGACCACGGAAAACGTGAAGCTCATACGACAAAGGATGGAGACTGCATTTAGCCGGCAAAAGAGTTACGCGACAAGCGCCGAAGGCCTCTCGAATTTCAAGTAGGAGACTTGGTTTTCCTCAAAGTCGCTCCATTTAAGGGAGTTATGCGATTCGGAAAGAAGGGGAAATTGAGCCCAAGGTATATAGGACCGTTCGAAATAATCGAAAGGGTCGGGAACGTAGCCTACAAGTTGGCTTTACCCCAAGAATTAGCATATGTGCACAATGTGTTTCATGTATCAATGCTAAAGAAGTATGTTCCGGATCCCTCACACGTAATCGAGCATGAACCGATCGAGGTTCGAGAAGATTTGACTTATGAAGAAGCCAGTCCAGATTTTGGCACGAGAAGAAAAAGTGTTAAGGAATAAGGTTATCCCTCTAGTCAAGGTACTATGGAGAAACCGCCACATCGAAGAAGCGACGTGGGAACGAGAAGAAGATATGAAGAGAGACTACCCCGATTTGTTCTAATTTTCGAGGACGAAAATCTTTTAAGGAGGGTAGGTTGTAAGACCCGAAATTTTGAAGACTTGTAATCTCCTTGTTCATAAGGAATTAAAGTCTAATTTACGTATCAATGATGTGTTATATGAAAAATTATGAATAATAATGAAAATTCATAATTTTATCTAAACGATGTTCGAGTCCTCATTTAATGATTTTGAGACTCAATTAATGTTTTACGAGCCAAGAATGAAGTTTTTAAAGAAAAAAGAACGAAAAAGGATGAAATTTGACGAAAGTCAAAGGGTTGACCAAAAAGTCAAAGGGTTGACCAAAAAGTCAAAGTTTGACCGGGACGGTCACAACGTCGACTTTACAAGTATGATGAAGGAATATGGAAAGAATCTCCGAAAATGGAGTTTTATAAGCCGTAAATCCACCCTAGAAAAATCAAGCACACCGAAAAAGAATTAAGGGCAAAAAGGTCTCCGAAAAATTGGAGAAAGAGAGTTTCGGTCCAAATTTACATGGAATAATTTTTGGATCAAAATATAAAATAAGAATGCTCATTACAATATTGAAAATAACGGTAGAACGCGAAAGGAGCTGTGTAAGACCGAAATGGCCAAACGAGGCCTTAGAAGAGTAAGTGGAAGATGGTATTTTTGAAACCACATCACCATTCCCTAACCAAAAAATTGGAATGCAATGGCAGCCCTAACTCCCCCTTTAAATTCGGCCAACTAGCAAGGAAAAGAAAGGAAACTAGTTTGGTTTTGGTGACTAAATGTCTAACCAAAGTTCAACCAAACAAGGACACTTGCACATGGCTTCCACTCCCCCACTTTTTCAGCTGCCAACCACCCCACTAGCAGCCCCTTTTCTCTCCCAAAAATCCGGATTCAACACCCCTCAAAATCCCCTAGATTTTGGCTAAAAGCTTGGACAAGAAAGACAAGACTTAAAGCCTTGATTCAAGGCAAGCAAACCCACCTTTTTCTCTTCTCAATGCAGCCAAACCACTACTCTTTCTTCAGAAATTTTGAAGCCAAAACCGTGGGAGAGAGAGAGGAAGAGAATAGGAGAGTTTGAGAGCTAGAAAAATTCTGAAGAACCCATTTGGAGTGCACGGATTTGAGAGAGAAAAGTGAGCAGAAAATTTTGGTGAATCCACCAAGAGGAAGCCGACCAAGAGCAAGAGAGAAAGAGGAAAAAGAGGTGAGTAACTCTTGAAAATTTTTGGAGGTTTTCAACCTTGTTCATGCACGGTTTTGAGACAAGAAAAAGCTAACAAAAAGATCTCTTGGATCTCTTTTTTTTGTGTCAAACCCGTGAGCCAAGCAAGGAGGAGATTGAGAGAAAATTTTTTGGTGATTCTTCAAGGAGGTAGCCGAACCAAGCAAGAGGAGAAAAGGTGAGGAAAAATTTGATTTTTCTTTTTGTGATCTTGGATTTTCCTCTTGTAAATGGTCGGTTTTGGAGGCAGCCAAAGAGCTAACAAAAATAAAATTTTGGATGCATTCTTCATGAAGAAACCGAGGGCTAGAGCAAGTCAAGGAACCAAGGAAGATTTTGGGATTTCAAAACCCTAACTTGGGTTGAGGTAAATCTCTTAAACCCCTTGGATCTAAGCTTTATTTAAGTGTTTTTAAGGTTGGATCAAGAGATTTGTAAGGACATAAGTCCATTTAATTTTCGGCCCTATTTATGGTGTGTATGTGCTTGATAGGTTAGGGTTGGTTGGCTGATTTTTCTATGCTTGTTGCTTTAAAAATTTGTGCATGAAAATGATGGATTTTTCATGCTAGAAGATAGGTTATATGTCCCATAAGACTAGGCCAAAAATCTGCCAAGGCAGTCCACTTATTGCATGCTAGCTCAAGACGTAAACCGAACACAACCCTCAACACTGCCAGTTCGGGTTCGAACCTGAGCAGTTTCGGGAAAATGGAAATATCATGCCCTTAGAGGCCGAATGAGGTAAAAGTTAAAACACGAAAGTTGTTCGGAACAACTTTTCCTAGAGGACAACGCGGACAGAATCTCGAAATAAGGCTCCAAAGGCCTTCGTTTTGCTCGAAACCCGTGGCTGAACCCTGGGACGTTCTCCACACAGTTTTCCAGAACTAACCCGTTTTCAAATAAAAACTGGTACTGATCTAGGCCGAACTAGATTTTGTGCAAAACATGAAAGTTCTAGCATTTTTCGTTAGCTACAACTTTCGTGAAGAAAAGTTTTTCGGATTCCGAGCCGATTTTTAAACTGGGCACGTTTTGTGAGAGACGCGCAGAGAGTCCGAAAACTAGCAAATGAATCTCACGAAAATCTTTTCTAGAAAAATCATGAAGTGTTCCAAAATGGTCTTTTTAGCATCGGAAACCATTCCAAAGGTGGTTTCCGACCCCAAATGATTTTATAAAAGATTTGTTTCGAAAACCATAAATTTTAAAGGGCTCGGGTTTGAAATTCACATTTTCCATAAAGAAAAGAAAAAAAAAGGGGTTTCAACCAAACATTTGCAAGTTGAAGGAAATAATAAAATTAAGCTAATGAATTTTCTAACTAAAAGGAGTTAGAATTTTTATAAGAAGAATGAAGGATTTTTGGGAAGTAAATTGCACAAGATTTTCCAAAAATAATGAAGAGGAATTTTATGGTAAAATTGGTAAACAAGCCGATTACGAACGGTAACCGGATATTAGATCCGAGTTACATACCCAAGGGTTGACAAGAGGTTGACCCAAGGTTAATTAAGGTTAACCTTAAGGGTTACCCAACATAACCCTAAGGGATACCCACATGAATATTGGGCTAAGATTAAATGGGTTAAAGGATATAACCCAATAACAAGGATATATGAGCAAAGCCCAATAAGAGAACAAGACCCTAACAAAAAAAAAGGGTTACCCAATGTAACCTCATAAGGATTATCCAAGTTCAATAAAGAATAGGGATAAAAATGGCCTAGATGGATAACATGTATAGGGGACATACAACCAAAAGTAAATATGAGTGTTGGTAGGTCACCAACACCTTACGAAAGGATCCTGATCCTATATTTTTGGTATATCAGGAAAGTAAATTGCCGTTGCCGACGAGTTACGGGACGCGATTCTAAGGAATACCGCACTAGAGGTAAGTACAAACCTCACCTGCAGTATGAAAACTAGTAAATTATGTTCAAGTATGTGGTTTTCAAATATACTGCAATATGTTGTGTGCTATATCTATGAAATGCCATGTTTTATGAAAAGTGCTATTTTTACGAAATGCCATGTTTATAAAATGCGCTATTTTCATAAAATGCTATGTTTATGAAAAGTGCTATTTTTACGAAATGCCATGTTTATAGAAGGTGCTATTTTCGTAAAATGCTGTGTTGATAAAAAGTGCTATTTTGTAAAAGATTATAATAGTGCTATATTTGCAAAATGTCATGTTTATGAAAATGTCATGTTTGCAATTGCCATGAATGAAAAGAATGCCATGCCATGTTATTAATGAGATATAAAGTATGTTATCATGTAGTGACATCATATGGTATGTTCACTAAAGATAAATAACATGGTAAGAAGTCACAAGTAAAGTGTCGTACCAACCTACACCAAGGTGGAGGATTTTTATATACAAGTTATGGATTCCCCTCGCGCTGATGTAAGAGGGTGGAGTCACTTGTGTTTCCTGGTGCAGTTAGGGACTTGCAACCCCATCTAACTGTACTCAGCGGCGCGCTATATTATTAAGGGTACGTACACTAAGGGGCCCATAAGAAAGGTAAGAATGTTAAAAAGAAATGCATAAATGGAACATAATTGGTTCATGCATATGCATATGATGATGAATGTTTTTATGATGTTTAAATGTTTTGTGAGATTATGTTTGTGCTTACTGGGCGAAAGCTCATTCAGTTATATTTCATACTGTAGGTAAGAAACCTGCAGCTTAATGCTGGGCATTGTTGGAGCAGTGTGGCGGCAGACGAAGGCAGTATGGATACCACTACGCAAAAGTTCCGCAAAATCTTTTGATGTAAAGAAGTTTTTGTATATAAGCATGTATGGTAAAAGACAAATTATGCTTTATGGTATTTTGGAACTAAATATCTTAAGTAATCGTTTACTTGAGTAGTAATGAAGTATTACTAAAGACAAATGTTTTATAAGTAAGTTCAAAAAAAAAAAAAGATATAGGAGTTTTAAGAAAGTCAAAAAAAAAATATATCCCCAAATTTTCAAGTAAAGTAAGTAAGTAAGTAATGTAAGATAAGGAGTGACAGCCCTACGTAGTAAGGGGGTGTCACATAAAATCCCAACATATCTAAGTTATCATTTCCCCCCATACCTCCCAACTTTCTCCTTTGCATGACCTAAGGGAGCTTTGGTAGTTCATCAATGGCAGCCAACAGAAGCATAAAAGCATCACAAAACAAACAAGACACGAGGTGCAAAAAGGACAACTTAATTGTGCACAGATGGACGACTGAGTTTGAATTTAGAAGAGAGGAAAAAAAAAAATTTTTGTTGAATGTTCGACGATTTTTATTTGAAAGAGAAAGTCATATCTTATGGGAGACCACAGGATTCAATGGTCATAAAATAAAAATACAATGCTTAAAAATAAAAAAAGGAAAAAGAAAAGAGAGAGAGAGAAAGAAAGAATCTACCATGGATAAACTCCATGGACTCAATTAAAGGAGGGGTAGGATTAGCAACGATGACCTCGCTAAGGCACATGAAGACATATCTCGGGAAGGGGAGAAGGCTACGACTGTGGACCTCTCACAAGCAGGCAAATATTTGCAATCATTCAGAAATTTAGAGGTGCTATTTGTAAGAGTTCTGGAGAAGGTTAGTTATATTTGCAAGCATTTAGAAGTTTAGAGGTGTTATTTGTAAGAGTTCTCAAGAAGGTTTGAGATAACGAGTGTGACAAAAGTTCGAGATATTTTGTTACAAGACATAAGCTTGCTTTTGAACTTCAGGTTTGGATTCAAAATTTTCAAGTCAGTTTTTGTCTTTTTCTGAAAAATCAATAAAAATTTTAACTAATTTTCAAAAATTTAATCAATTACAATTTAAAAATTTTATTTCAAATCGGTGTATCAAACCTATCGTAAGAACGTGAAATTGTCTTGTTCCTCAACACAAAGACATTTACACTAGTGTGACTGTGTGAGAATTGGGCCTTGGTCATAACACCCCACCTATGTAGGGTGGCGTACGGTGGTGAGCTCAGATGTTGGATGCCCGAGGTAGTCGATGGTTCCCCGAGTACTCGATACGTTGGTCTGCATCGGCCGTCTTTGGGATGGTCTGTTGTAGCCGGATCACGTGTCATGCGAGTACTCGGGTCACTCGTGTAGGAGTGCCCTGGTCTCAGTTTTCGGGAATACTTGGGGCAAGGTGACCAGGGCGGTGTGGCAGATCATTCGTGCAATTTACTCTACCCGCGCCGGAGCCTAGCCGGAGCACTTCCGATACGACGGAGCAGTTCTCGGTGTACGTCCATGTAGTCATAGTTGGTGTGGCCTCAACAGTACTTATTTATCTTATGTGCTTAAATTTCGGGAGTTGTAACTCTTACTAAATAAGTTTGGAGAATTATCCTGATTTAACAATATTTCGTCATTTGAGTAAATCATGAATATATATATTTATAAATTAAAGTGAATGTAAATTAAATATATATTAATTAAATTATATTTATAAATTATATATATAAATTATTAACTGTAAAAGAAAATTCTACTAATTATGATGAACTTAATTTAATATAATTTATTAATTAATCGATTAAATAAATAATTAATTAATTAATTAATTAAGTAATCCTTAATTATTATTTGATTGGAAAATGATAAATCAATTACATAAATTATTGACTAATTAATAATTATATCATCAATAATTAATTATGTTCTTTAAATATTTTTTCTCATTTAATAATTAATAATTAATAATTATGTTAGTTATTAATTATTAATTAATCTATAATTAATCATCCATTATTCTATTAATAATCATATTAATAATCAGTGATTAATTAATCTTTAATTAATCATCCATTTTAATTATGTAATTACTCGACATAATAATCTTACTTACGTTATTAATAATCACTTCTTAGTTTTGATAATTAATCAATTACATTATTAATTACTAATTAAATTTCTTAGCATAATTAAATTTTGTGATAAATTTATTATCTTATTTAATTATTTCTTAATTAATCAATCAATCTATTCACGTTGGTGACAATGAGTCACATAAGTGTATATCCTTAAGTGGGGTTATCTTCTATCTAGTATTAGGTTTGTAAGGTCCAATCACATTAGTTATGATCATTAAGTTGGACTAATGTAGTTTCTTAGTATACATCTAATAATCATTTAGTTACTTTGTCTTAATCCATCTAAAAACTTGTGATTCGACTTTAGAAAGTTAACGTTTTTCATATTATTTGATCATATACTTAATACGAACTCATTTCATTAATATTTATGTCCATATGTTATGACTTACCCATATATCATATTTTTAAAGTTTAATCAGTGTGAGATTTTAGTTTATAATATTTATTTAAATTTATGTATAATTTTGTTTTGCATATTGATGACTTGTTGAAAGCTTGAAGCATCTAGTTTCTGTACTTATAATTTATTTTCCAAAATCTTAGGGGTTTTAAACCTTAGTATGGATGTTTTCCTAAGTATCCTATAGTAAAATCTCTGTTTACCAAATTTCAATAAAATGTTATGTGATTTATTAAAAATTACATACTCGTCCGTTTTAAATATATGATAGTTCATTTTAAAGTTTAAGATGTATGCTTTATAACGTAAAGTTATTTTCTTAAGTTTTGGAGTTTTATATACTGTATAACGAGGAGATGTTACTGTTGGTCTCATACATATCCAGATTTGTGGTTATATTTAGAAAAATCATAACAATTAACTTGTAAGTCCAAATAAGGCAAACGATATGTCATTGAAAAGCTTATAATGTTTAATTTATGTACGTAAACAGTTTTACTAAACATTACAGTTTACTAAGCCAAAATATATGAAACCTGTGACTGGTACAAAGTTTCAGTAAAACATTTCATTTCACAGTCTTAACTTGTAAAATTCACCAAAAATTACATACTTGTCCATTTGAGGCGAAGGATACCTTGTTGGGAAGCTTAGAGAATATAGTTTTTAGATCTATAACTTATAATATAAAATTTTGAGATTAAACGATTCCGATTTCATAAAATCCATGGCTAGACTGTACCCCTAGAGGTTCCTTTTCTCTCTAGTTTTGTGTCACAAATTCAAATGTATAAAACTTTAGACATACAGAAGCAAACTAAGTGATTTCAAAGCCTAAAATAAAGCTTATTCTCTTTAAAATCTTACCATATACTTTATTTTTCATGTCAAAATTTTTAATTTATGCTATATCATCACAACAGCCACATATTCTAATAAAGTTCGTAGATCTTACTGAAATACTCTGTGGATCCTCTAAGATCTTGAACCTCTAAAGTTCTTCTCAAAACCTTTTCATAGGTAATAAGGAGTCTAACATTAAGATTATAACTACATAACATGCTTTCATTCTCTTAAAATAGCCAAAACACAAAGAGAACCTCTAGGTTACCTCTAGTAATACGTCCTCTAACTCCACTTCACACTTTTTCGAACTTAGTGATGGGGTTGCTTGGAGCTTGAAAATGCAGGAAGGAGGGTCTTAGAGAGGTGTGGAGATGGAGAATAATGTTGGTGGTTTTTAAGCTTGGTGGTGGCTAGAGAAGCTAGGTTTTTGAGCTTAACTTATATGAGAATGAAATGGGATGTTATGGTTTATTTTCAGCTAATATGTATCTTAAATGGGATTATCTTTTCAGGGGTAAAAGTGAAAAATAATGGTTGATTTCCTCCTTGGATTGTTGCCACTTTGAAGGGAGGGTTGGTGTGAAAATTTTGCTCTACAAAGTGGAAGATAAATGGTCCATTTCATCTTGTACCACCATGTCATACACAAGTATTTACTTCTTGTTATTTTTGCCTAATTAACCATACCAATTCTTATTTGTGTTTGCATGCATGCACAACACACTACTTTCACCTTAATTCAAACCTCCTCTTAATTGTTTAACTAAAAATCTGGATTTCCCTCTAACTTTCCCATTTTTATTTTTATTTTTCTTTCTTCCAATTTTACCATTAATTGATCAGGGGTTATCATCTTTGATCATCCACCACACCAATCCGTAATTTAACCTCTCATTGGTCACTTCGTATCTAAAACTTGGCCATTGATTTGCCTAGGATCCTTTCACATGAAATCTACACCATTGATATCTAATCTAATCACAATTCTTGATCAATCATCCACCTTTGGATTTACTCCTAATCAATCTTAATCATTCATCTCATATTTATTTGACACATTAATTTTCCCATTTATATTCTCAATACTTAAATATTAATATAATCAAAATAAATACTAAGGTTATCAAATTGACCTACTAATAATAGTTGAGGTTCCTTTTCAAAAATTAACTCCCTCTTATACGACATAATAAATTTTTAATATAAATTTATATGTCATTCGGCTCATTTTCTATGTATCTATAATTTCTTATTTAAATTGAGAGACTCAACATTATTTGATCATTGACATCATCATACTGATGATACATACAAATCATTCATGATCTTGAAATTTGATGTTCATCAAAATAATTTATTAAAAGTATATTAATGAAGGAAATCTATGATATAATTTATGAAATCAAGCTAATGAATTTCTTAGACGTCACATCTAATCTGTAGGATTTTATTTATTTACTTGTCAAAAAATTCATTTACTTGGTAAATAATTTAGTAAATAAATCGATTTACTTGTGTATATACTTGGTAAATAAATTTAGTAAATAATGTTGTAAATCATGAATAAATAATGCAGTTATAACCAATAAAAACTTATAAATAAGTAAATAATATTGGATTCTCTCTCTTCTCTTCTTTCTCTAACGCATGAGAATTAGGGTTTTTAAATCATTTTCTTCTCTTGGAACCAAATCTAGTGGCAACCTTTGGACTGTCTCTGGTTTCCTAGCTCTAAGGATAGAGGTGAGAATCATAAGGTGAGAGTCTTGAAAGAGACGAGCCTATTGGAGGAGGATTGACATTGCAGGAAAGAGCAAGGCGGGGACGTCCTGCAGTTGCTCAGCTTCGATAACTCAGTTTCTCTCGATAAAATGGATCTTGTTTTCGATAATGACTCTTTTTGTATGATTGGTTTTTTATTTTTTTAGTTTGTAATTTTGTGTGTAATAATGATGATGCCTTCACCGTCTTTTATCTGAGTGTTATGTTTCAGTTTGTTAATTTTAATAATAGAGGTGGTTTCTGCACCTTCTGTGTTGCTTGTTTGTCCGCTAGATCTGAGTCTTGATATTGTTTTGGTCCCGCTAGAATTGCTTCCGTGTTGATTGTTGGTCCTCGATCGATTAGGATATTCTATCACTTGTCGAAGTTTTGTCAAAAAGAGCCTTACATGTGCTCGAATTTAGTCTGCCGAGGTATGTACCCTTTATCAAGCCTCAAGTATACATCTTTTTTTTTGAGCATTATTAGACTTTACTTATTAATCCGTTTTTATTGAAGGGTTTTATCTCATGTAATATGGGGTCATTTTTCATGTTTTATGTCTTCATATTTCCTTATTAAATTTAATGAAATTCTCATTAAAAAAAAAGTACAAATAATAGATCAACTAAAGTAACTTACAAATTTAGTAAGTAAATGTATCCATTAAAGAATTTATAATTATTTATCATATATTTAACAAGTAAATAAATCATTTTATTTACTTGTTACATGTAATCACTGCTACAAAAGTTGGCCTAGACGACGGAGATTATACGACGGTTTTACAAAAACTGTCGTCTAAAACCTAATTGCACGACGGTTTTAATAAACCGTTATGTAAACCTGAGATTACACAACGGTGAGATAATACGACGGTTTCGATAAACCGTCGTGTAATCCTTCTCTTAGTGAGCGTTCAACGATGATTTTTTACAAAAACTGTCGTCGCATATATGGATTACACGACGGTTTCTGGCCGAAGCCATCATGTAATAAACCGCCGTCGTATGTCACGATTACACGATGGTTTTGATTTTTGTGATAAACCCCTTACAAAAGTTTTTTTTTTTTTCCTCTTCAACTCCTTTGTTTGATTTTTTTCCCAAAGTATCTAGCTCTAATAATTTTTCGCTTCTATTCTTTCTAAACAAGCACATATGATTGTCGAGTCCATGATTCCCTTCAAAGTTTTGATCTTTCAAAAAACAATTTTGCAGCTTGTATCGCTGGCCCTATTGTTGTAGCGCTCCATCAAGTTTTGTTTATTTATTTTTTTTTTTTGTATTCTTATTCCTATTATTGGGTAATTCACGAGAGCAATCTCGTTATCATCCGGTATTTGATCCGCCAAGCTTTTAGTAGTAACAACGCTCATCCCCCTGAAAGATTGGATGGAGAAATGTGAGTTCCAAAGACAAGCTCAGTGGAAATTATTGTGCCCATATCATGAGTAACTGAAACAGGAACCGAAATACCGTGATTTTTATTTGCAACACCTTGTGAGGGTTCAGGTTCAACTTCAGCAACATCATTGTTATGCGTAGAGTTTTACCATAATGTGGGCATGCATTGCTATTAGTTAAAAGCAAAATAGCCGGACATTCAATTTCCAAAAGTGTGAACTTGTTCAAGATCAACATATAACATTGAGACTTCATTTTGATTAGATTATAATGTTGTTCATTTCGAAGTAGGTTTATTTGGTTCGCTCTAAATAAATAATTCAAATTGGTTTTTCTTTTTCTGAAAAAGTAAACTCAATTTCATTATTTATATCCCCAACTCTAATTTAAAATCTCGAACTTCAATAGTCCATAACTTTGTTTTTGTATTTGTTTTTTTTTTAACTACTATAAGAAATAAAAAAAAAAGGTCTTAGATTTCATGTCAAAATGAGATTTTTTTTTTTTTGTTTTTTAAATTGCATAGAATTTTGAAAAAAACGAAATAAAATTCATATTGAAATTTTTCTCCGAACACTTTTTAATACATATTAATTCAAAACAGTCCATTTTCAACCAAACTCAAAATTTTCAAAACCCAACTCAATGTCAATCAAAAAAACTCAAAATTTCCAGTTCAAGTGGTTTAATCAAATGGCCTCTTATATAATTTTCATTCTATCATATGTACATATTACCAAAACTTTCCAAATGAAAAAATTGTTTTTTCAGGAAAAAAAAAAAAATTTTTTTGCTTGGACACCCCTGAAAATTTTGGAATTTGACAATTTAGTCCGTGAATTTTTTTTCTTAACAATAAACTCCTCTGAATTTATAATTTTTGACACCATCAGTCGGTCTTACTAAAATCCATAAAAATTTAAACAGTTTTTTTGCATATGACTTGCATGTCATATCCCAAAAAAGACCATTGATAATCATTTTTACTAAATTTATTTGTAAACTCAAACTTGAACCTAATTCAACTCGGATGGAGGATTTTCTCATTACTCTAGTTTTCTATAATACATGAGAAGACGAGTGTCGAAGAGATCAAAGAAACCAAGTCTTCAAAATGTATGCTACACATGAAACGGAGCACTCAATCAAAAATTGCAGAATTAAAGTAAGTCACGAAATGCAAAACTTATATTCCACTTATATAATATGAAGTAGTGCACAAGTACGGAAACTACTCTTCTCAATCGCCAATGAGCTATTATTTATTTCTAAATTCTGAATAGCAATAAGGTGGATGATTTTCTAGGTAGGACCTGAGTCGATGACTAAAAGGGGTTGGATTAAAGATCTATTTCTTTCTTGTCATACCTAGAGAATTAAATACCATTTTGTGGGGCTGAAATTAAGACGATGAGGGGGCCACCACTAGAGCTTTATTTAGAAAAAATAAATAAATAAGGTGGATGATTTTCAAATTGGTCCCAAAGCTTGTGGCTTGGAGTTAGCAATCTCTCCTTCTCTACTTCTAATTTTATTAAAATTCATATTCGGAGCTTTTTCATCCATCGGCACATTGTAGACGTGGAGATCTAAGGTCAAAAGAAAATCAGAATAGTAAAGCAAGTCATAATGTTAAATAGATAGGGCCGCTGATCATCAATAATCTTCAGTTATTAAGTTAAATGGTAACATAAACAGAAATAATCAAATAAGAGATATTAAAAGCAAATAATCAAAATTTTTATAGTGGTTCATACTAAATTGAGCAATGTCCATTGTGTCCGAGTCCTTTACTATTCCGATGAAAAGAGTACTACTGTTTTGATACAAGAATCTAAATGCAAATATCTATTTAGCAGGGGAATAGGTGATAAATCCTTGATCCCTTTATAATGTGTTATCTCCTATTTAAAGAGAACGAGTAATGGGTCTTAGTGTTAAGCTATGGAGCCTAATTAATGCCTTACGAAAAAACGCCTTATGCAGAATCAGCATACAGATCGACCTTGTAACTTTGGGTATTTTAGAGAGTTCACACATATTTTCAGTTGCTTTAGATTTTCTTTGCAAAAGGGGGCATCATTATTGGCGTTTGATTCATTGAGGAGGGCTAAGAAGCCCAAAGGGTGTGAGCGAGATAAACAAAATCTTGAGGAGTGTGTGAATGAATCTCTAGGAATAACTTCATCATTGGAAGTAGTCATCAATTGGACGAACTTGTATAAAAATTCTTGGTGTTTTGTATATTTTATTATCTTCCATTTGTTTGCTCTCAATATTATCTTGAATTAGGTCGCGAACTAATTCTCAACACTTAGCCTGGCCACTATCTACCGTTCATGGACTTGCTCCAGAAACCAGATCATGCTAGAGTGGCTCTTTTTGGGAAAACTATAATTAAAACCTCTCCCTCTTTGTGTGACAAAATGGCATTTCAAAACAAGTTTCAACAAAGCCAATAAATCAATCAAAGCAACAAGAAAATCAAAGTAATCAACCACGCAAGAGACACGGATTTTTTACGTGGAAAACCCTCCAATGCAAAGGGAAAAACCACGGGACCGTAGTCCGATATCTACTTCCACTATGTCTATAATAATGAGCTTACAAAGTTTCTCTAGATATAACTAGAGACTCACAATCATCAATATAAACAACAATCTTGGTTAAACAACGAAGTTCATCTGTCTGTATTGGAAAACCATACACTTGGCCTCCTTCATAACCCTTCCGAGCATCCGATGCTTTAGGCAACTTCCCCAAAAAGTAGGCAATCCCCTTGGAATTTGGTCTTACAGTCTAGCCAACTGAAAACAGAGGCAAACCTGTGACAAGAGCAAGCATAATTAGGAACCATGTAGATAAAACTGGAATTCCAAATAGAGAACCCAAAAAATCTTTCGACCACCAACCTAGAACAATAACTTGATGAAAAATTTCCATCCTCCTCCGCTTCGAGAAATCATCAACTGGTATTAGGATAAAAGTTGGTATCCACTCGGGTTGTTTCTGATAAGTTCTTAGGACTATGCTCGTGCCAAAAATCTTGCACCAACCCTCTTCAAGCTAATTCGGAGGAAGTTCGGGAAGAACTTTGATCAGCTGGATAGAGATATTCCTCGAAAAATAAACAAACAAGCCAAGGGAGAAAGTAAGTTGACAGAAAGGCATTAATTTAAGAGATCGCTTACTCAACGAACGAGTAAGACTGAATAGATGTAAACAAATTAAGAAAGATGTAGTGATCAAGTTTCCATATATACAATCAAACAGAATTCAAGAATATTTGATAAATGGAAGCAATTGCCAAGAAAACCATGCCTTAAAGTTGATCTCCCGCTTGTTGTCGAATCTGTTAAAATTAAGCTAACCGATCTCCCATCATTGCTAGGTTCCTCTGTCCAAAATGCCAGAGAAGTATATATCTCATTAGATCAGTCCGAATATCATACCACATTTTTATGACAGGACAAATTCTAATTACGCATCATGATATTTTCTCCTTCAATATCTCCTTTCGAAAAATTTTTTTGGATTTGGCCTAGTCCAAAGAAAATATTCAAATGCTCCAATTCGCAACAGAAAAAGAGAGAGGAAAAAAAAAAAGTAACCTGTATGACGTCTCATCTGGCTTAGGTAGATCTTTCACAAACCTACAGAACAAGAAATGTTTAATGAACCACACTCAGAACTAGAAAATCTTTGCAAGTACATTGTGGGGAAAAAAAAATAACAAAAGGAAAAATAACTCTTTACCACATAGTCCCCTTGTAAACTCGTCTTCCTACTTGTCCCAATGCATCGAGTTAACTGCAAATTGAGTAAGACTAGTCATGAATATGTCGACGAATGTAGGACAAAAACAAACATATGTAGAAACCAATGTGTATAGAAATAGATTTTGAAAGAGAAATTTCTAGAAAATCGTGACTAACCACCAATAAGAATTTTGCACATAAAAGTAGGTTATCTGCTCATGAAGGAAGTTCTGCATCAATCTTGTTCCAACTCCTCGGGTACTACATCATTAGATTGTTTAACATGTTAAACATCTTTTTATGAACCTTAAGTTGTTCGCTAGAATAAAAATTATGCTCAAACAGAAAAAATAAGAAGCTTCTATATAATATTCTTACCTCATTTTTACACAAGTTCTACCGTACAAACGTACATTCCAAGCGAGCTCTTTGACTTTCTAATAAAACTGAACATCAATATTTGCCTACAGCACTTGCTCTTCTGCAAAATAGGCTTTTTCATTGTCAAACTTCAAATGGTATAACTCATGAACCCAATCATTTTGTAAATTAATTTTCTGCCCAATACCAAAACTGTTTTGGTGATTCAAACATTCAAAATAAAAAAGGAAAAAGAAAAAAATATAAATATTTTCTAGAATTGTCCTTGACTGTTAATTTGAAAGCAATCATTTTGATCAGTAAATTTTCTACAAGTATTGGCTAGGAAACAAAATGAGAGAACTAGATACAAAGCCGGGGGATGACATGAAAAAGAGGAAGAAAACAAACTTTCAATAAGAAACTTACTCACTTCTGATGACAACAGAACGTACTGAATGTTTAATAATCTACTTGAACAATGGGAATTGATTTCTTGAACTAGGCAATCCAAAAACGTGACATTATATGAGAAAGCTCTATTGTTTCAGTCATGCCCTGAAAAAGCAGTTTGAATCCGAAAAATGAATTAACGAACAAGTTAGATGAGAAAATAAGTTAAAAGTGGCAAATATAATAACATAGAATTCGCTAAATGTAAAATTTTTGCTCTGCTGTACCGTACAATGCGATTGACGAGAACAGAAAACCTAGGAGGAAAATTAAAAAAAAAAAAGGGTTACAGTAGTTACCTGAAGATGATAACTTCCAGCTGTTGTTTTCTTTCATCAAGGAAACTAATCAAGCTTGATGATGGGTACATGCCGAAACTTGGTCTTGGCCCAATTGTTTCTTATCTCCTCAACGAGAAGCGTTGACCATGACACATCCAATTCCTTCAATGGTGCCGTCTCCAGAAACTCGGGCAGTGCTTGCAGTTGATCGCAATCGTCAATTTCCAGGGATTCTAGGCACGGCATTATTCTGATATTGGTACTCTCCTTGTTCCACCCAGGTATGCCAACCCATTCACACCACGACTTCATGGACTCAAAGGCGAGTTTTTTGAGTTTTGGGAATAGAGTAATTGTAGCTTGTTGGCCCATAATACTGTTGCAATCTTCTTCCAATATTCCCAGAAATTCAGGTCCCACCTTCTTTACCTTTTTAAAACCTCGTATTGAGAGAATTTTAAGTGATTGGAGATTTCCTAAAGGAGGCAGAGTTTCACAGTTTAAGCAAGACGACAACATTAAGAATTTCAAATGTTTTAAGTTCATCCAACTGGGGGGAATAGCAGCACCGCTGTAACAAAGAATAACCAAATGTTCGAGGTTTGGAGGTGGCTGTAAAGCTTCGAGGACGGCCTGGTGGGTTGTGTGATCATCTTGACCAAAGAAAAGAAACAACCGGGTGAGATATGATTTTTGATGTAGTCGTGCTTGTGTGGCCCCTCCAACATGCCCCTGATCAGTACCCACACCGTGAAGAGCAAGCTTACGAAGATAGTTTAAGCTACCCAAATCTTCTAGCTGAAACTTTTCGTTGACATTGTTCTCAGCCGACGAACATAACTTTGTGTGCAGCATTTGCAAATTTCTGATACTACCAACTCCTTTCGGCAAACTCTCCAAATCATCATCCATATTATCAATAGAAAAATTCAGGTTTCTTAGATTAATTAGTTTCGCGGCCTCCTTAGGTACCAAAAAATTTTCAAGGATCAAGGTTTGCAGATTACACAGATTACATAACGTTTTGGGCAACTCCCTAAAATCGTTAGCATCAGTTCGAGACCTCGATAACTTAAGATACCTCAAATGTAGCAGATCACCAATACTCTCTGGGATGCTTTTTTCCAAATGAATACTCAGAATTAACGTCCGAAGATATGTAAAACATAAACAACAACCAACTACACCATTGTCGACAATATAATGACCCACAAACATAAGGCTCTGCAAATTCTTCTTGTTTGAAATTGAGAGTGGAGTGGCAGGGCCATCATAGGATGGATTAAAATGGTTAAATGCCTAGCACTAAGGTCATCCTTTTCCTTTTCCTGAATATTATCTATTACTAAAGTGGCATATTCGTTTGACGAGACAAATCGTGCAAAATCATGCACTATATCATGCATCTTGCATGTCCGAATATACCCTAGCGAAAAATATTCAAAATCTTGAAAAAATGACCGCATTGCTAAGTTCTCGAAACATCTTTCCGCTACAATGGCTTCCTCCTCCACATTTTTCTGCAAACTAAAAAGCCCTTGCGCCATCCACAAGTAAATCAGATCATCTCGATATATCTCGTGATCTTTTGGAAACAACGCGCAATGTGAAAAGCAACGCTTCTCGACTGGAGACAAATCAAAATAACTTAGCAACAAAGGATAGAAAAGGTTCTCTCTAACCTTTTCTAACCTCCATATTTCACTTTGCAACACATCTAACCACTCTTTTCTCGTCCTCTTAATTCGTAAGAGGCTCCCTAAGGTTTTCGCCGCAAGAGGCAAGCCATCGCACTTAAGTGCAATCTGCCGTCCAATTTGCTCTAGACCAGCTTCTTGATCTTCTTTTGTCCTCCCCGCAAAAGCTATTTCACTAAATAGCAACCAACAATCAGTTTCAGACAACTCCTTCACGCGAATCATCATGTGCTCACTCACTCCCATCATTCTAGCAACATCAACCTTCCGTGTGGTTACTACAACTCTACTCCCCATAGCACCGCATAGAAGCGGTTTTTCTAGCTGTTCCCATTGCTGATATTCATCAGTCCAGACATCGTCTAGAACAAGAAGGAACTTTGCGTCCTTAATAGAATCAACTAATTTCTGCATCAAAGCTTCCAGCCCAGAAACGCGCGGAGCTTCACCAGTGAGTTGTTCAATGATTGCACCAGCAATCATGACCATGTCAAATGGGTCTGAAACACATATCCAAATTCTCTTACCAAAATGGCTTTTGACTTGATCGTCATTGTACGCCATTTTGGCAAGGGTGGTCTTTCCGATTCCTCCCATCCCCACAACGGGGATGATGTGGAGTTCTCCACCTTCTTCGCTACCCCCACACAACAATCGGTCTATCAGATCTTTTTTATACGTATCTTGACCAAACACTTTAGACACATCAATTATAGAGGTAGTAACAGCAGATCGTATAGGTTCATCAGTTCTAGCTGTAGTCAAGCTAAAACCGAACATATCCTTTCTACTTGTAATGCTATCTAGCCTCACATCTAGATTTTCCATCTTGTGAGCAATGTCAAGACGATGATGCATACGAGGAAGCGGCCCAGACTGAAAGCAGCGACACAGGGCGGAGAAGCGTACCTTAATCTTCCTAACAAAGGAAGCATTTTCATGATCAGCATTCTTTCTCTCTTCCTTCTCAATTTCCGTCTTGAGAATGGCGGTGCCCCACTCGTCCAAGACGTCGTCCATGTCGCAGGATATGTCTTTGAGCTCATCCATCCACAGCTTCACAGCATCATCTTGCCATTGCCTCCTCTCTGCATCCTTAAGCACCCCCTTAATGGCTCCGAGATTCTTTTTCAGGTTTTCAATTGCGTCACCAACTCCCGTAAACAGTTCCACCTCGTGCACGGCCATCTTGCTAATGGCAGAGACCAGCGGGTCCAAGAATGCTGAAAGCAGTGCGTCAGCCATCGTCGGGAACCGACCGGATCAACGAGTCAACGGACGAAAGGAGAAACGGGGGTTTTGAGTTTAGAGGACAAGGGAACAGTGTGGGATTTGAAAGAAACAGATGAAAATGATTAGGTGTGATATTAGATCTGATGTTTTTCAATACCAAAAAATATATATATTAGATATAGATATAGATAAACATATCACAAAAGAGATAATCAGCAAAATGGCATATTTTTTAATGGATCATTTACCTCTTTGTACCTCATATTTCATTTTATTCATAAAGTATGCCTTCCGTTTTGAAATTTTACATTTTTATAGTAATTGACCTAAATGGTCCTGAATTTTTTAAATATGATATTCAGTCCCTATTTTTTTAATTTTAACCGAGACGACCTTAAACTCTTTAAATGTTGATAATTATAGTTTTTTTCATTCAAATTCGTTAAATTTTAACAGAATAGATCACGTACAATGCATATGATATAATTTGAGAGAGTATTTTAATAGTTTAATAATTTATTTAATTAAAAAAAAATCTCATAAACAAAAAAAAATATCCTAGGCTAACCTCTCTCTCTCTCTCTCCTCGTCCCAAAACCCATTTCCCTCTGCGTGAAGGGAGGGGTAGTGAAGTTCGCGTAGGGGTGGGCGACGTTGACTTGAATAGGCATAGCGGTAAGAGTGACAGCGACGACGTCGCCTGCGGTAGACTAATCGAGGAGCCCTAGGTATGCCTCGTGAACATGGAGCACGAAGCTCTTCGCCCTCAAGAGTTCTAGCGCTGCCAAAAGCTTATCCACCATACCCAGCCACCACTTCGGTGAACCCAAATTGGGGGGAGTTTGGTGAGCCCAGATCGTGAGGGGGGACACTGGGGCTCTTCAGTTCGGCGAGCCCAGATCTGGGTGGGGGGTTCCTTCTTTGTAGGTGTGGGTTGGAGGCGCTTGAGCTCACCGGCAGAGCTCGGCCTAGGGGAGAACCAGGGGGAGGGGGGAGCTTGGCGATTTGAGTTAGCTCTCTCACTTTCTCTCTCCCCTTTTTTTTTAATATATATTGGTTATTGTTTTTTCAAAAAAAAAAAAAAAGGTATTTTCATCTTTTAATAGTTAATCTAACTCATGTGATGTGTCACATAACATTTTCTGTTAGAAACTTAACGGAGTCAAACAAAAAGGATTAGATTGTCACCATTTAGAGAGTTTCAAATCATATCGGTCAAAATCAAAAAAACATGGATCAAATAGTCATATTTTCAATGATTCAAGGACTATTTAGGCTAATTACCGTTTTTATTATTAGATTACTTTTAAAGAGAGAGAGAGAGAGAGCCTCTGGCGAAAAGAAAGAAAGGAGAGAGAAAAAGGACAAGCGAGGATAGAGAAAACAAATCTAAACTAAAAAGGGTAAAATTGAAAAAGACTAACGGGGTTTTTTTACATTGGTACACCCTAAGTTGCAATTTACACCCTGAACTTTTAATTTTTATAATTTGCACTATGAACTTATATATATGTAGCAAATTGCACCCCATTAATAAATAATGTTGATCTTTTGAAAGAAATTGATATGTGATTTGTATATAGGTTGTAAATTCATGACATAAATAATCATTTTTGTCTTTGTTAATTAACAATCTATATGTAAGTGAAGTATCAATTTTCATTTTTAAAAAATCAACATTATTTATTAATGGGGTACAAATTGTCAAAATTAAAAATTCATAGTGTAAATTACAACTCTATAATAAGTTTAGAGTGCAACAATAAAAAAAAAACATTTATTTAAAAGAGAAATTTTATAATATGTTATTATTCAACATCTAAAAAAACCTACTATATATTTTATTAACACTTATAAAATATATTATAATTTCTGGCCACAAGATATATAAACGAGATAATTACTCCTATTATGTAATTTTAAATCAAGTGGAAAACTTTTAAGAAATCTAATCTATGATGCGCATTTTTTCATGTGACAATTTACCCGTAGTGGGTGACTTTTACTGGTGGGAAGAGAGAGACAAAAAAAAAAAAAAAAAAAATAAAGGTCTATTGACAAAGAAATTATAATTATTGTTTTCTACACCCTTCTATTTTTTCCAAAAAATACTTATAACTAATTTGTATTTTTAATTCTTTTTCTACCCACCCATCAACCAATAACTTTTCCTTCTTTTTTTTTTTTTTTCTTGAATCAAAAGTTTTTTTTTTTCAATAATTTTTTTCGACGGTATTAGGTTTTCATTTTAATTATCCAACGTCATAAAAAATATAATTTTTTTTATTTTGTTTTGAGAATAAATAGAGTTATATGTATATATACATAGCTTTCTGTTTTATATCGGTGTATAATTTCTGTTTTTTTTTTTTTAATGTGATTTAACTTTTTTTCCCCTTAAAGTCATGTTTTTCTATAGTAAAAAAAAAATTGTGTTTTCAAATCAAACTTTGATTTTACATCTTCTCATTTGTTTTCTTTGTTCTGAGTTCTTTTCAATCATTTGTTTCAATATATTGCTATTAAAAAAATCTTTTTTCTGCAAACATAATTTATGTCAAATTTCCTCGTATTTTACATCGTCATCTTTATTTCAAAAAAAGAAAAGAAAAAGAAAAATTATGCAAAGAAAATGACAATCATGTATTTTAAAGAAATTAATCTTTATAAAATTCCTTTGCATCACAACGCAAACTGTATATATTTCTTTACAAAATTACCTTAACAGATTAATATGTGTTGCACTTAACAGGATATATTTTTATTTTTTAATTATTAGAGTGGGGTATGTATAGTTTCTTTAAGAACACTTCAGTCCTTAAAAGTAATTTTATTCATATGTAATTTAATAAAATTTAAAATGTATTAAATACAGTGGTGGAAAAAATAGACGGAAGGGTGTTAATAGATTCCAAAAAAAAAAATCAAAAATATCTACCAAAAACAACTCAACCTACTTTATATACGGGAACTTAAATACTTTTTATTATTTTTAGGCCTATTTGGTGTCACGTTTGGAGACAATGTTTTAAAGATTGAAGATGGTTTGAATTCGGTGAAAATGAACTATTTGAAGTGAAAATGTGTAAAAACTTGAAATGTGTTGAGAAAAAAAATTAGCAATACGGATCTTATTTCATTTCTCTTGAAATTCTATGTAATTTGAAATAAATAATCATCTCATTTCGACTTAAAATGATAAAATTATGAATTTTTAAATTTTAACTTTTTTGAAAATATTTGAAAAAGTGAGAAGTAAAATTGGAAGAAAATGACAAAAAGAACTCTTGGAGAACACTTTTCCAATAGTGTCCCCAAATATCCTCTTAAACTGTTGGTGGCCATAGATAAAATCATTAAGCTCTCCCTTTTATTGAAATAATATTTTTGGTCCACTTATAGTTGGTAGAAGTTTCATACATAGTCGCTTTTAAAATCTAACAATGTGAGTCTAATAAAACGCACCAGTTCATGGGAAGGAGAGAATGGAAAGAAGGCCTTGTGGTTGAAGACATATGTTCTATTAAAAGTATCGTGTGATAAGCTCGGTATGCATATCATAGTGATAATTATTGTATATGACATCACAAGTTAAGTTCTAAGTAAATTTTTTTTTTTTAAATGAATTTTGTTGTGCAACACTACCATATTTTTCTAACATGATTGAACTCCAACGTTGTAAAGGTTAGCGCAGTGATACCATTACTACGACGAGTCACGACTCAAATCTGTCATGCAAGTTTGGTTTGGAAAGACTCTAAATCCACTGCTCGGGGTGTGGGGGAGAGAGGGAATCCCGACAACGACGGCACAACTCAGATCTGTAATTGGTGCGTGAGGAACGAAGTTTTCGGGGGCTTTGTTTTGGCGTTTGGAAGAAGGAATTTCGAGACGGGCAGGGAGAAGAAAAGATGACAAAGAAAGAGATAGGAAATATGATTTAATGTTGGGGTTTTATCCGTTTAAGCAAAATTCAAAGATAAGGATAATTTGAATGGTCAATTGAGCACGAATCTGTACACTAATATGCTGGGGTACAAATCCAAATCCATTTAGTTTTATGGCATGACTCCTATAATTTTCTTTTCGAAATAATAATGACAAATGTCACGTTTTTCTCCCAAATTTCAATTTGTAATCTTGCAAATTTTTCTCTTTTGTTAAATTATTAACTGAAAATAAAAGGTGGTACTTGTTTGTAGTAGGAGTTGGGGTATTGAATTTGCAATTACAAAGGTTCCCCTAAAATTATGTTACTAGTGAATATCTAGGTTATCATTTTCCCCCCATACCTCTCAACTTTCTCCTTTGCATGACCTAGGGAGCTTTGGTGGTTCATCAATGGCGACCAATAGACGCATAAAAGCATCACAAAACAAACAAGACACGAGGTGCAAAAAGGACAACTTAATTCTGCATGGATGGAAGACTGAGTTTGTATTTAGAAGAGAGAAAAAAAAAAATTTTGGGTTGAAAATTCAACGATTTTTATTTGAAAGAGAAAGTCAGATCTTATGGGAGACCATAGGATTCAATGGTCAAAAAAATACAAATACAACGCTTAAAAATAAAAAAGGAAAAGAAAAGAAAAGAAAAGAAAAGGAGAGAGAGAGGCGCTGCCATGGATAAACTCCATGGACTCAATGAAATAGGGGGGTTAGGATTAGCAACGATGACCTCGCCAAGGCAGCAATGAAGACATATCTCGGGAAGGGGAGAAGGCTATGATTGTGGACCTCTCACAAGCAGGCGGACGTTTGCAAGCTTTCAGAAGTTTAGAGGTGCTATTTTTTAGAGTTCTGAAGAAGGTTAGAGATAACGAGTGTGACAAATTCAAGTTCGAGATATTTTATTATAAGACCTAAACTTGTTTTTGGACACCAAGTTTAGATCTAAAATTTCCATGTCAGTTTTTATTTTTTTCTAAAAATTAATAAAATTCAATCAATTGTAATATAAAAATTTTATTTCAAACGGAGTGTACCAAACTAAAGCTAAAAACGTGAAATTGTATTGTATTGTTCCTCCCCTCAAAGACATTTACACTAGTGTGAGTGTGTAAGAATTGGGCCTGGGTCATAGAGTTGGGCTAAGTGGGCCTATCAAGCCCACATAGTATCTCCTTCGAAATGCACCTGTAAAAGCAGTTTCCAAAGGCTTTTTTATTGTTACGGAAAAGCAGAGGACCACAGAGAGAGAGAGAGATCGAAGCTCCGAAAGCTCTCTGTGAAGAACCGACGTCGTCTCAGATCCACCTTCCTCCGACCATGTCTTCCACCTTCTCCGGCGATGAAACGGCACCTTTCTTCGGCTTCCTCGGCGCCGCCGCCGCCCTCGTTTTCTCCTGTAACTATGCCCTAACCCCCCCCCCCCTCTACTTTCAGATTCTGGATCTATTTGGTTTCCATGAAAATACAATTTGAGTGATGTTCTGATATTTTGTTATAATTTAACAATTGATCGAAACTAATCGAAGGTTTACTGTTCTATATTTGATCCGATTTGAGTTCAGAACCTGATTGTAGAGCAGAAACTGTATTTTGATGAAAATAGTTGATAATTCAAATTAGGTTGTGGTTTGAAAATGACATAGATTTAGTGTTTATTTTAGCGTCGATCATATTGAGAATTGAGCTCCATTATTCATCGTTATATATGTGTGTGTAATTTATATATATCTCGATATACAATGGAATCCAGATCGATTTGACTTATTTATCTTCGAGTTATTTGGTTTGATCTAAGAGTTTAGATTTAAGATATTTTAACATGTTTAGATTCAGATCTCTGCAATTGAAGTGAAGCTTAGCTTGATGGATTTCGTGTTAATCTTGGTTGTATAGGTATGGGAGCTGCCTACGGTACGGCGAAGAGTGGTGTAGGTGTGGCTTCGATGGGTGTGATGAGGCCGGAGTTGGTGATGAAGTCCATTGTTCCGGTTGTTATGGCTGGAGTTTTGGGTATTTATGGTCTTATTATTGCTGTTATCATCAGTACAGGGATTAACCCGAAGGCCAAATCGTACTACCTTTTTGATGGTTATGCGCATCTTTCATCCGGTCTTGCTTGTGGTCTTGCCGGGCTTTCTGCCGGAATGGCAATTGGTATTGTTGGTGATGCCGGTGTTAGGTATGATTCTATCCTCTAGTGGAGCTATCGTCATCATCAATGCATTATCTGATTTGTCGATAAAGTAGTCTGCACTAGTTGTTTACTTACAATAGTTATTTAGTTGCATTTATTGCTGAATTTACGTGTTAATGAAAGAAATACGACCTGTTACTGTTAGTTGAACTATCGAAACTTAAGATGCCTTGATTGATTATTGGAACAGAAAGAAAAAAATTCAGAAGGGAGAGATCTAAACAGAATCAACATGGTTTACAAGATAGAGGAGTGAAAGTATCATTAAGTTGTAGATCCAAGTAAGGCTGATAAACTTTTGGATAAATTGTCGATTTAATCCTTTTTTGAAGGTCATAATATTAACTGCCCCAATCTACTTTGTCTCTCAAGTAGCTGAACTCTCACGTTTAAGGAGGATAAATCTTTAAGCATGAATTTTATCAGTCATAGTGAGAACAATCAAAATTTAGCTTGAGAGCTAGAATGATAAGAAAGCTATTTATAATCGATCGGTGAAAAACTGGAGTGACTTGTAGCTGTAATGAGATAATGTAAATGTCTCTAGGAAAATAGAGATCAATTCCAAGAACATTGGGATTTTATGGTCAAAACATGCTTGTTTAATAGTTTAATATGAAATTCCAAAACTTGCTTTCGGTTTGCTAGGAAAGCAGCTAAGCTTTTTTCTTTTGGCATTGTCGAAGAAAACAGTTAAAAATATGGGTAACTACCGTGATTTGGTGGTCTTTTCCTATTTCAGAATCCCTTTTGGTTTATTACAATAAGATTATTAGTCTTATTCGGTGATTAGTCTGTAACACGTCCAATTAAATGGGTTTGCCTTGCAGAGCTAATGCACAGCAGCCAAAACTTTTTGTTGGTATGATCCTGATTCTCATCTTTGCCGAAGCTCTGGCCCTGTACGGCCTTATTGTCGGCATTATATTGTCTTCTCGAGCTGGCCAGTCCAGAGCAGAATGAGAAGTGGCTGTTGCCGCCAAATATTCTTTTATTGCCTATCATGTACTTTAGGGGTGGGACTATCTTTTTCACCGTTCTCCGGTAGTCAGGTTCGTGATGGTTGGACAAAATGTTACAGGATCCTCAAAGATTATTTTTGTGGGAGTAACTGTTCTTATGGTCACTTGGTGTTTTTGTTCTTGAACAAATAAAAAGCTGCTGAAGCTAGAAACTGTTTGGTTTTATTTTTATCCTTATAAATCTGTATGTGTATTTTTTTTCTATCAGAGCTTCGAACTGGCATAGTATTTATTCATAATTATTTGAACTTCGTGCATCTAATGATCTTATGTGCAAACTTGACAAATCTCCATTGCTTTGCATTTAAGACTGCTAACGTGTGTTTGATTTAGTCTATCATATAAGAGTTCCTTGTTTGTTTTGGGCAGCGTATTTAGGCCTCTTCTACCATAAATGTGTGGGGTTTTTTTTTTTTTTTTTTTTGGGGGGGAACTTGGAAGAGAAATGTCCGGTTGGGAGAAACATTTGGATGGAACATTTAGAATTGAAAAATTTTAGATGAAAAACATTTAACAATGTAGAAAAACGTAATGGTTAACATCTAGCATCCATTTGGCCCAATCATTGGAAAATATTTTGGGAAATTCAATTTGAATGGTCATTCCAAATATAATTAGAAACAATTGGAAATAGAGCAATCAAATTTTATTTGGGTTTTTGTTTTTAAATGACTAAAAGCCTCCCTCTAAAACGTACCTTCATCTGATATATGTTCTACGGTGTTTTTTTTTTTTTTTTAATTGAAATCATTTCAGATGTTATTTATTCATTTCTCTCATGTCTTTTTCAAATAGTTATTTTTAAACATATATTTGAATATATAGTTCAAATAGTTCAAATGTTATGCTCGGTATGTTAATATCTAAATATCTAGTTTGGATAACAGTTTAAATGTATTTATTTAAAATTTCTCATTTAATTGTTTTCATCCTGAATGTTTTCATTCATATCACTTCCCCAACAGACCCGTAAAATATTAAGGGGGTGTTTGGTTCGCGAGTTCATCTCTGTTCCAACTCAAATTTTTTTATCTTTTCCCAAAAAGTTTTTGTCTTTTTCTCAAAAAGTTTTTTGTTTTTTCTGAAAATTCAAAAAAATTTACTATTACAACTAAAATATTTCAACTCAAACTAGCGAACCAAACACCCCATAAGAAATTATTGAAACAACAGATGGGTGGTTTCTTTGTTAGAAGTGGAAGAAATGTTGTTGTCTTAACAATAGCTTCCCTTTTTCTTTTTTTTTTTTTTTTTCATTAAAATTAACCAAAATTTTGGTGTTTTCATTCATGTTGAAAAGCAAACAGTATTCTGATAGAATACCAATGATATTTTGGTAGAACACCTTTTTAGTTAGTTGATGGTATTTCCTTTCTTAAAAAAAGAAAAAAGAAAAAAAAAAAAAAGGTTAATTTTTGGAAGAAATGTCAATTTTTTTCATTAAAATTAACCAAAATTTTGGAGTTTTCATTTCATGTTGAAAAGCAAACAGTATTCTGGTAGAATACCAATGATATTCTGGTCGAACACCTTCTTCGTTAGTTGATGGTATTTCTGGAAGTAAAAAAAACACACGCACACGCAGACACACTACATTAACCTTTGACGTATCTTGCAAGAGGGAGAAAACCATGAAGCCACTATAGGTGAGACAATATTTACAAGATAAAATTAGATGGAGAGTCATGTTTTGTGTAGCTCCTTATAATTTTACCTATTCTTTTATTAAAATTAATAATTTTAGTGATAAAATAAGTAAAATCATCTATTTTATTAATATTACGGTGGACATAAATATAAATGTAAGGAGAGGGGCATACACAAACTTAAAATCTTTGGGCCTGACTGAGGTTTGATCCAAACCCAATGAACTGGTCCAATGAATTTTCTAGAGTCCCGTTCTTCTTTGAAAAAAAAAAAAAAAATTATCCTAAAGAGACGTACCTTCTTTTTAAAGAACCAAAATTGTTGAGATATTCCTTCAAAAAAAAATTTTTTTTGTTGAGATATAATTTGCATAAATAGCTGCATTATCAATCCTCCTATTTAAAAAAATTACTTGATAGTTTTGTTCTGATTTATGTTAGTGATGCCAATTGTATTGCATTATATCAACATGTCACAAATGTTAAACTCAACCCCACACACTTTGTTTTTCAAAAAAAAAAAAAAAAAATTTTTTTTAAACTAAAAAAATTTTGAATTCTACATTTTATGATCGAGTTAAATGTGAAATTATCACAAAACTACATATAATTACAATTATTATATTATCATATTGCACCAGCCTAGGGCGTGACACTTTTTTTTCAGTTTATGATATACTTCTATGTTCTGTCGAGGTACTGGCAACATCTTTATTATTCTGTAAGTTTCTACCTAGTCAAATGAACACGGAATATAATCGGCGTTATTTTTAATTATTTGTTCAAACTTGATATTTGAAAATTAAGATGACATCTTCTTTAAAAATTAAAAAAAAATTAATTAAAAAAAATTATATATGGTTGTGCTATGGGTCCGAAATCTCGGTCTACCACAACTCACCAATTATATCATGATACATGTGTAAAAATGTCATTTACTTCTTTCAATTGTAGTAAATATCATTTTTACAAAAATAATTAAAATAACTAGTAAGGTTTTAAAATGTTTTAAGTAAATAGTAAATTTTATTAGATAAATAACAAATTTATTAAGTAAATATCATATTTATGATAAGTAAATGAATCATTTATACGTATAAATCTATTATTTAATGTTATTTATAAATCTTTTTAAAATCTAATATTTATTTTTATTATTTATAGAAAAATACTATGTGTTTCGTTCACTCAAATATATAATCAGCCAACACAACCTCCATTAAACTCATTAAATTAACATTATTAATTCAAGAAAACGTTAACTTTTTAACATATATACACATATATATTTAAATTCTACTTGCTCATTAAGTTTGGCTTTTTGTTTTTGTTTTTGTTTTTTTTTTTTTTTTTTTTTTTTTTTTATTTTTTGGGTGTGATAACTGAATAACTAACAACATATGGTCTACAATTTTTGCCAATATAAAAAGCAACACTTGGAAGGACGCGGCGAACCGAATAAATGGCCCTTTAATAGTTGTTACTAAATGTGTACTTTAATGCACCATACAACACTCAATAATGACACTGGCAAATATTAATATTTTTTTCAGCAAAATATGTATATGCGTCTCTTTAGTGACATATATATACATTTAAATATATATATATACATATATATATGTTTATCATGGAATACGTAACACATGCATTTCGGTGGACTAGAAAGAGATTCATCAAATCATGGATAGCCGTAACCCCGTTAAAGCAGCCCCTTTACTGTTTAATTTCTTGAATTATTATTGCATGCCAATTTAAAATAAATTATCATTTTAGGATTAGTCTTGTTGAGTACGGTAGTCCTCCCAATTTGACAAAATGTTACAAATAATAAGTATCAATAAAAAGATTTTATTTTCAAAAAAAAAAAAAAGATTTTGCATGTATAATGCCAGTGTTGCACACATTAGTCAAAATGTTACACTGTTAGACTTACACAATTATCGAACTATAGGCCTTACCAATGATTTTATACGTAAATAAATATATATATTTTTTAATTAAAACAACTTACATCTAAGCAATTTTATATATATATATATATATATATTCCCTTCACACGTACTTTAAGCTCAGTTTGGTCATGTTTCATTCTTTCGGGGAAAAAATATTGCACAAAAGCAGCTGCAGAGAGGTTTTTTCTCCTCAAAATATTAATTTATAATTTTTGTACTAAACACACTGGCAAATGTAACTATCACTTTTAAACAATACAAATATTAAAAAGTACCGTGTGATAACTCCAATCCCAAAACTCAACCTTAATTACTTATATGAATAAAAAGTTGAAATATTTGGAAATATATCAATTGCACCATGTACACCTCATCAACACTAACTCTAAAAATTATTTATTTACAGAAAAATTATTTATTTTCAAAAATAAAAATAGAAAAGAAAAACAAGTTCATCATGACCTGAAAAAATTAGGTCATTGCTGGAGATAAGCAATTGAACCATAGCTGGGTAGTGATTGCTGGAACCCACAACATGGAAAGAGTAAATAAACCCACAATATATTCGTGTTGGAATTCAATTAGCTAGCTAGCTAGCTCAGCAACATATATCTATATATATATATGTATGTGTGTGTGTGTGGGTGTGTGTGTGTACCTTGGTTGAACATACATGTATATCTTTTTATTTCTCTTTTGCACATGCTTTAACATGTCCCCTTATCTCTTAGCTATCCCTTTCGGCTTTGTTGCTTTCCAAGTTGCAGACCCCAATTGTAGTTGATGACAAGGTATCGGACAGTCTACGCTTCAGTCACTCCACCAAATGTGAAACATATGAAAGTTCTTGAGATACTAGACAAGCTGTGTAGGTTTTGGCCCCTTATTAAATGGTAATTGAGGTTCTTACCTACCCACGGCTATTGTATGTGGTGATCATCGATACCATCTCATATCTCATTATTTGAATTCATAATAGAAATTCAAAAAGTCACTAATAGAAATGATAAAGTATCCAACGCAATTTTACACTCACACGATAGGCTCAATTTCACTCTTACCGCCACAAACCCAACGCATCATAAAAGCTTATACGGACTTGCATTAAGTACGTAAATTCTTTTTTCCCAAAACAAGTGTAGTTAATTAGATAACCAAGCTCTTGAAGCTAGCTACTATCAAAGAGGTGTGTGGCGTTAGGAATTATTATGACAAGAATAATTGGATCAGATCCTTTTTCTTTTGATAATCCTTGGAATTCTTTTCATATATTAACAAATTAAAGAGATTAGAAACGAGATGACACCAATGATTTTTGTTTTCAGTACAAAAACTAGCTTATCGTTATGTACGCCAATGTGAAATCCAAAGATGTAAATTGTAGGTAATTGTTCAAACATATAGAATATTTTCCTTCCTTCAACGTTAAACCGTACTAATATAGATAAAAGAAATTCTTGAGTTGGTCACCCATTGTATTGAATAACATACGTACTTTTCACCATGCGTCACGTATAGCTCAACATGTATTTTAGACCTATTAATTGGATCGACTGCTTCACAAAATTGAAGTTATATATATATTATACATACATTATATACACACATTTTATATATATATATATATATTATAGGATCGAGATGCCTAAATCAAAAGGTAATGCTTTTGTTGAATCTTTACCATATATAGTACGTAATCGTTATGTAATAACGCACTTCATAAAGTTATAAAGTACGTCTCTTTTTGCTAATTAATCAAACCTTATTTAGTTAGGTCACGTCATTTTGGTTATTCAAATATCAATTCATATCGCACAACTTTCTTTGCATCTTTCTCATCTTTCTTTGGGGCTATCATTATTTTTTCCAACCACGTACCATATTATATGTGTGTGTGTATATATAACAATATTCATTCATATAAAGAGACACGAATTGCATGGGACAAACAAATAGAAATGGACTGACTAAGAGGAGATAAGTAGATAAACCCACGTAGCATCGCATTATATGTTTTTCAGCCATTATATTATGCAATCTGAAACTCTGCAATATGTGAATTATTATAAAATAATATATCTATAGGGGGAAAAAAACCCCCTCAAATTGTAGATAGAACAAAAGAACATGCCTTGTGATGCAAAACCTTACGTGAGAAATAGTAGAGATTTTTTTTTCTTTTTTCTTTTTTTGAAATTAGGAGTAGGGGATTCAAATTCAACGTCTTATAATCGGTGTAGAATTCTCGCAGACTATGCTAGCTGCAATCACAAAAAAAAAAAAAAATGATTAAAAAAAAGAAGTTGATTATATATTTATGGTTTTTTTTTTTTTTTTGCCAGAGAAATTAGATATAATTTCTTATATTAATTAAGTAACATGCATTTCCTATGAATGCGAACTGAAATGTACTGATAAAAGATAACGTTAGTACTCTATCTGGGTAACGTAATGATTTGAGTGCCCATTCTTCTTAGCGGCTCATTTATTTATTTTTGCATAGCAAACTTTTTCATATTCTTCTTAGCTCAATTTATTAAATTTGGTCCATAATAAAGATAACTTATTTCAAAAGGAAATTATATATTTTCTGACTTTAATCGAACCTGGTAGTTATAAATTTGTTTTTAATATTAGCTACATCGTAACCTTAATAAGTTGAGGTTCATTATATGGATATATTTTTTTTTTTTTTCTCTCCCGGCAAACGGAAGAGACCTGGGCACCTAAAAAAGATCTGTATTGGAAAATTTTAGCAGATTTCGATAAGAAAATAATATTATCTTTTCATTTTTGTTTTCACTTTTTTATGTACTCATTAATTAATATTGAAAATAAAACATGAATTAGCTAGTATGATAAGAACCCCTGATGGGACTAGTTCAGCAGGTGAGAAATGAGGGATTTGGGATTTGCATGGGGCCTGTAAAATTTAAAATGTGCAAGTGTTATATCTCTTTTAACAAATGAGAACTACAGATCTCATACCGAATACATATATATATATATATGTATGTATATGAATTGCCCAAGTTTATATAGTAGGAAATTAAGGCCAATTTCGTGTTTTATATTTTGTTTTAGTATTTAAGGCTGAATGTAATTACGTGGATTGGCACCGGCCAAGGTCCAAGAGTAATAAATTGATTAATGTGGCGTCATGAAGCACGTAATGGATTTGTCGTTTTGTTGATCTTGGTGGTGCGAGAATCGGAAAAACCAACAATTTGAAGACATGTTGAAGTTATTTGAAACTTTAGAAGGGGCCTTTTAACATATATTTGTTTAAGGCATCTCAGCTAAATTAATAATTAGTTTGTTAGCAACGATTTCCGTTCCTTTCAGAATAGAATAATTATAATTTCCATTGCCTTCCAAGAAAAAAAAAATTCACAATAATGTTTTCTCTTAAAAAAAGATTGCAAATATTGATGACTACCATATGCGACAGACGAATCTTGTATTTTTATTTTGCATGACAAAAATAATGATATAATTTAATATTTCTAAAAACACATATTATAACCTACTTCCTTCGTATGATCAACTTTAGTCTATTGGATTGGTAATGCATAAGGATTTTTTATATTCTTCTCTTTTTTAAAAGCGTTTTCAGATTCGAAACTTCATAACCTAATACGAGATCCTTCCTGATTAATAGATTGTGTATTGGTGTTAGAAATGAAATTGGGTTCAGCTTTTTTAGTAGAATTGAGTCATGCACTTTCCATTTCATTAGTGGGTTCTGAGATTTCTTTTATAGACGATAAAATGGAGCTGGCTGGTATTAATAACTCATTTTTAATCAGCAAAAAAGCAACTTTAATCTTGGGTGAGTCAACTTGGCTTAGGTTTAGGTAATCAAGTCTGTATTTGATTTAGGCTTTGTTTGCCTCATCATCTCATTTCAACTCAAACTGTATTTTTTTTTTCTTTTTCTCAAAAAATTTTTGTCTTTTTCCCAAAAAAATTTTTGTCTTTTCTGAAAATTCAAAAAAATTTACTATTACAACTAAAACATTTCAACTCAAACTAACCAACCAAACAAACCTTTTTTTTTTCTTTAATTGAACAACAAATTGAATTCTATCTCTATATATTTGACCTAATAATTGATCTAGAAGGATGAAAAAGATGGAAGATGTTAGTGGCCTAGTGACATGTTAAGGTCTTGGCGTGCTCTCCAATTAGGGGACTTAGCAGTATATCACATATGCTTTACATATCAAACTCTGAAACTGCAAAATTAATCTCATAGGATGTGTGAAAAAATATTGTTTAAGATGTCCTTTTCTCCAAAAAAAACAAAAAAAACAACAAAAAAAAAAACACTTTACGCATTATTAATCATGATACATTATACATATACTAAAAGGATGTAAGCCGGCACTGTTCACTGGAGTCGATGAACAGTGAAATTACGGAAATGCCCTTAAGTTTCTTCTTCTTTTTTGGACTGAACAGTGAACGGACCATTTTGCCCCTCATTAATCTACTCTGTCAGCTGCCACCTTCCGCGCGCACTGTTCATGAACAGTGATTTCACTGTTTATGAACAGTGACTTCACTGTTCATTGACCTTTTTTTTTTTTTTTTTTTTTTTTTTTCGCGACCTTTTCTTTTTTTTTTTTTTTTCTTTTCTTCTCTTCTCTTCTCTTCTCTTCCGTTGGCTGCTCTCTTTTTTATTTTTTTTTTACATGTGCTGCTTTTTCTTTTTTTCTTTTTTGTTGTTGTTTTCGTTGGCTGCTCCTTTTTTTTTTTTACATGTGCTGTTTTTTTTTTTTTCTTTTGTTGTTGTTGTTGTTGTTATTGTTGTTGTTGTGGTTTGTTTACTTTTTTTTTTTTTTTTTCACGTTTGCTGATTTTTTTTTTTTTACTTTTGTTGTTGTTGTATTTTTTTTTACTTCTGTTATTGTTGTTTTTTTTTTTTAACTTTTGGTGCTTTGTTACGTTTTTTTTTTTTTTTACTTTTACTGTTTTGTTTTATTATTTAATAAATAGTTTTCTTTTTTACTTTTATTGCTTTGCTACAATTTTTTTTTATTTTTACTGTTTTGCTACAGTAAAAAAATGTAATATTTCATTGTTTAATAAACAGTGATTTTTGTTTTTGTTTTTTTTATTTTTGTTACTTTTGCTGTACGGTTCTTTTTTCCTACAGTGATGCACAGTAGCTGCTTTTCTTATATTAAACTGTCAATTTTGCCCCTATCCTATGTACTGATTTTGGTTTATCTACAGTGGAATGAAAGATTTATTCTCACATATTTTACCTTTTTTTCCGTGAAATTTTAGACATTAGATTCTGATCTATTGTTGTATTGTGTTTTTGCTCACTTTGTCTTTTTTTCTTTTAAACAAATTTTTTACTTTAAATTTTTTATCTTTTATTTCGGATTTTTTTTGTTCTATTTTTTAAAGACCCATTTTTTTAAGGATTCTGCATGCAATTTTTTTTCTTTTTTGTTTGTTTTGTTTTATATTTTAAAAATCTTTTTTTTTTAGTTTTTGCATGTATATAACCTGATAAAATTTTTTTTTTATTTTTTTTAAAACAGTAAAAAAAGAAGAAAATGAGTTATATATTTTATTTTATTATAATGTTTTTGTTAGGGTTAGTTTTTTCCGATTCTTTTGAATTTAAAGATTTTTTTTCCTTTTTTTTTGTTTTTTGCTTTATTTTTTTTTAAATGATTATAACTACAGAAGATTTTTTTTTTCTTTTTTGCTTTTGTTTTCGTTTTTATTATTGTTAGTTCTATTGTTATTTTGATTTTGCATCTTTATTGTTGGGAGAGATCTTAAGAAAAATTATATTGATTATAATTATAATATTTATCTTAACCAACTATTTTTATCATATAATATTTAGTTTTTTTATTTATTTTTTTCTTCATTTCCCGTGCAGCGCACGGGTATTCAACTCGTATAATCTAAAGAAGACTATTTGATTATTATTTTCCTCTTTTCTCATTCATTTTTTAAACTAATGTGGGTCTACTACCTGTCACATGCTAATTCTTAAAATTTTTAGCTTTTTTTTTTAGTTTTTCTTTTTCTTTTACTTTGTTTATATATTTCGTTATCCAACTAATTAAATGGAAAAACGTTGATAACCATGCAAAAAATATTTAACCTCTGATATCATACTGAGAGTCTGAGACCCAAAAAAAGATGATCAATATTAATTAACATATATCTTTCAATCCAATGTCTTGCTATTCAATAAAAGGGAAAAAAATTAGGTCCATTTATTAGAGAAAACCTTTCCTTCAAGCGAGAGATCAAAACTCTACGTTTTATGATATAGTGAGACGTGTATAATTACCATTAACCTATATCTACAATTATAAAAAAACATTTTATCTACAATTGTCCCCCTTCTTTAGGGTACGTTTGGAGGATTTTCGGAGATGAAGTTTCGTATTATTGAGACTTTTAGAGTTGAGATGTGTTTTGGAAATGTGTGTTTAGGGTAAAAACTTTTACAGAAAAAAAATAGTTATTTTGAAGTTTTGTGTTCAATAGACAAATAATTGGAAGAAAAAAAAATGCTTTGATCTGTGTGTTTCGTTGATTTTTATATTAAAATAAATTGTGAAATGGTAAATTTTTGGAAGACTTTTGTACAAACCCCAAAAGTCCCCCAAATACACCGTTTAGAAAAGTGCCTCAAACGGAGCTTTAATTTTGTAATTAAAAAAAGAAAAAGAAAAACATTTTGATGTTTGGGACAATCTTGACTGTTAATTTGAGCTCGAGACATGCCACATCATTGATGATAGAACAATATACAGCAATGAAGAAAGCAACTGCATGTTCTTCAAAAAAATAAAAATAGAAAAAAATAATAATAATAAAGGTCGAACCAAAGTCAAAAATGATGGTTCACGACCCAAAAGGCCGTTTTTAAATTTTAAGTTTTATTGACTTGTTATTTGTCATATTACTAATTAATATTATTTTTAGTCAAATAATCTTCTTTGTGTATAGACAGGGAGAAAATGAAAGTATTTGTTATTAAAAGAATAACATATGTTAATCGTCTAATTAAAATTTCATACTTGACGTGCAAAGTTTCAAATCCCCTCATATTCTTAATTTGAAAAAGGAAAAAAAATACAGCAAAAGCATCAAACAATATGTTGCTTGCCTAACAGAAACAACTTTAACTACATGGTTATCTATTTCTTGTTCTCTCTTATCTTGTAATTTAGAAATTCTAATATGCTTTCTAATTATTCGGTTTTCTATGAAAAAATTTCATTATATTGGGCTATTTTGACTTTGAGATTCAATTGAGAGATGTACCCAACTCTCCCTTGTCATTTATCGCAGATTATAATAAAAAGAACTGGTTTTTTTTTTTTTTTAATGTTGTTCCTTTCAAATAATTTCCTGCAAATGATCACTGTTGAAAAATAAATTTATATATATATATATATATATATCCTTCAAACCAATCTTACACAAGAGCTAGGCACATGGACTTTTCCGTCGGAAGTTAGACAGACGTTATCGATTCAATTAAATTCGTCCTTAGAATATGGATTCGTAATTGTTAAAATTAAAAATTCAGCATCAAATATTTATCATTTATTATAAAGTTGATGATATATTTCGTTAATTTTTCTTTGAGACGTAACCAAACTGGTCTACCAGTATAATTAAAAATCTTTAAATTCATATTAAAAAAAGAAATTTGATATACAATTACTTGCCGGGCACTGCGGGATTCTAGCATTGGAAAACAAAAAGGTAGAAAATTGAACTTCTTTATTCTATCAAATTCAGCAGACTTGGTTCGTGTGCGTGATCGGCCGCAAAAGCATAATGATTAGTTAATTACTTTTTTTTTTTTTTTTTGTAAGTTTTCAGTTTCTATTTTTGAGTAAACTTTCGGATGGTCACGTGCATATCATACATAACAAGATTCCAAATTATCTTTTGTTTTTTTTTTATTTAATATTCCAAATGATCTTTTAGGTAAGGAATACGGTCATATTATTTTAAAAGTTAAATTAAAATATGTCAATACTCCTCAAATTTAGAAAATGAAAATGTAAATATATATAAATAGAGGAAAGATTTTATATTTGACCATCGGACAGAAATATTAATTATAACATTATCTTTTAAATCTTATAACTATTAATTAATTTACATGTAATTTTTCATTTGGATATTATAATATGGACTATTTAAACTATTATTACAAAAAATACGGCTTTGTTTGCCTCATCATCTCATTTCAACTCAAATTGTACTTTTTTTTGTCTTTTTCCCAAAAAGTTTTTTGTCTTTTCTGAAAATTCAAAAAAATTTACTATTACAACTAAAATATTTCACCTCAAACTAACCAACCAAACGGACCACATCTATTATTGAAAAATATTGCATTGAATATAACTAGTTGTAATAATATAATGAAAAAAAAGTTATATAACTCTCATTCCACACGAATGCCACACAAGAATGCTCTCGTTCTTGTGTATAATTTTTTTTAATTAAAAATTGAACCATATGAAATTTATTATTTAGTTATTTAGTTATTTATTTATTTTTGAAAGTCCGTGTGAAATTTAATAATTTGTTATATAAAATAAAGTGTCCAAATACATGAAAAAATCACGTCACCAAACACACCTACAAGGATAGGCTCTGTCTTTGAGACTCGTGCCCAAATGTCTATCAATGATCAAGCCAATTAGCAATATTTATTATTATTGTTGTTGTTGTTATTATTATTATTTTAGGCTAGAGGAGCCAAGAAGCAATCTCTTTCTTCACTCTGTAAAATCTTTGATTCCACAAGAACGTGAAACTTTAATTCACCAAAACCAAAAAAAAAAATAAAAAGAAAGAAAAAAGCGTTTAACTTTATGGTAAAATATCATAATTTCTTCTCTCTCTCTCTCTCTCTCTCTTTTTGCCCTTCTTTTGCAAGTCTTGGTGAATATTATATATATATATATATATATATATATATATATAGGGCTTACCTGAGGAGGGCTTCTCTTGTTTTGGAATGGTAAATGTATCTCGAAGAGATGCACGCAATCATGGACGAAGGCAACATTAGACCTAGGGGACAGAGCGTTTGTGCCACCCTCAACATTTTTTTTTTTTTGGTACTTTAATCTTTTATATATAGTTATATGCACAATGAACTACATTGAAGTCCTCATTAAATTTTGTAAATTAACTCTTATCCCCCAAAAATAAATAAATCATAAAGCCCTCCTTAAATTTGGAAATGAAATCTTAAACCTACAATTATAATACAATAATAAGTTATCGAGTTTACTTAAATTTTTGTTAAGGTTTTGAGGTCTTTCTAAAAAAATTTTTGACTTCGTCATTTTATATAGTAATACTAACTTAAATGATTGCATAGTAAAAAAGCTTAATCTTTGTTATTGACCGGTTCTACCAGTAACTTCTAACACAATGCACAATGATATAAATGTGTTTGAATCTTGAATAAAAATTATACATATAACTTATTAGGGGTAAATGGTTAAAATAAAACAATTAATTTAATTTTGCAAAATCAATCAAATTTAACTGACGAATCATATAGTCCTACGATTTCGTTGAGCGATGGCTCTTTCACTATACACCGTCAGATCACTAAGGCCAACTTTCGTCCTTGCTCGACAGGTGGATCTTGCAGTCAAGCTCCCTTCTGCCATTGCACTCAAGGGCCAATCTCCGTCTAGCTCAAGAAAATCTTTGCACGTCTCCGTTACCTTTTGGGAGGCCTACACCTAGAAGGACAGAGGCCTTTGGTGTCCCCTCCAGTCAAGAATTTAGACCTCACAATTACCGGCAATTTTATGGTATATCATTGATCTTCTAAATTTAACTAAAGTTTTTGTGCTAGATAACCAAGTCTAAACTCGTTTAAATCGGTTTCACATCTATCAACAACGTACTTTAAAGTCCTTTGCAATATTCTTTAATTAACTAATGTGATCTGTATGGTAATATGACCTGAAAGTTATGATATCACTGTGTTTTTTCATTAGAATAAATGTGTGTATCTATACGTATCAAATTTATTTAGTAGCGTCTCCGCAATATTTTCTTATTGATGCAATACTAAATTAACAAAAGTCAAGCTTTTATTTGAATTAGAAAATAAATAATTTCAAAAAAATTAGAAAATAAATCTCTGACATAATATTGTACTTAACATTGAATTTAACATCAAATATAATATATATCAAAAGTTTGGCATTTTGCATTATTGGTGGAAGTATTGTTGTTGTTGTTTTTTTTTTTTTTTTTTGTTTTTGTTTTTGTTTTTTGTTTTTGTTTTTTTTTTTTTTTTTGCCTTACAATTACAAAACTATTATTTTTAAAACTAAAAGTTTGCCCTTTTTATACTTCTTTTGCACACAAAAAAAAAAAAAAAAGAGTAATGTTTGGTAAAACGGTTTGAGTTGAAATTTTCAAATTTGAAATAGTTGACTTTTTAAAAATTAGTTATAATTTTTGTTGACTTTTCAAAAAAGACGAAAACTGATATGAAAAAGTACAGTTTTAGTTTGAATTGAACCGTTTCACCAAACAAGCTTTAAAGCAAAAGTAAAAGTAAAGACTCTAGACAACCATTCTCTGCCTATGTAATTTGTAGAGTGAAAAGGGAAGAGAAAGAAAGTTGGGGGAGGAATTAGAAAAAGAACTTTAGATTGTTAGGTAGAGAGGAATTTGAAAAACCAACGAGTCATAAATTAATCCATTGTTTTTTAACCCTTCCAATTTAAAAAAGGAAAAAGACGAGGAAAAATTTTATAAAAATAAAATAAAATAAAATAGTAGTATGTAAAATAACGTTTTTGAATTTAATCTCATCTTATCTTTTTATTTATATAAGGATTAATTTTAAAACGTATTAAATTAGATATTATCTTTACTCTTTTCTTCCTCTTTTGTCAAACAACATGAAAGAAAAATCTCTTTCTTTTTTAAAATTTTTCTCATTCCGGTATTTTACTTCTCTTTTCTTTTTTCTTTCAATCCTACCAAACATTGAAGTATCAATTGTGAACTCTGACAACCAAGACACACACATAAAAAAAAATAAAAATAAATTAAATTTAAATTTAAAAAAAAAAGAAAGAAATTAAACAAAAAGAAGGTAAAGACCTGCCTATGTTTTTTTGTCTTAGTAGAAAGCGACCCAAAGACAATGCACCGATTTTTTTAGAGTTTTTGCGAGAAAGAGAAATTTTGATTAAACTACTTATTATGACATTCATGGAGTTCTAGATGGTCTCCAGAAAAACTCACGCTATCATAACATAAACTAATTCCACAACTCGTTTTAGGTGAACTTCACCACATTGCATTCATGATTATCATTTTTCTATCTTGGTGGATGGAAAATACTTTAACATTAAAAGTGGCTTTCTTTTTTTTTTTTTTTTTTTCTGTTGCGACTTTAGCCTTTTGATTTTTATCCTTAGAAAAAGAGGAGTAAAATCTATAGCTTTTGATTAGGGTTTAGAATCACATTTTTCAAAAAAGGTTGACGGATAGGAATTATTTTTAAAAAATAAAAATTTAAATTAAGTATATAATGTCTTACTCTCAAGTTTAAAAAAATTATTTAAAAAAAGCTTAATAAAGTTTATAATAACTTATTAAAACTTCAATACAAGTTTCAAAATCAATTCAAGAGAGGTTTTTTAAGAAATCATATTTCATGAGTTTGTATTATTATTATTATTTTTTTTTTTTACAGATTATTCAGACAATTTTAGATATAGGTTTTAGACCAAAAACAAAACTGAAAACCCATGCCAAATAAGCCCTACGTAGCATATATATATATATATATATATATCTCTGAAAACCCATGCCAAATAAGCCCCATGTAATTGCATGTTTAGTTTGGTAAAAATTGCTACTATTGTATCATAAAATAGTAGCAATTTTTAATTCTTTGTCCATTCGGGTGAGGTGCTACAACGGAATTACAGTTACGGGTAAAACAGTCTAATTTGATGGAATGAAAATGTGATATTCCATGTTAAGTACACGTTATATATCTTTTAGAAGTAAATTTAAAAACTTCTTTAATTTTCTTAATATACAAGACACACATAGAAAAGAATGGCCGACTTAAATTGGAATAGTGGATTCTGAAAATATTAAGTATTTAAAACATATACCACCAAATCTCAACACCATCGAGTGATTACTGGCATAGTTTAATGGTTATATCACGCCTGATTTTATCTAAAGATACAGAGTTAAAATCCTCTCACTATAAATTTAAAAAATAATAATAAAAAAAACCCTAACGCCGTCGATCTATGCTCTATATAACATCTATGGAAGAGTTTTTTATGATTACTCTTTAATCAAATAAAATTATATATATAAGTGTATGTTTTAAAAATATAAGATGACAAAAAATAAAGAAATAAATAAACAAACAAACAACAGACTGAAGTTTGGATTTTGGAGGAGAAAGAGTTACGGGAGAGAAAAAGAGGCTGAAAAATAATATTATTTGAGACTTATTAAACCTTATGAGCACAATACTTGGCATTTCGAATAAAACATTTAAAAAAAAAATTTTTTCAAATATAATAGAATCAGGAATTTCAAATATGTGGGAATGAATCTTTAATTTAGATGTTATCTAAGTGAAAAAAAAAAAAAAAAATTAAAGTCATGTCAGCAGGTTAAAAACAGATTGTCCACTCAAAATTTCATTTAATGAACTTTATTACTTCAATGCTCATTAATTGTCAAAAAAAAAAAATTTTTGGCAACTACTAAACTTATTACAACCGTTCAATCTACATCGATAAGCTAAAACAACAATAATCATTCATGAATAAATATTAGAGTAACAATTATCATAACCATCTATGTACAAAAATATATTGAAAGTATCTCGATCTATGCTCTATATTTGAGCAATTGGGATGTGATTTTTGTTCTTCAGCCTTTTCATTCAATAAAATGCCCGTCCAACAATTCCCAATTACATACATATATATAATAACGGCATATGAAACTTTTTTTTGTCCATTATTATAATAATGAATTGATCTTAATATATTAATATTTTTCAATGATACGTACTTATTTCTTTACACTGATAAGTTTTAAATAGTTCATATTACAATATTGTTAAAAGAAAGTTTTATATATATCAATTAGTAATTACAAGATGTAAAATAACATGTTATAAGTGTTGTTCATGTCCAATTGTCTGATAAAAAATGTTCTTACATAAGAGAACTCTGTCGTGCTCTTTCTCTTTTATCAATTGCACAAGTGTGGTTAAATTATTATAGCCCACGTCTTTTGGCTCTTACACATTTTTTTTTTTTTCTGTTCTGAGGAAAGATCTTTCACCTATAATCTTGTATGGTTTCTAAAGGAAAAGTTTATCATTCTCTTGGATAAAAGTTGGGATAAAAATTTAACATGTATTTTGGTTAATTAGTGTGTGTTTAGTTGGTTAGTTTGAGTTGAAATATTTTAGTTGTAATAGTAAATTTTTTTGAATTTGCAGAAAAGACGAAAAAATTTTTGAGAAAAAAACAAAAACTTTTTGGGAAAAAGACAAAAAACAGTACGGCTAGAGTTAGAATGAACTAATAAAGCAAGCATAAATGTTTGTGTAATAGAATTCAATCCGTGCATTTATAAGGATAGTCTAATTTTAATTTTCCATATGATTGTATCATAAAAATATATAGAATTAGAATATCACCCAAATTTAAAATATATTTCTATATATATGTATGGATGTAGATAATTCGGTCTGTATTTTTTTTTTCTTTCAAAATAATCGACTACACATAGAAAACGTGTCTGAGCCTCTAAGGCACCTCAAACCAGTCTCAACTAATTAAGAAGTTCTCGTGTTGCACGAATCATCTGTTTTTATTTGTTAACCAAACGTGATTTAAAAAAATGCTTTCAGTTTTCACACCTTAAAAGACGTAGTGGAACAATTTCAAATAACCGAAATCAATACTAAACACCCAGGCTCTCAATTTGTCATATTTAAAAAATAATGAAGTTTTATGCTTAAAATAATGTATATTGTAAGAGAATCTTTTATTACATATTTAATAGAGAAATAATGTTATAATTAAACAGGGACAAATAAATAAGAAATATGATCGAAGATCGTTTAAATATGTTCTTGCTTATAATGTATATTGTAAGAGAATCATCCATTAAATATTTAATCGAGAAAGAATGTTATAATTAAACGGGGACTGATAAATAAAAAATAAAATCAGAGATCTTCTAAACATGTTCTCGTTTATCATCTGTGACGGTTAAACTTTGAATCTGTATATAACTTCACCCGTTTGTATAGCTTTTTCTTCATCTCATTTTGTGGGTGCCTATATGTAAATGAATTTACAAGTGAAATTATCATCTCTAATGATAATTATACATTTGACTTTAGCATTTAAGAGACATGTTTACTTTGCATCTAAGACAAATAGAAAGTGAATAATCATTCTTTCTTAATTAATCATGTGTTTACATAAAAAAATAATAAATGGGAAAATTTGGTGAGCCCCATCAAAATAAGGAATTAAAAAAAAAGAATGTTAATTTTTGCATCCTCTTAGACTTAATGCTCGTTTGGGGCTAGATATCTAGATGACATTTTACTATCTAGATTTCAAAATCCCAACTCTATAGCCTATATTGAAGTTTCTCTATCTTTCATTTTTTAAAAACTGAAACTTTAAAAATCCATAACTTTCTCATTTCAAATTAAAATGAGATGATGTTATATCAAAATGATTTTATTGATAAGATAAACAAGATAAGATCCATTTTGCATATTTTTTTCCTGACGCATATTTCAAAATTTTTTACTATTTTCTACATCACATAATTTTTTTAAAAGTTTTCCTTCCAAACATATATTTCCAACCTAACATTTAAAACATAATCTCTAGATGTCCTCGTATAAGGACTCCAAGTATTGGGTTTTTTTTTTTTGTTTTTGGCTTGTTTTATTATTTTTTTAAGATAGAAATTCATTTAACTAAAAGATATTACAGAAACCAGACGTAATGCAAATAATCATGTGGTACACAATACAAAACATTAGATAAAAATTGATTCCATCAATAAAATCTAATAAAATACATAAAAAATGATGCAAAACGACACCTGATAATAACAAAATTCCTCGACACATCAATTTAAATACATATAAAATTCTCTTTGAAATCATTATAATTGAGAACATGTAATTTGTAGGACTAAAACCACAAACATAAACGATAAGACTCTAATAGATATTCAGGGACGAGAACCAAAGTTTCGAGGAAATTTTGCAAAAATAATAATTTTGAAAAAAAAAAAAAAGTCTTAGAAATGGATCATGAAGAAGAGATATCGGGGATGGAAAATATTGCGGGGTTATCGGGGAGTATATAAGGTAACAGACTGTGAGAGTTGAAGACCCCAATGACATAATAGTTGGAATCTCTTAATACTTGGCTTTTAAGTCCGCAACGGTCAAGATTCCACAAAATTAAATTTAAATAAATAAATAAATAAATAGACGCATCAGGAAAGCACAGATCCTGTATCAGAATCCCCTTACGTCTTGTGGGCCCGACCAGCTCCAGAGCTCCGGAATAACCGCTCATTGTGTTGCACTAAAAAGTGGCCGAGTCTACTTTTAGATCCCTGTTCTCCCTCTCAGTTTCCGCCACGTCGGATTGCGTACCCCACCCTTCTGTCTTAGTTAGTTAGAAGGGGGTCCATATTTTTTGGGATTCGGTTTCCTTTTCCTTTCCTCGTGAATATGCTTCTTCTGGAAAGACGGAAATGCCCTCCTCGCGGTGGCTCTAAAAACTGACCAGGTTCCCCTTCTTGAGCTTTTTGTACGTGGCAAGAGCCAAGAAACATGAATCATTCCCAGTAGGCCTGGCAATTCGTGTTAAACGTGTTAATCATGTCAGTCCATTTCCAGCCCATTTATTTTCGTGTTAAACGTGTCGACCCAATTTCGACTCAATTATTAAACGTGCGGTTCAAACCCATTTATTACGTGTCGTTCTCGTGTCGTGTCACCGTGTTATGTCCGAATAATTTGAAAATTCTAAGAAAATTCTAACATAAATATATTAAACGTGTTAATCGTGTCAGCCCATTTCCGACCCATTTATTTTCGTGTTAAACGTGTCGACTCAATTTCGACCCAATTATTAATCGTGCGGTCCAAACCCATTTATTACGTGTCGTTCTCATGTCGTGTCACCGTATCGTGTCCGAAATTGCCGACCCTAATTCCCAGTAGCCCCCCACTTTTTTTAAATGACTACAATGCCCTTCCATAAAAATAGTCTTGTTTAGGGTTCCTTTGGCATTGTACTCAAAGTCAAAATTTTTATCTCAATTTTTATCTTTTTCTGAAAATTTTTTTTATCTTTTTTAAAAAATCAACAAAAATTACTATTGAAATTTAAAATTTTCAACTCAAACTCATTCACTAAACGAATCCTTAGATTTTTTTTTTTATCGATGATAAATATTGTAATATCAAAGATATTCGTGATGAACTTTGAAAGAAGTCTTTCCCAATATTATCAGTGATATTCTTAATATAGTGATTGCTCCTGATAATGATAAACTTGCCTCGTTCTTCTGACAGGGAAGTCTTGGCAGTCAACTGGAACATGCTTTATTATTTGTGTATGTTCCTTCCTTTTTAAAAAAATATAAACGATTAGATTGGTCCCAAATTTTTAAAATTTGGTCCCCAGATTTTCAACTTAAACTCATTCACTAAACGAATCCTTAGATTTTTTTTTTTATCGATGATAAATATTGTAATATCAAAGATATTCGTGATCAACTTTGAAAGAAGTCTTTCCCAATATTATCAATGATATTCTTAATATAGTGATTGCTCCTGATAATGATAAACTTGCCTCGTTCTTCTGACAGGGAAGTCTTGGCAGTCAACTGGAATATGCTTTATTATTTGTGTATGTTCCTTCCTTTTAAACAAAATATAAATGATTAGATTGGCCCCTAAATTTTTAAGTAAGTGAGAGTTTGATTCCTAAATTTTTTTTTTTTTTAGTAAAAATACCGCTGAAATCTTAAATTTGTGAGAGTTTGGTTCCTAATCTTTTTTTTTTTTTTTTGTCAAAATCACAACTCTTAAAAAATGTGTATTTTTATCCTTCTATTAATTTTTTAAATGAAGATGGTGTATGATGGTGAAGTGACATTAATAAAAGAGGTTGTCTCAGCTCGTAGAAAATGATAAATGACATCATTTTTTAAACAAAATTACTATATATTACCCCTAAAAATTCAATAAGTTTGAAAAATCCCCAACAAAAAATAATGTTTTGTGAATTAAAAAAAAACACCAAATTATAAGTAATCAGAAAAAATAAATTTTCACAAATAGACAAATAAAATATAGTATTTTTTATATTGTCTTTTATTTTAAACTGATTTGTCTCTTCACAATTAAACAACATTTTTATTTCTCTTTTTAACCTTTTTTTCTGGTTTTTAAAGATTTGTGAGTTTTTTTTTTTTTTTTTCAATTCATAAAGATAGTTTTTGTTGGATATTGCTTCAAGCATATTTATTTTTTAGGGTAATAGAATACTTTTATTCAAAAATAAATATATGTCATCGTACTCGTACTCTGCTTGTTGAGGTGACTTACCCCATCGGTGTCATGTCATCGTTATACTCCTACCTGAGCCCAAAATTTAACATGAGAACCAAAACGCACCTCTTTAAGAGCTTATGGGTATTTTAGAACACAAAATAGATTAGGGACCAAAATCTCATATATTTAAAAGTTTAGTGGTATTTTTACCAAAAAATAAAATTTAAGGACTAAATTCTCACCTATATAAAAGTTCAGGAACCAATTCAATAGTTAACCCTAAAAAAAATTATGTATATTCCTTTCTTCAAAATTTTTTTTGCTGTAAAAAAAATAGAAACCTGTATGGTTCCTTTCTCGTAATTTTTTGCGCAAATATATTTTTTTATTTGTGGACAGTGGAATTATTACGTTTATGATTAGTATTACTAGAAGTTTTTTTTTTTTTTTTTTTTTTGGCTTAACAGTTATTCTTTTCATGTTTTCCAATAAAATAGTATTTTGTAATTGAAATGAGTTTTGTGTCTATAATTTTTGATGATTTTTTTTTCGATGAATGAATTTCGTGCTATATATGTCTTCTTACCTTATAGTTTATTTTTTTTTTCCAGAAATATATTTTGTTTTTTTCTTATAAAAAAATTTTTAAACTCTCTTTTTGCTTAGAGTTGCTGAATTTTGTACAAATTTTGCAATTTCTCCTTTAAAATTTGAACTTGAATAAAAGTATAGTGTTCTAAATAAAAGATGGATGTTAAAATTTAAATTGCAATGCTTCATGGGCGTGACTTGCTCTTTGTCATCTCAAATATTAATTTAAATCTTTCAAACGAGCTCATGTAACACAAATATAAGAGTGTCCTATAAAAATTTCAACTAACGATATCAAAAAAACATATTATAAATTCGAAATATGCTTATTCAAGATTATAAATTACTAAAATATCACTTATTCTGATTTAAAAAAAAAGGTATGAAACAAAAAAACAAAAATTGTATCCTTTTTCTTATGAAAGATAAGTTAACATGTACAAGGAATATCCTTTTGATTTTCACATTAAAAAAAATTCCATTTTGTGCTAGCGAGAGGAAGGAAGGAGGCAAAAATAAAATTAAAAAAAAAATAAAAGGAAACTCATTAGCGAGGAAGCGTCCGTGAAGGAATGGGATAGAATGAAAACTCAGTTTGAATTAAGATTTTTAAGTTTTAATAGTAATTTTTGTTGATTTTTTCAGAAAAGATAAAATCTTTTCAGAAAAAGATAAAAATTAAGTTTAAATTCATGAATTTAAAATAAAGTGCCAAACTCACCCTCAAACCTTTGTTGGTGGATTCAATCATTTTGTCCTTGTTTATTAAAAAGGAAAAAAAAAAAAAAAAAAGGTTTGTCCAGTAGGAGGAAACAAACAAATTTAAAAGAGTAAATAAATAAATTGTTGTCCGAAAGATTCCACTAAAGATGAATATAGTTTCATTTCTATTTTCAAAAGTTCCTTTAAAAAGAAGTTTTTAACTAAACAAGTCATTAACCAAAAAAGTTTTTATTTTTTATTTTTTATTTTTTATTTTTTCCCTAGAAAAAGAATTATTGATTTTTTTTAATGAAAAATGTTTAGAAACAAAGAGGATATTGTATCCAAATAATTTCATAAATTTATGTAGCTCCTCAAATGATTATGAATTTATCTTAAAATAAATTATCATATTTGATTTTAGGTATAATATAACAATAATTTTATATTTGACTCTAGAAGAGTTTGAATATTAAATTTGTAAGTTAAGGGAAAAAAAGAGATTATCCCATATATATACTTTGATTATTACGACGATTCTGATTCGAATTTACAACTTTTACTTTTTATATGGGGTGAGTGGATTTACCACCCAATCAACGTTCTTGGTGATGTATATATATATATATATATATATATATATTAAACAAGTCGGTTAATGGAAAGAGTGATTGATATCATAATAATTTAAATAAATAAATGAAACCCTCAATAGACGAAAACAGGGCCCCAATATGTACCACTTTTCCAAGTCAGAGTCAATCACTACGAGTTGCGGGTAAAAGAAGAATGTGCACATGTCTTTCTCAAACGAGTATGCACCCTATTTATTTATTTATTTATTTATTTTAAATGTGTGAACATGGTTATGTCATGTAGCAAAAAGGTCTACTTTTTTTTTTTTTTTTCCCCTTTCTCTTGTTGAATAAAATGGTACACTAATTGGTCAAAAACTTTGCCCCGCCAAAGTTCCATGTGTCTAAAATAGTAGTTGATTTTGTTTTCATTGATTAGGTGTGCTTAACTTATGTGACACGTTGAATTTGGCAGAGCACTTTAGTTATAATTCAAGCCTTGTTTGGTGAATGAGTTTAAATTGTACTTTTTCATATCAGTTTTTATTTTTTTCTGAAAAAGTTTTGTCTTTTTTGAAAAGTTAACAAAAATTTTCATCTCAAACTGTACTTTTTCAATTCAAACTCATTCACCAAATAGACCCTCTAAGCTAGAGAGAGTATTAAGTTTCATTCCATTCTCTATTACTATGTTTGGTGAATCAACTTCACTCAAACTCAACTCAAATTTTTCATCTCTATTTTTGTCTTTTTCTGAAAAGTGAACAAAGTTTATAATTATTTTTTAAAAAGTCAACTTCAATTCAAACTTAAAAATTTCATCTCATCTCAAACTCAACTCATTCACCAAACGAATTCTATGTTTTTTTTTTTTTTTTGAAGGTCGTTCTCTATGTATTTTATTTAACAGAAAAAAGTTTCAAAGCTCATTCAATGGATTACAAGAAACCAACATAATTTTACATGAATGATGAATAAGTTTCACTCCCATCGAGTCCCAACACGGTATAATTTGTTGATTGAATAAATAAATTTTAAAGCGAGATTTTCAAATATTAAACTTTAAAACTTTCATGAGAGGAGATGAGAAGGGGAAAATTCATCATAATCACTTCAAACCATTGTCTTTGAAAAAAAAAAATCAAAAATCAAACTGAATTGTGAGAGAAAATGGACTCATATGATCAGTCAATAAGAAAATTTCTTGCCTCTCAAAAAACGTAAGAAATTATCTCATCATGTGATGACTATCTCATATTTGACTTGTATTATAAATTATAAAAAACAAATGAAAAAACTTTATCTATCCAAATTCCAAATTTAACTTTTTCATGACATTTAAAATGTTTGTTGTCAAAATTAGTAGCTCAATTTTCAAATGTTATTTTAAAAGAACTTTTCAAATGTTTTGATATTACTTACCAGTGTTGTTGATAATACCAAATATGAGTCAAAAAGCAAACCCAGTAGCATAACAGGAACACTTTTTTTTTTTTTTTGAAGTAAATAACCGGAACACATTAAAACAATCAAGATTCATTGAAAAAAATTAATGAGATTCTTTGACAGGTTTTAAAAAACAAAATAAAAATAAAAATAAATAAATAAAACTCTGATACTATTACAAATCATCATTTTTTTTTTTCATTATATTTAAAAAAAAAAAAGAACTGCAAATATTTAAAGTTATAGCCTAATGGTTCACTGTTATAGTATGTGTGTTTGATTTCACCGGATTAGAGATAAAATTTTTAAGTTGGAATTAGTTGACTTTTCAAAAATTAATTATAAATTTTATTAATTTTTCATAAAAAGACAAAAAAATAAATAAATAAATAAATATAGTTTAATTGAAATTAAACTTAAATGTCAAACAAAACAGCAGAGTTTAAATCCCTACCTCCGATTTCAAAGAAAGAAAAATGAACAACCTTAAGGTAATCTTATAGTTTTTTATTTGGTCACAAAATACAATAAAATGAAGTACAACCTCAATTTAAATAATGAATAACGATGTTTTTATTTTTAGACATATTTCACTTTTGTTCCCTAAAAACATTGGATCTTGTCAAAAAAAAAAAAAAAATCCCCAAACTTTGTGACATCTATTTCCCCAAATTTTGAAACGTTTGTACGTTTTCCCCTTCTATTAATTTTGTTAATGGGAATCAAAGACAACCTCATGTCCACCCCCTGAATTTTGTTTTGGATCTTGTCAGGAAACACTCTCTGAATTTTGAAATATTAGCAGACATCTCCGAATTTTGGATCTTCTGTTAGTTTTGTTAATGGGATTTCTGAACTTCAATAATGCTTTTCTTTCCTTAATAAAAAAAAAGGGAGTAAATTGCTTATTTAGTCCCTAAATTTTTAATTTATGCAATTATGGTCCTTGAACTTTTTTTGTAGCTAGAATACTCCTAAATTTTTATTATATTATTATAGTAGTCCCTTCTGTCAATTTTTGGACAGAATCTGTTAATAATTTGGTTAAAAAATGATGCTAAATACGGATTTTGTAAAAAAAAAAAATTAACGAAAATAATTGTTATAGTAATATTTTTAATAATTTATAATCATTCCAGCTACGAAAAAGAGAATAGAGAATGTTCATAAACTGTTAAAATGTTATTACTACATCATTTCTATTAATTTTTAAATGAAAATGTTAGTAATTTGAACAAAAACTGATGCTAATTAATGGATTTTATCAAAAAAAATTAATATAAAAGACTATTATATTAATATTTTAAAATTTTTGAGACATCTCACCTTTGAAAAAAATTCAGAAACTAAAATTAACTAAAATTAAAAATTCAAAGATGAATCTAATAATTTATCCTAAAAAGAAAAACAAAAAAAGAAGAAAAACCTGCAAAGTGATGTAACTGGGGAGACCAAAAGGTCAATGTCGTCAAATCCGCGTGTTAAAGTTGTCCTTTTGGAAAATAAATAACATAAAAATCAAGAACCACCGGCTGCCGTTATCCTTGAATTTGAAAAATAAATATCGAGTGGGCTCCAACGATTGACTTCAGCCCACTCCACTTACACTTTACGTCTAAGAAATGGTCATGGGCCGTACTCAAATAAAACCTAGCCCGGATACAACCACATGCAAAATCAGATAATTACATAACAGCCTCTCAAATACTTATATTTATGTTTTTAATACCCTTTCTTAATGTTTATTTTGATATTTTTGCTCTTCATTTTATCTATTTTTTTTAGCCTATGTTTGGTTCGTCATCTCCAACTCAGTTTTTGTTTTTTTCTAAAAAATTAACAAAAATTTTAACTGTGTTTTGAAAAATCAACCAACTTTAATATAAAATTTTTAACTCTGACCAACAAACCAAGTAAACCAAGTAAGTCTTAAATTCATACTTATCTAATTAGAGACAAAAAAACTAAAATTAGTATAACTAAAATAATAATATACTTTTTGAGAGCCAATTCCACAAATACCCATGGTTCAAATAGTTAATTTATTTTTTTAATTAAAAAAAAAGAAGGGATTCAATATAATAATAAAATTAAAAAGCAAAATATTATTAGATTATGTCTAATTTCTAAACAATAATTTTTACACTATAAGTTAAAAGTAAAAGTTACAGATTCTAGTTTCTCTAAATAACAATTAAGTTATATTTTATTTGTGTAAATGACTTTAAGTACCTTCATCAAACATAATATTTATATATTAATTTATGTAAATGATTTTTCCCATGATATTATTTCATAACGGCTAGTTAACGTCCAAACTACTACTGTGCGTGTTTGATGCGTGTTATGTAAACATCTTGAGAGGGCCACGGGGCAGAATTGGACAAATGGATTCAACATTTTTCAAAAACAAAGTAACAAGTAAAAACGAAAGCAACCAAAAAAAAAAAAAAAACGTTGGAAGTAGCAATTTTGAATATCCTAAAAAGATAAGGTCACACCCGAGGAAGGTGGGACCCGGGTGTGTTGCCCGCCCCATGTCCCATTCCAATGACTTGGGAAAAATCTAAATCAACTGTTTGAACTTCGAATTTGATCATCTCTTACGCATGTTAACCTGTAACCTTACGTCACGTTTGGTGATCAGGTTTAACTCAAATTAAATTATATATTTTTATTTTAATTTTTATCTTTTTTTAAAAGTCAACAAAAATTATAACTAGTTTTTAAAAAGTCAAATAACTCAAATTTAAAAATTTCAACTCAAATCTGTTTTACTAAACGGAGCCTTAACAACCTTTTATGATAAAAGGTATTCTTAATTTCATCCCTTATTTGTCCCCCTGAATTTTTTAATTATTATATTCACATAATTTTTTAAGAAAGTTTTAAATTTCACCCAAATTTATTATTTTTAAGCACTCACATATAAAATTATCATCTCTAATGAATCCATATCAATTATACTGCTGTATAAATTCTCAATTGCTTGAACTTTAAACTTTCAAATCAAATTTAACTCTATTATAACCTTAGTTCATTTTAGAAAAAAAAAAATCAAATATACAAATAGATAAATAATACAAAAAATTTTATGTTGTAATTTTGATTTAAGATTTTAGTTTAATTTACGCTACTCTAAAAAGATTTCACTGCATATAATCATTAGTAATTCCACACCTACTTTTAATGTGAAAATAAAAAGTTTAGGGTGTGTTTGGAGTATCTCCAAACACCATTTTGTCATATGAATTTCAAAATTTGAACTCTGCATTAAATTTTTTTTATTCAAAATTTAAAAGTCCGTAATTTTCTCATGCAAGAAAATATCAAAATTTAAAAGTCCGTAATCTTTTACCCCAAATCTCACCCTAAATGAAAAAAAAGAAAAAAAAAAAGTTTTTTTAAAACGAAATAAAAGGTTAGTTACATAAAGTTTCAATTTGAACAGTGTTTAAATAAAAGTCCCTAAACTCGGGGTTATAAATATAATATATAATTTAAAGGGGTGTTGGGTGCTTTCTAATAAAAAGATCAAATATATATAATATACGTAACTTATTGGTTTTTTTAATAAGAGCATAAATTTCACAAATAATCTCGTATAACGATTAAAAACGAGTCACACCATTGTTTCTACCAAACAACAAGGATGATTTTTTCATGCACTCTTTTTGATTAGCATAACGATCCTAAATAAGTTTGTAAAGCTTTGGCTTTTTTAAAACGTCCTTTATGTTGGGATCTATAGGTGCCCTAAGGATAGAAAATCTTAGGGATTTTCTGTAAATATGACATTTTGATATTAATAAGAGGAAATTATTTATGTTTAATAAGTTGTTTAACATTTGTTGATTGTATAATTATTTTGAGCAAACATAAAATACATTTTAAATCGAATTACCATATTATACGGGGTATTAGAAGACGTGGTAATTTTCCTAAATAAATATTACGGAATAAGAACTTATTTTAAGATTTAAAAAGGGAGTTTTTTGACCATCGTCCAAACACCACATTGGACTGGACCAACTTAACATCAATAACTTTGATTACATCCTGCATTAATCATCCTTTAGAGGCTACCCCAGACATGGGCCCTCGATTGTTTCACCCGGGGATTGAAAGATAGTATAACAAGAAAAAATGGTTTTAAAAAAGAATAATTTTTTTTTTTAACGAAATAAAATGGGGTTAGTTACGTAAAGTTTCACGGTATGTTTGAACAGTGTTTAAAGCCTCTTTAAAGTCCCTAAACTAATGAGATCATTTTGTAATGTCTATTAAGACATGGTACTCTCTAACATGCAATAACATGTGAAATTTGTAGACAAATGATTTGTCAACATGTGGGTGGTGGTATTTGTGGCTTTCTAATAAAAAAGAAAATCATATCATATATATAATTGGTTTATATAGTGAATCTTATTGGTTTTTTTAATAAGAGCATAAATTTCATTAAAATGAAACAAATAATCTTGTAAAAAAGAATCTGTATGAATCTAGCCCAAATCAAGATTAATAACAATTGATACACGGTTTTTTTAATAATAAAAAAAAAAAATTTTTTTTTCTTCACATCATGTGTAAATTGCTAAACCGAGTGATTACAACAAGAAAGAAGTTGGATTTCTTCATCATCTAGCACGGTCGCTTCATTGTGACTTTGAGAGCATAGTACGTCAAACGCTCTAGCAATTCCTAAATAAGGTAGATGAATTAATTTATTGTATCATGAGCTTCTTTTCTGGCTAAAACTTTGCGCCGTAACTCCAAACCGGATCCGTTTTTTCCAACCTTTAAACCAAGGTTGTGAAATAATATTATAAGTGGTAGAGTAGTATTTATTCTATAAAAATAGTTAAGGATATATTCTATAGTGGTAGAGTTGTATTTATTCTATAAAAATAGCTAGGGATATATTTATAATAAAATTAATCATTTCAAATTAAGAAATGTGTATGTTACTCTGTCTTTAGAATCGGTTTAAAGAGTTAAAAATGGTATGTCAAAAAAGTCACCATAAAATTGCAATATGTTTTACTTTATCAAAATTTATGTATGATTCAAATAACAATAATTATATTTGAGTTTTTTTTTTAATCTTCATTCAATAATAGTTTTTTAGTTTAATAATTATATGACAATTGATTTTTGTTAATCAAACTGTTCGGATGGTTATATTTCATCATGCAATGGTGAAAAATAGAAAATATTAATACACCTTAAAAATGATAGCTGCCTGTAAACTTTCCTCTTCTCTTTCTTATCTTATTTCTTTAACGTGCGGGAGTTAGAGTTTTTCAATCGTTTTCTTCTCTTGAGGTTGGATTTCAATGGCATACTTTGGACTATCTCTGGTTTCTGGGCCCTAGGGATGGATATATGAGAATTACATGGTGAGAGTTTTAAAAGAGACGGGCCTGTTTGAGAAGGATCGACGTTATGAGAAGGAGTAAGATAAAGAGGTCCTGCAGTAGATTAACTTTGGCAACCCAGTTTCCTTCAACGACATAGATTTTGTTTTCAGCAATGACTCATTTTATGTGGTTGGTTTTTTTGTTTTTTGGTTTGTAGTTTTATATGTAATAATGACGATGTCTTCACCGTCTTTTATCTATGTATTGTGTTTCAGTTTGTTAATTCTAATAATAGAGGTGGTCTTCCCGTCTTCCGTGTTGAGCGTTTGTCCGTCAAATTTAAGTCTTGGTGTTGTTTTGGTCCTGCTAAAATTGCTTCTATGTGGAGTTAGTGGTGGTCCTAGTAATACTAAGTCTTAGCCTTTGATCGATTTGGATATTCTATCGATTGTCGGAGTTTTATTAAAAAAAGCCTTATATATTATCGATTTCAGCATACCGAGGTATGTACCCATGTATCAGACCTCAAGTATATATCTTTCCCTTTGAGTGTCATTAGAATTTCTTGATGGATTAGTTTTTATTGAAGGGTTTTATCTCATGTAATACGTGGTCATTTGTTAAGTTTTGTGTCTTTATATTTCCTTATTAAATTTAATGAAATTCTCATTTCAAGAAAAAAAAAAAAAGATTCAGTTAGTGATATCTTCTTTTTATAGAAAAAAAAGGGATAAATGATGTTTTTACGAAATCTGGCTAAAGTTAAAATATATAACTGCATCATCTATGATTGTAAAAGATCATGCCTTGTACCTTCATCAATTAACGGGTAAGGACTCAAAGAGTCCATCAAAAAAAAAAAAAAAAAGAAAATTACCTAAATTGTCACATTTTTTTTGCACATTGATTAACATGATACAACATTTTCTTTCTTGATCAATATGAAACAAATTTTACTTTTATTTTTGTGTCATATTGACTTAGTATCAAATTTTTGTGTCATATTTATGTAATGATATTTAAATTTGTATCATTAAGGTGTTTTCTCCACTAATAAATTTATGGTAAACCCAGTAGACGTGTGATGTGTGATTCTAATTTTTGACAGAAGTGAAGACTTTAATAAAATCTTCTTCGTTATTATGTGATCACTACTTATGATATAATCGGTCCATTATCTCAGTAAAAATGCAAATTAAATGATAAAATTTTTAAGAATTATATATTAAAAATCAATATTTAATAAGGACAAAATAACGATAAATAGTTATATATTAAATTTTTAAAGATAAAATTCACTCAATTCGATTATAAATGGCTCCGCCTTGTGTAGATTTTTTTAGTGGTTTAGATAACTATAATATTTGACCCATGGTCAACTAGGATATATAAAATTGGACCTTAAGGATCCAACGGAGAAAGGTCGCTCAGTCTCATTATAGTAGTAGAGGCCAAGAAACACGTGTTCTCCACGTGACCCAATTTAAAAATTTTTTGTACATATTTGAAAAAGTAGTTAAAATTCATAGTTCGAAACTAAAATTTTTGTCATTTTTTTTAAAAATTTTTTATCTTATCTAAAAAGTCAATAAAAATTATTATTATAATTTAAAAATCTTAATTCCAACTAACATATCAAACAAACCCTTTATATCACAATTCATTTAATTAAAAGGATCGTCTCTACGTTTTGTTTTGTTTTGGTTTTTTTTAATTAGAAATATCATTTTTGGTTTTCTTAGGGAAACGGAGGGGAAAAAAAAAAGGGAAAAAAGGAAGAAGAAAAGATTAAAACGCCAATTCAGCCGCACACCTGTGACTCCGTGGAATCAATATAAAAATTTGCCCAGCGGCAACTAACTTTCCACGTGGCATGATCTGAGCCGTTTGCTGTCACTAAATCCTCATCATCATGGTTGAAGGGGGGAGAAAAGAGAAACTTCGCGCTGGTTTCCTCCCCCACCGCCAAAATATCGCGGGAAACTTTCGCTCGATATCACTCGAAGCTAATCCCCGATTTTCTCGTCTCTTGTCGAGAATGGGTCCCACACGTGTGTCTCACGGCCACGCGGCAACTCGACGCTGATGAGTCGTTATAAACGGAATCTAAGCGGGGGTAAACCAGAAGAACGCGAGAAATTGGGAACAAATAATTACTTTTTCGGCCCAAAATTAAAAAATGGGCCCCACGGCCCAATTGCCCTCTTCGAATCCCTATATAAATAAGCTTCGCCATTCATGCAATTCTCGCCAGTTCTTCTATCGTTCGGCGTACTCTTAGAAAGAGCGAAAAAAAGAAAAAAAAACCTAGTCCTTGTTTCTCCCTTTTACGCCTCTCCTAAATTTCCCAAAGTTTCTCGGCTATTTTCTCTCTCGTCTTTCCCGGAAAATTTCCAGTTCTCTTCCTCTATTTCTCTCTCTCTTTTTTATTTTGATTTGTTCTCTGACCCTTGTTGTTATACCAAATCGCCGAGCTTTCCGATCTGCATGGTGATTTCGGTTTTCTACGCTTAAATTCCTGACCTTTTCTTTCTAGTGAAATCTGCGTTTTTTCTCTCCGAGAAAAGCCATAGTATTCTGAGGGTTCGGCGTGGGGATTTCGGAGCTCTGTGAGGGGGTGAGAGAGAGTCTCAATAGATTCCTTTACTGCTTCTTTTGAGGGGGGTAGCCGGGGCCTCGGCCTCGGCGGGTTCTAAAGCCCCCACCTTCACAAACGCACGGACATTTTCCATAGAAACAAACAGAAAATTTTTTCTAAAACCCTAACTTTTTCTTTCTTTTCATTTTTCTAAAACAAAAAAATTATTTTCTTTGGTTCTTTCATTCTTTGGATCGGTTGAGCGAAAGAAGAGATGCCGGCCCTGGCGTGTTGCGTGGACGCCGCTGCTGCAGCTCCTCCCGGCTACGCCGCCTTCTCCGCCGGGGATAGCTCTCTTCCCGCGCCGGTCCCACCATTCACCGGCGTTCCTCCGGCGACGAACGTGGAGAGCTCCCATTGGTCGCCCTCTCAGTCGGCCGCCCTCTACAAGGTCGACGGATGGGGGGCGCCTTACTTCTCCGTCAACTCCTCTGGCAACGTCTCCGTCCGTCCCTACGGCGCCGCCACCATGTCTCACCAGGAGATCGATCTGCTTAAGATTGTGAAGAAGGTCTCCGATCCGAAATCCTCCGGCGGGTTGGGTTTGCAACTGCCCCTCATTGTGCGCCTTCCTGATGTGCTCAAGAACCGGCTTGAGTCTCTCCAATCGGCGTTCGAATTCGCGATCCAATCGCAGGACTACAAGTCTCACTACCAGGGTGTTTATCCGGTGAAATGCAACCAGGACCGCTTCGTTGTTGAGGACATTGTCAAGTTCGGATCCCCTTTCCGGTTCGGCCTCGAAGCCGGGTCGAAGCCTGAGCTTCTCCTGGCGATGAGTTGTCTCTGCAAAGGTAATTCTGAATCCCTTCTGGTCTGCAATGGTTTCAAGGACGCCGAGTACATTTCACTTGCGCTTGTCGCTAGGAAGCTCGCTCTCAACACTGTCATAGTTCTGGAACAAGAGGAAGAAATCGATTTGGTGGTTGAATTGAGCAGGAAGCTCTCGATTCGTCCTGTGATTGGCGTCCGTGCCAAGCTCAGGACGAAGCATTCCGGTCATTTCGGGTCGACTTCTGGGGAGAAAGGGAAGTTTGGGCTCACAACCACGCAGATTCTTCGCGTGGTGAAAAAGCTTGAGCAGGTTGGTATGCTCGATTGCCTCCAGTTGCTGCATTTCCATATCGGGTCTCAAATTCCCACCACTGCTCTGCTCGCTGACGGAGTCTCCGAGGCGGCGCAGATCTACTGCGAGCTCGTCCGCCTCGGTGCCCAAATGCGGGTTCTCGACATTGGAGGCGGTCTGGGAATTGATTATGATGGATCCAAATCCTGCGACTCGGAAATCTCCGTTAGCTATGGGCTTGAAGAGTACGCCTTGGCGGTTGTTCGGGCAATTCGGTTCGTTTGTGAACGCAAGTCAGTGAAGCACCCGGTGATTTGCAGCGAGAGTGGCAGAGCAATTGTCTCCCATCACTCGGTTCTGATTTTTGAGGCTGTATCTGCAAGTACTTATGAGACTCCAGGCATGTCCGCCCTTGGGCTGCAGTACTTCGTCGAGGGGCTTTCGGAGGAAGGTCGGTCTGATTACAGAAACCTGTCTGCTGCGGCCATCAACGGTGATTCTAATACTTGTTTGTTTTATGCGGATCAGCTGAAACAACGCTGTATTGATCAGTTCAAGGAAGGGTCTCTTGATATTGAACAACTAGCTGCTGTTGATGGGTTCTGCGAATTCGTTTGGAAAGTGATTGGTGTTTCGGATCCAACCCGTACTTATCATGTCAATCTGTCTGTTTTCACCTCGATTCCTGATTTCTGGGGCATCGGTCAGCTGTTTCCAATCATCCCAATTCACCGTCTCGATCAGAGGCCTGCGGTGAAGGGGATTCTGTCGGACTTAACCTGCGACAGCGATGGGAAGATCGACAAGTTCATCGGCGGAGAATCCAGCTTGCCGTTGCACGAGTTGGAAGGCAAGTACTACTTGGGGATGTTCTTGGGCGGGGCTTATGAGGAGGCACTTGGCGGAGTCCACAACCTGTTCGGCGGCCCGAGCGTGGTTCGGGTCTTGCAGAGCGATGGTCCGCACAGCTTCGCGGTAACGCGTGCTGTGCCAGGTCCGTCCTGCGGGGATGTCCTCCGGGTGATGCAGCACGAGCCCGAGCTCATGTTTGAGGCGCTCAAGCACCGCGCCGAGGAGTGCGGTTCGGAGGATGATGGCATGGCGAACGCTGCCCTTGCCAGTAGCCTCGCCCACTCCTTCCACAGTATGCCTTACCTTGTGGGGTCTTCTTGCTGCTTGACTGCAATGAGTAACGGCGGTTTTTACTACTGCAACGACGAGGACGAGTACAATGCTGCTGCTGATTCTGCTTCCGGTGAGGATGAGCAGTGGTCTTACTGTTGTGCTTGAGTTTGTTCCTCTTTTATCATCCCCGTGAACGGTTCGGTTTCGTTTGCTCGGTTGTCGCCTTAGGAACGTCTGGTTTAAGATTTAATGTTTATCTTTTCCTTTGTTAACGTCTTTTTTTTTTTTTTTTTTTTTAATCACATGAAAGGCAAAGGATGTAACAAACCATGGTAGAGAGTCCTTTGCGCTGTGTGGAAAAGAGGGGATAGAACCGAATCTAACCTTTTGTAAATTCGGGATCTTGTTCCCCTCTTTTTATGTCCTCGTATTAGAATTGTCAGATTTTAGTATTTTGATAATATTTTGAATCCCTTTTTTGCAAATTTCTCTTTCTCTTGAGCTGAATTTGTGCTATAAAAGTTCACAATCTAATTAATTAGAACATTGCTTGTTTGTGGTTTCTTTGAATAGGATATTGCTTTCCTTTTTGTTCGGTCGCGATCCTGTGCAGGACCTTTCTGCGGTGGTTTGATTTTGCTTTGTCATGCTTTTTGGCCCTTTTTTTTAATTTTCGCGGTAATGTCATTGTCGTCTTGTTCCAAAGGTTGGATGAGGAGATTCTCATTATCATCTTTTGTGGGGTATGGCTATTTTGTACAGTGTCTTTAGGGTAGACAGTTTTCTCGCCGAATTTACCATGCCCGAGCTTCAATTCTACCGATGGGTAATTGTGGTTGTGATTCGGATTGCGCTAAAAGAAAACGAGTTTCACGGTATAGAATCTAGATTCATTTTTTATTAGTTGTGATCGTTGTTTTTAGTCACTTAGTTGTATTTTGGTGTTTGACAATTGGCTGATGTGTATAGTGTTAGCCCTGGCTCTCCTTCATTTTTAAGGGTAGACAATTTTCGTGCCAAATTAACCCACCCGAGCTTGAAAGCTACCAACGAGTAATTAAATGAGTAATTGTGGTTGTGGTTCGGATCGCATTAATAGAAAACGAGTCTCACAGTATGGGATCTAGATCTATCTTTTATTAGTAAACGAGTCTCACAGTATGGGATCTAGATCTATCTTTTATTAGTTGTGGTGGTGTTGTTAGTCACTCAGTTGCATTTCGGTGTTTGACAATTGGCTGATGTGTATTGCGTTAGCCCTAGCTTTCCTTTTTCTTTTTTTTTTTTTTGGTTTTGGTTTTGTGTTGTTTGGATTGATTTCTACCCCGATCGGTTATCGTCATGGAGCCAAAGTTTTGGGTCTGTCCTTTGTAGATAAAAAATTCTAGTGGAATGTTACACATGTATAGAGAGAGACAAACCAAAGGGTATAGATTGTTGACCACAATTTTGTGACCTTGTGTAGCCTCAACCTATCAACGCCATCTTGTGGTCAAGGTTGGTGTGTGATTCTTAAATTAAATTATGGGAATCTATATATGTGTGAAGTCCGGTGGTTGCAACTTGTGAGGTACATGTAAATTGATACGTGTCTTTAAAATCTTCTTTAGTGATATTTTTTTGGCTGAAGAGAAATGGGTTATAAGAATAGAGGTTTGAATGTCCAAATAATCTTAGGAAGGTAGATGTCCCCACGTAATATATGGATCATTCACGAAGTGGATTGTCACTCCGACCAACGCGGTAGTGAGGATTTGAAGTCAAGTATTCAGTGAGGAGAATGAGATATTTTCTTTGATAAATTGTAAAAAGATAAGGCTAACTAAGTGGATTGGCTTGGTGATTTTCGACTCTATATGTTAGGTCAAAAAACATTGGACATTGTTGGAGATACGAAGACATCGATGATCATCTTATTGTTTGGGGGGGGGGGGGGTTGGGGAATTCTAGTTGATTGAAATTAAACGAATTAAAAAAAAAAAAAATTTGTGTACATGGGAGTCAAGCATTGAATTGAAATGGAATAAAGGGAGGGTTAACTTTAATGTGCACCAGATTTTATGCTGTTTTGGAATAGTCTGAAGATTGGTACTCAAAAGGAGAATCCATTTATGAAATGTCCGTTCTTGGGGAGCAATAGGCGTGGATGAAGAATGTATTTATTTATTGGTTGCTTTCTTCTCAATTGGAGGAGGGTTGAAGAATAAGGAGCTTTTTGTTACAGGATGATGCTACTTGGTTTTTGATATTAAAGTTGATCACAAAATCACATATCAGAATGGAAAAAAAAACATAAAATTAATAGAATTTGAGACAGATAGGACGGTTTTTAATATGTATAGAATTTTTCGAGGAATGATTAACAGTCCTTAATCATAGGAATTAGATTTCTGTTCTGTAGTGAATGTGTAGTGAGAATTATTGTGGAATATTCAGGTAAAGATTGGGTGGGATAAAAGTCAAGATTTTCCGATATTTTAGCTGCCAATGACACAAGAGTACGTGAATGGGCAATCAAATTGCTCCTTGTATTGGCAGGAATTGGGTGGATTTGACTACATTGCCCTCTCTGGTTATTAGGACTTGAAGATCTTCATCTAGAGGCCAAGGTTTGAACTAGGATATGCATGAGGGTGCTTTACTGAAGAGAATAAATAGAACCCGGACAACATTGCGTCGGGTTGCAATTGTGGTCGGCCTCGCTCAACTGACAAGAGCGACTAATCTATCGACGGGACGATTGTTTTATAATTCTTTTTCATCATTTTCGTGTTTATCACACGTAGAAATAATGACTCTACTAACTTTAATATTTTACGGACCGTTAGCTTATCCAATTGTCTACCTATTGTTTACTTCTACTTGCACTAAAGAATCCTATGAATCAAATTATTGTAGTAAAAACCAATTCCTAATATTAAAGTCGAAGACTTGTTTGTTAAGTTCATATCGAATAACGATATTTTAGGAGTATTTATGAGGATTGTTCAATCTTTTTGTATATAAAATTGATGTCCTGACGTTTCGGACACTTCCATATGAAAATATAGCAAGTGAGTCTCATTGAGATGGGACCCACTCTTTGTTTGTATGCAGTGTCGCATAGTATTCCTTATCTGTATTTGCATTGACTTGTATGGAAATTGGATTGAGGATATTTATACCACAATGTTTTCTCTCAGCCGACTTCAAAAATCAATAGTATATTCATTGATGCCTAACAAATGAAGAAATTATTGAAGCTAGATGATAATTTAGTCAAATGAAGTTAAGCTAGCTCCCATGTGGATGAAAATTTCAAACTTGATCAACATTATTAGTGATGTTTAACCATTCTTTTTATGGGAATAATTGGGGTGTGATTGGATGCTTTAATAGTGAACATTTGCGGACAATGAGGTGAATCTCCTACATTTCTGGCTGAGATTCGTTGCTTTTGACTTGTGGGGTGAAGTGGGTTCTACTTCATTCAACCTTGCATGTGTTCTTGCCTCCAATTACGGTTTAGCCCCCATTCATGCCCCCTTTTGTCTCTCTTTAACAAATACATGGATGGACAACCCGGAAGGGCGATTTTCTTGAAAGTTTCGTAATTTAGGGGGGAGTTTTAATTACGATTTTAAAGTTCACGAGGCAAAATTAGATGGATTCAATAAGTTTTGTACACTGGTTGAAATTTTGTTCATTCGAACTTTTTTTTTTTTTTTTTTAAGAAAAGAAAAATATGAATTTTAATTGTAATAAAATTGTTTAGATAACTAAATGGAGAGGGGGTCAAATACCAGATTTAGGTTTAAATTGGATTTTTTTTTAATAATCAAAACTCAATCTAAATTTTTAGTTCCAAGTGCGGTGACTTTTGTGATAAATTGTGATGTCTATTGAGTTGAATCAAATGGATTCGTTTATGTTTCGACTGGTGATTTAACCACTCTAAAAAACTATTGTACTTGCGAATTTGTAATACATTTTTTTTTTTTAAAATGAAAACATTTCAAATTAAGAAAAAAGGAAAACTTTTTTACATTAATTCTATTAAAATTCATGTACTTTTTATTTTTAATACAATTTGCTACAGTAGTTGTAGGCATTGTCAAAGATGGAGTTAAAGTGTGGAATAAGTTTGAATTCCCCATCCCTAATTTTAAAAAAGGAAAACAAATTTAATACACTCAAACCCAAAATTTACCATGAGACGAGAAGCCATAAATATTATGATTATTCTTTTACTTCAATTAATAAAAATAACACTATAAAATATAATTAAGAAAATAACGGAAAAACTTTTAGTTGTGGTGAAAAAAGAAAAGCAGAAAAATGTTGCATTTTACAAGAATATCCGTGTTAGGTTTCCATTAATAGTTGATTACACATTTATTGCATTTTGTTTTTCTCCTCTTCTACATTTATATGATGACCTATATACCCCCGCTCCTTGTAGTGGCCAAAATTTACCCAAATGAGTGACGTAGGGCCTGTTTGGGGCGTCATCTCCAAATGGTATTTTACCATTTGGATTTCAAAATCTCAACTTTAAATCAAACTTTCCTTCTTTTCCATTTAAAAAAACTCAAATTTTAAAAGTTCATAACTTTCTAAATTCAAATCGAAATGAAATGATTTTTTTATGTGAGAATCTTTATCTTGACGAGATAAATAAGACAAGATTTATTTTGCACACATATATATATGCATATTTTTTTTTTTCTGAACACATTTTAAAAATTTGTATTATTCTCTATATTACAGAATTTTTTAAAAAAATTTTCCCTCAAATACATATTTTCAACTCAACTTTTGAAACGTCATCTCCAGATGTCCTCTCAAACGAGCCCTTAAATTGCTAGAGTCTAGGTATGGTAATTCCGTCGTCTCTTATCATCCTTTCACATTTTCGAGCATTGGCATTAGAAAAAACGACCTATCCCTACCCTCTTTACATCCATACAAGATACTAAAGTCGCTCAACAGGTCACACTAATCACTCAATGGGTTACCCTCAATGCCAATGGACAAGTGCAAGTTGCGAGAACTAGGTGTCACCGAGTCAGCCAATAGGTTACCTCCTCAATCTCATGCAGGTTAATGGAATATCCTAGTAGGTGACCATCAATAACCTATTAGATGACGGCCACCAGAATCGAGTTCAGTCTAATGTGGTCGTATTGGAATGAAGTTGGTTGTATTTTTTTCACCTCATATTGGTGCAGAGCAAAGGTTTTTTTTTGGTATCACAGGGCCATGCTCTTCTTCGCCACACATAGCGAGTCGACAATCGTGCAAAAACTTGTGTGCCTTGTGCGAGGACCGCCACCAACAAGCACAAGGGACCTCGTGTGAGCCTTGCTGCTGATTAAACGAGCCTCTTTAGAGATTGTGTAAGGCTGTGTCTATGTCTTTTTGAAACGAGGGATAGTCCATTTTTTTTTTCTTTTAAATAGATTTCTTAAGATTCCAAAAGCGCTGGTTACAATGAGAATAAAAGTAGACAACCAAACAATTTCAAGCAACGCAATATAAAATCTTTAACAAGTAATAAAATAGTTTATTTTTCTAATTATTTTAGGAAAGAATTTCATCAAAGAAAATTAGGCAGTGTATCAAGAATCTTATAGATATTCAGATTTCTGCCACAACTTGGTTGTGGTTTGGATTCCTAAGCTTTCAACTTTGATCACAACTTAATAAAATTATCCTCTTTTAGATAACTTTTTCTTGCAATTTATTCTTTTGACCAACGGAGAATATTTCAGATTTCTGCCACAACTTGGCTGTGGTTTGGATTTCTAAGCTTTCAACTTCGATCACAACTTGATAAAATTATCCTCTTTTAGTTAACCTTTTCTTGCAAGTTATTCTTTTGACCAACGGAGAATATTTCAATTAAACAAATATCCGTCAACCTTTGACTGGTCTATAGGTGAAACCTTTAATATATGCAGTAGAAATATGAAAACAAAGGCTTTTTGTTTTTGTTTTTGTTTTTTAATGTTCTTGAAAATAAATTTATTATTGACTGCTATTATACACTAAATATTTTTAAAATAAGCTATCTACTTTAAATATTTATATACTTGTTTCTCCCTTATCTTTATCTTTTCATTAGAGCTGTAAGTATGGACCAAGTTAGACAGATCGGTTGCGACCCCTTGTTTGACTCGTGGGCCGGTCTGCATAAACAACTTTGGCTGGTTGGCCCAACATTAGGACCTGGTAACACCAAGGTTCTGGGCCAACGGGCTGATCCGTATAATCACTTTTTATATAAGTTTTGGAATATCTTATATAAAAAACATTGGATAAAGTATTTGAATGATACAAACTTAAAGATCATTACATTAATATAACACAAAAAAGTAACATTAGATTAATATGACACAAAATTAAACTCAAGTTAACTAAATTTTGTATTATGTTGGTTAAGACAGGAAAGTTTGTGTTATATTGATCAATGGACGAAAGAAATATAGTTACTTAGGTAATTTTCTCAAAAAGCATTACATTGACCTAGCCTGCCATCCTATAAGGCCGGGTTGGGCCACCATTTTCTTCATCCGCACCGCTCCGGCCCAGGCGGGGTGGTCGTGCTATGCATATCCATTTTTTGGGCCAGAACATAATTTTGGGCCTTTGTACTAAAATTGAAAGCCCAAGTCAGCAAAGCCCAAGGTATCCGAGATTGGTGGCTAATGAACAACATGGCGTGTGTACTACGCACCGATGCGCATCTTAGCAGACTTTCTTTATTCTCACGTCTATTCATAACGCAAAATAATTGCTCTCTCTCCAGTTCGGCTCCCTACGGTTCTCTACAACTTCTCTCTCTCTCTCTCGTCTCCTTTTCTCCAAGATCAAACTCCACAAGGTAAAGTCGTTTCCCTCTCTTCCTCTTTCCCTAAAACCTGCGATTTCAATTTTTCAACTCAATTCTAGATCTAGACCTGTTGATTATCAACTCCATTAGTATTCGATTCCGGTCGGTTTCGATCAAGCTTGTTTGGCTGCCGAGAAAACGGAGGAAAATAGCCGGAATTCGATGCTTTCAATGTACTTACTAGTGTTCTCTTGCTTGTGAAGAAAATAGTTAATTAGGGCAAATATACTAGGTTAAGTTTCGCTGAAAATTCATTACGCAAAATCGATTAATTTCTGTAAAGTTTGGGTATTTGATGATTGATTGCTTAAAGCTGCTTACTTTGATTATTGGATTTTTTTTTTTTTTGTGCCTCCGTTAGGTTTAATTTTAGCATGAATTTTTTGCAGAAAAATCGCTTTTAAAATTTTTTTTTTTTTTTTAAATGTTCTGGGTTTCTTGATTTTCGTGGGTGTTCAACAAAGGCATAAGTGTGTAATGTGGTTCTGCAGTGTGTTCATAAGTGGTCATGATTCTGATACTTATGTTTTTTTCTTTCTGATAGGGAGCTTTGGAAAGTTAACCATCTGCTGGGATAAACTTATACAAAGTTTTAAAAATGGTATGTTCTTATCTTAAATATGTTGTTGTTACGCATTCAATCTCCCTTTTCACCTATTACTTATTCTTCTTTATTAACAATGGTAGAAAGAAATTTTGGTTTAATTTGGTTGTTGTTTAGCTTTTGTACTTTTCTGCATTCTGCAATATGGAACATTCAAATTTTGGAGATGCAGAAGATCCATTTTAGTAGTGTATAAGCTGGTTTCTGGGGCAATTTTTGGGGAGAATACGTATAGTAGATAATTTTATATTTAGGGGATTGCAATAATTTGATAATTTTGTGCAACTTACCTGATTCGGTTGATCTTTGACATTCCAGTTTTTTGATGGGTATGGGTATCATGGGACCTCATTTGAGCAGACATATCGATGCTACCCCGCATCATTTATTGAAAAGGTCAGTTGCTTTCCTTGTTTTATCAGTTCAGATATAGTATGTGTCAGCCATTTAGAGATGTTGTTTTGTTCGGATATTTTTCATTCTTTCATTTAAGTCTTTTGCTTTATGTGTTGTTTGTTATTTTTCAAAGAAACAATTGTGAATTAGGCTACAAGTTTCGTGTTAAGACATTTGGCCGTGGAGACTGTGATTGCGTTGTATCATCAATTATGCTGGCTCAAGCAGATCATCCAATCTTTATTTCTTGCTTTTATGTGCTAGCGACATTGACCTTTTTGGCAGTAAAAAATGATTATTCATGTTTACCATGCGAGAAATAAATAATTTGGAGTTACCCTGCCCAAAATCCCATGCATTTCTAGTGTTTTACTTGCCACTGTAATAATTATTATGTTTCTCTGCCTGTGATTTTTTTTTTTTTTTCCTTTTTGCATTTTGGAAATATTATGTTTCTCTGCTTGTGCTTTGTTCCTTTTTGCGTTTTGGTTATGAGAAAAAGGATCTTGTTCTTTATGCTGATACAAATTCATATCATTCTTTCTGCAGCCCCAACTTGAAAGTGGAGATAAAAGTGAGCATTCTTTATTCCTACATCATTATAACTTATTTTCTTAGATCTTTCGGATTCTTGTGTCCCTGATATTTTTGTACCTGTGTTGTCTCAGTAATAATGCCTCCTTCGGCCCTTGACCGCCTCGGTTAGTTGTCTGAACCCTTTTTTCGTTTCACTTTTGTATTTTATGGATAAAATAATGGAGGCTAACACAAAACATATTGCAGCATCTTTGCATATTGATTATCCGATGCTGTTTGAGCTTCGGAATGATTCTACAGAGCGGGTCTCGCACTGTGGAGTTTTGGAGTTCATTGCGGAGGAAGGCATGATTTATATGCCATATTGGGTAGGCATTGTTTATCTGTGTTGTATAGGACTGTAATAAACTTGTGTCTGTTACATTTTTTTTAGCATAGATGTTTTTGTACTCATTATAACAGTGCTGCTTGTTCTTTTTTCCTGTTCTTATTCAGATGATGGAAAATATGGTCTTACAAGAGGGAGACTTTGTGCGAGTGAAAAATGTGACTCTTCCTAAGGGAACATATGTCAAATTGCAACCCCACACAACGGACTTTTTGGACATTTCAAATCCAAAAGCTATGTGAGTCACTGATTCTTCTGTAATTTTGTTTGTTATGGATGCTTTAATGTTTCAAAGATAGCCAATGTGAATTAATGTTGCCATTTTATCCAGAGCATCATGGATTTTACAAGACACTGAGTTTTCATAGTCATGGTCATGTTTATGGCCATTGGTTTTTATGTACTTTTTTGTTTTGTTTTGTTTTTGTTTTTGTTTTTGTTTTTGTTTTTTTTTTTTTTTGTGCTATTGTTTTTCCCTCCTCAAGTAGTTCATAGCTCATATTTGTGGCCATGGGTTTTTATTTGTATTTTTGTTTGATTTATGAAATGTTTATTTATTCCCAGAGGGCAAGCTTTTAAAACAGATTTTTCATATTGCTGCCGGGGACACAATATGTACTGTTTTTCTTTTTCTTCTTTTGTTGAATACCTACAATATATACTTTAGTTATTTTGTCTTGTGAAATACATCATATCTTGCCAAAATCATGCAAGTGGGGTGGGGTTGATGTGCTCCGCGTCCATGAACTTGCAACTTCTGTAGAATCTCTTTATTCTTGTGAAAAATGATCTCTAGTATTCTTTTATGCTTTGTGTAAGTAAATAAATAAAACCTACTTCGTTTTCTTTTTCAGTTTAGAGACAACACTGAGGAATTTTTCCTGCTTGACAACTGGGGATAGTATTATGGTTGCTTATAACAACAAGAAATATTACATCGATATAGTAGAAACAAAACCGTCTCATGCTTCTCATGCGATAAGTATCATTGAGACAGACTGTGAGGTGGACTTTGCCCCTCCATTGGACTACAAGGAACCTGAAAAGCCTGTTGCACATGTTCCTTTAAACAAGGCCCCTGCACAAGGTATATACTCTTTAGTCACCATGGTATATTAATCTCAGTTTCCTGTTGCTGCATCTTCATGGTTATCTTTTCTTTATCCTTTGGGAAACACCCGCTCAAAAGAGAACAAAGACAGAAAAGAAAGAGGGATTTTTGCTATTCAGCAGTTCACTTGGCCAGTCACACTATGTAATGCTGAGTTCTGTGCACTATTTATTCTGATTTACGAATCTGATATGGTGGCATAATGTTGGTTCTGCTTTATTTTTGCTTAACCAAAATCGTATGATTTCCAAGGTCTCTATTTATTTGTATCAAGAAGACTTGGTATGCATCATGGAAATGCTGCTTTTTGAATGATTTCTTGATGTATTGTATTGTTATGACAAAAATCAGACAATGAAATCGAGTGATTAAAATTCTTTTTCTTGGAAACTATGCATGAAGCTGTGAATGTGAAACGGGAAAGTACTTTATAGATTTTCTTTAGTAACTAGTGAGCCCAAAGAGGTAGATGTGTGCAAGGTGGGAGTGTGAGTGACTTATTTTGTATTATGCTTTTTTATTTATTGCAACTAAATTTGTTGCATTGCATTCTAATGTTTCCATTGTAATTATCTGGTGAGATTCTTTTATGAATCCTGTAACATAAACACGATATTCTGAGGCACGCAAATTTACTCTCGTATTTTGCAGTTGAAGAGGGTCCTGCTGAAAAAGAACCTAAATTCAACCCTTTTACTGGGGTAGGAAGGCGCTTGGATGGGAAGCCTATGCAAACTCAACTGATACCGGCTTCTTCCTCTTTTGGGTCAAAAGGCAAGCAACCTGATACTTCTTATGGCAAGGCACAACCTTCTGCGGTGTCTATTTTAGACCCAACTGCTCGTCAATCTCAAGGAAAGCTGGTTTTTGGGTCCAATGTGAACCGGACTCCAAAGGATGCAAAAAAGGTGTTTATTTATTTTTAATATTGATATATATGTATATATATATATATATATTTATAACTGTCTTGTAAAATGTGGAATGGAAGATGCCGAGCTTCTAAGCTATTTACCTCTATTTCTTTTGGGCAAATTCTGCAGGAAGCTCCGAAAGATAGTAAACAAGAGCAGCCCGAAAAGAAAGAAGAGCCGAAGTTCCAGGCTTTTACGGGGAAAAAGTACTCATTAAGGGGTTGAATTGGGTTGTTAACAATGGATGACATTGTTTTATCATATGTTCTTATTTAATGTGGCCATGGATCAGGGTGGGGGTGAATAGAACAGAAACCATATATTCATTCTGAAATGTCATCGAAAAGATTAGCAAGTTTATGAAGATATATGAAAATACAGTTTCATTCTAGATGCCTCAAATTCTACGTCTTTATGTTCTGCGTTATGTGTCTGTTGCTTTCTCTATATTGTTTCTTAATGTGCGGTATACTTGGTTTGCACGATCCGTTTGCGATTTATGGCCTCCTCTTAGAAGGTTGGGAAGAGGAGGTTTTGGCATGCGTCACATAGGGATGTATTTTATAATATTGTTTTTGTCTTGGAAAGAAGGCACAACTGCATATTGCTTTCTGTCGAAGAGAGATGCGATGGTTGATGGAGAAATCATGGGACCTTTTTCTACTGGAGCTCGGTGTTGACGGTGACAATGGTATTGGGATTTGGGATTGGGACAATGAAAACGGTGGAATCACCTAATTCTACAAAGTACGTTTGATTTTGGAAGTCGGAAGTAGTCGCGTGCCACGCGTGTGATGCTTTTTTAGCTCTGAAAACCTATACGACACAGGAAAAAGGTTGGTGATCAATGGCGTAAATATGAATGGCTAAAAACATGTCCAAAGATTTGAAAGCATGACCACCAAGTAAATAGACATGATAGAGGTTTAAGTTGTCACTGTTTCGGTGGTCAGGGTATATGTACATTCCACTTGAGAGATATATATATCACTCGGGGGCTTTCTTTCTTGTAACCCTCTTTTTACCATTAAAAAAGAAAATAAATCAGAAAGCATGTGATTTTTTGTAAATTAACAAGAACTTGCAGACTACATTCTTCTCAAGTAAAGAACCTCACTTTAATCTGACCACTGAAAATCAGATTATAAATTTAAACTGTGAGATCAGACAAAAAAGAATGAAGAAGATAAATTTGGCTTCTATCAGCATTACAGATACATTCATGTATCTTCTTCTATGAAAGAATGGCTTTTAGCGCGTCTTTTACGTACGGGTATTTGAAGGTGAAACCCAGCTCTTTGGCTCTGGCTGGAAGAACCTTTTGCCCTTCCAAAACCTGCAAAAAGGTTGTATAAACTTCTTTGCAATATGCTGCAATAAAACGAATAATGAAATATATATATATATATATATAAGTATATAAGAGTTCTCACCACAGCAGCACCTTCTCCAAGGACTGCTTTGAGTGCAAAGTCTGGAACAGGCAACCATGAAGGTCTTCCCATCACACTCCCCAAATGATCACACATTTCCGCCAACCGAACAGGATTCGGTGCCGTCCCGTTGATCACTCCTGAGAATTTACATTGCACAAACTTACTTGAATCGTCGAAATGTTCTAAGAGTGTCTTTGGCAGGAAAGAAAAATGGAAGGAAGGGGAGGGGTGGGGGGATTGGTTGAAGGATTTTGACAATTATAGTTGTTTGGTAGGTGAGAAGACAGGGAGGAAGGGATTAGGGAAGGGATTCCTAATCCTTCAAAAAGCCTCAATTTTAATCCCTCCAAATTGGAGAGATTTTTGGAGGGATTCAATCTATCTCATTGGTTGGAGATAATATAGTCATTTTACAAATAAAATCTATTCTTTCCTTTCCTTCGTTTATCTATACCAAAGAAGAGAGATGATTTTTTCTTTCTTTCCTTCTTGTCAAACCAAACATCATGAAAGAAAGGACCTCTCCCTCCTTTCTCATCTCCCTCACCTAGGAGATCTACCATTCCATCCTTCAATTTTTTCTCTCCCTCCTGCCAAACATAGCCTAAATGTATGCGGTGCACTATGGTTCGATCGGAATTGATTAAGAAAGGTTTACCTTTATAAGAGTGATTGGATAGAGCTTCATATATTAGGTTTACTATGTCATCCAGATGAATCCATGAAAACCTACACACAACTATGAAGAAGTTAATCACACAAAGTTATGGAGGTGAAGTGGGAAAAGAATTAGAGACTCCTTGGCTGATCAATCAGATCATACATTTTGAATTTGAACACTTAGAGTAGATTAGAACAAAAACACATCTCAAGCTTGCCTAAAGTGAAATCTAGTTAGATTAGGTACAATTACCATTGTTTTCCAGACCCCAAAGGTCCACCAGCAAACATCATGAAAAGTGGAATCATTTTAGCTGCAAATGCCAAAAGAAATCATCATGAAAAGGGAATTTTCACTTTTGTAGGTTAGCGGTGAGTTTTGAAGTTTAAAGGGAATTATCACTAGGGATATGCAAGTAAATGACCTTTTCTTTAATTTCTTTTTTAATAAATGGCTATTTTGTAAAATTAGAAAAATGATCACTTTTAAAATAACGATCAACCAGTGATCGACTGATTCACTATGGTTTATCAGTGATTAATCAATGTCAATATATATTTATTACTAATTGATTATGGTCAATCCTTGATTGACTGTGATTCTTTAAAAAAAAAAAAAAAAAAAAGGCCATTTACTTAAAATAAGGATTTAACAATAGCCTATTTACCTAATTTTCCTAAAAGTAGCAACGCGTGCCAAAGTTCGGGAGGTGGGGGGATTTTTACAATGAACCTTAAATAGTAACAAAAGCTTTTTTCCTTTTTTGTCAATAAAATGTGATGGGTGGAAATATAGGAGTAGAGCATTGTAACTCTGCAAAAACATGTCCTGAGTAAACTTAGCATTCATGCAGGTACAAAGCTTGACAAGATTGATCAAAAAATGTAAATTAAGCTGACTATCTAAATGGAGATTTTGCTCCAAACCAAGTCCTAATCACGACATTTGATTTGTGAGCATGTCATGAAAGGGCTATAAAGTTTAGACATACCTAAAGCACCACCATCTTTACCAAGAACGACACCAATTCGAATTAGTGCTAGCCTAACATCGTTGTTTACTTTGAGAGCTTTTCCTTCCCATTCTCTACAAACCTGAAAAGGCTTGCACGTTAATAATTAAGAGGATGAAATTTTGGGGACAATCTTGCAAGCAGTGAACAAGGCTTATGGATTGTCATATACATTTCTAATACAAATGACGAGTAGGGTGCAGACACATGCGTAGAAAGTGTTTTCGACTAGTATTTTTGTCATGAAAGTCAGTTGAAAACATTTACGTCTTAAACAAATGTACTGGTAAGATAGAGCATACATAAATAAGTACATAAAACAGGTTTCCCAGAATAAAATAGCTATAGGTAGCATAGGTCTTAATAGAATCAATGACTCAATGACTGAATCTTGCTATAATGAAGCCGATGAACTCGTTAAAATTGGTGGCTTGAACATTCTTGTTAAGGAATTGCATGCAACAAATCAAACTTGGTCATGTATCCGAACAAGCAAATCCAATTTGTTGGTTTCACAAGAAATTGTCTTCAAATGAAATGCCTTTATAAAGCTTTTTCACTAAGATTATAACAATACCTAATTTTTGTTTACCTCAGCCAAGTAATCGTTTCCTGATGGACTTTGCTCATCAAAAACTCGTGTCTCACTAGTACCTGAGTGTTATACAGAACAAATAGAAAAGGAAAAGAAGAAACTGAGTTTAGCATTATATTACACAGGAAATTGCAAAATATATTAGACAAAAGAATGGAGTATAATTCTTCCCTAGCATGTGCTGATAGCAAACCAATGTCTTGGAGAGATTTTAATGCCTTAAATGTAATTATCATATCGTAACTCGGCTCTTAACGAGGTGAAGCCTTATAAGTTATCCCTAATAACAGCAAAAAATTTTGAAAGGCTACCGTAAGATGAGCTCCCTGCGAAAAATTTTTTCCTATGACGTAAAAAATTACAAGAATGGATAGGCTCATATAAACTCTCTAAAAGCAGGAGAAAAAAATTTGACTTTTAAAGGTTAGACAACAATTCCACAACAAAAGAACAGCCAAAATATGTGAATATGCAGTCGGTGTGACGTCATTGTGTTAACATTTATAGAGAAAACGAGCAACGAAAAGAAAAAGAAGTTGGTGCTAGGAACGGACCATAGTAACCGATGGCAGTTGCACTAACCAAAACTTTAGGTCGGACTCCATCTGGTGAATCATTTATCAAATCTACAATCTTTGAAATCAGATTAAACTAGTTAGATAAAATACCAGAAAAGATGATTTTTTTTTTCTAGCCACTCATGCATCTACTAGTCGTCTTTTTCTAAACGAATGAGAACTGGATGATCCGTTTCATTATTGGAACGGATGATGTTGGCAAGAATGCTTACTTTTGACGTGACTCCAACCCTGCTTTGCTTGATCTCCGTCTTTATCTGCAGAACAATTATGGCTTTTAGAATGAAGAGTACCTATTGAAATGAAGAAGGCCAAAGATATAATGGTAAAGTTTTCGGTGTCATAGTGGAGCAATCACAACATCCAAAATCATAGATATACATAATGTTTTGATTTGTTGGAAGTCTGCTACATAACTGAAGTAGCTCAGAGATAAAACTGCACATTTTCCTTTAGGTCAATAATTTCATGTTCTAATGTCAACAAGAAGAAAATCCATTCTGTATGATCAGTTTTTTTTTTTTTTTGGATTGTCCGAGGAAAGGGATGAGGAGAGACAGGATAGTACCAATCAAATGATACTAACCTCAGAAGACCATCTTGTACTTATGGGCAACCCGGCCAAATTTACAACACCGTCCGAACCTTGAATACAGTTTTTCCACTCTTGCTCCTCTGCAATCTTGATACCTGGAAAGTCCCTGACTAAAAATGCCAGGGAAATGTTCAAAAACAAATACATAACTGAACTCTTAACATTGAGGTCTGCTCGTGACTAACTGAAAACTAGCAAATAAAAAATTTCCTTTTTGGGCGTGAGGTGCTGGGATAAGAAGCTTTTTTTTGTGAACATGTTTGCCAGACATGCACTAGTTCAACTGAATAATAATCACAGTACAAACATTTTAAAAATAACTCGAAACATTCATTACCTTCTTACCAGGAAAAATTGACTCTGCTTTAGATCTAGAACGTGTCAGGACACGAACACTATGGTTATCTGCATTTCGGGTAGAGCGAAGCAAAAGCAAATTTGAAGTCAGTCTATATGCTTATCCTCTTATCATGCAAAGCTCAAAATCTAACCGATGTATGCAGAAAGGTAAACAAAACATATGGGATCTCACTTTCAACGTTCCAAATAGAAAGCATTCGGAGGCAATTTAGTCTTACACAAGAACCAAGCAATTAACCTCATACACCGACTTGGTGATACAAAATAGAAGATTCAATATCCTCGAAATAGAGCACAACCTGCTTGAAGCCTTTGGACCAATCTTTGACCAATGAAACCAGTAGCTCCGGTTATGGATACAGTCAACTTATCCTACAACAACCTAAAACAAATCAATAAATCTCCATGAAATGAGAAGCAACCAAAATAATAATGCAAAACAGAAGTGAAAGACATATATTGACGCCACATTAGAATGGTGTAGCGAATGAAATACCGAAATGCATCACCAAGAACCGAAGGATGACTCCATTAACAGATGAACCAATGTACCAATCACAACTTTCTCACTATTTAAAAAAAAAAGTTGTGATGCTTATCATTGTTAAAGTTATCGAAAATTCGACGACATTTCGAATACAAACACATTCCAGTTCAGAAGAACAAACCTTGGTTTGATCAGAGGCACACCAGACCCTGAGTCTCTTAGTCTGAAACCTCTAAAACCCGCAAAGAAAAAGACAATTCTGTAAGCAAAAAAGGGAGGCAAACAAGAAAAGTTTTGATAAGAAGAAGAAAATGAGAGATGGGTTCTCACTGAAAGAGGATGAGGGACGTGAAGACTGGTGGAAATGGTGTGAGTCCATGAGAAAGCAGTTGACTTGTGAAACTCCATCGAAGAAAAAGCTTCTTTGGAATTTTGAAGCTCTGGAAAAATGGAAAGATGAGAATGAAATTTGAGTTTCGTGTGTGTGTGTGTGTATGAAATGAAAGTGTATTGACGTGACTGATTAGGAGCCACAGCAACCTAGGAGCCATATCCATCACCCATTTTGTGAGTTGCCAAATTACCTGTTACTTTTCTTGTTTACTCCAAGTCGTCATTTTTGGCCCAGTTTTTTTGGGTGTTGTCACTAGATATACTACAAAGTACAAACAAAATAAATTTTATTAGCAAAACTTAAAAATTGATAAAAATAAAGAAAACTCAAGTAAAGAGCTCAATGTCATTTTGTAAGGACTGCTTCATTTTATTTTATTTTATTTTATTTTGTCTAAAAATTAGGGGATTATTTTTATGTAATAGGCAATTAGGCATGACAATGAAAAATTTATGTTGATGTGATAAATATTATGGTCTTTCATAAAGGATAACAGACAAAAACTCGTATCCAATATGGTATGAGTGACATGATTCACTAAGCCACTAAGGCTAGCCTCCTCGTGAGGGTGGGGTGGATTAAGGGCTTAGGATGCTTTAGTCTCATATTTGAATCTAGACAAACGTATGAAATTATAATAATAGTGGGATAATAGGGCACATGGATGGGTACCAATTAAAAAAAAAAAAGTGAATTGAAACCAAAATCTTGTTAGAGAATTTGCCGTCTAAGGGTAAGTAAGTTGGTAATGGTGTGAATTTTGGACGATTTGTGCTGTGCTATAGAGAAAGTATTTGTGATAAAAAGTAGTTGAAGGTTTGATAACTGTAATTTTAAAAGTGATATCATTTTCACAAATCGTGTATTAGTATTTGATAAATTGTAAGGTTGAATTGCTATCAGCGGTTGAAAAGAACTGAAATAATTGAAAATTTATTACTGGAGAAAGAAGTAAATCACAATTTTCAAAAAATAATTGAAAATTGAAATAAAGTTAATATTGAAATTGATGTTTGAACCATTTTTGTTTTAAAATATTTATAGTAGATAATATATTTACCAGATTTGTAATTTATTTATGTTTCGAAAATATATAACTTACCTAATAAAATTTTTATTTACATGATAAATTTATTATTTATTTACCTGATAAGTTTACTATATATTTCGAATATTCAAGAACCTTACGATTCGCTTCACTTTTTTTTGATTAAAAATGCTAATTACTACAATTTAAATATTTTAAGACCATGTGCTATTTACTACAATTTCCAAAATGGGCTTTCAATCTTGGGCTGATAATGGGCCCAATGATTTCAGAGGACCAGACCTGGCCCAGTCTCTATCTAGAGCTGGTCTTATTCTGACTCAAAGTTTCTGTTTTTCGAGTGTGGCGCAGCGCAAAGACAGAAAGAAAGAGAGAAGAAAAAATGGCGGTGATGCAGTGGTGCGGCGCCGCAGCTAGGCGAATGATGGCGGTGACTCAGAGACGACCTCCGTTGATGTCGTTTTATTCGTATGCCACGCCGTCGCCGGTGTCGGCGTGTGGCGGAGGGATAGGGGAGGCGGTGGTGTGCGGTAGAGGGGACAAGAAGACGAAGAGAGGGAAAAGGTTCAAAGGATCGTACGGAAACGCCCGTCCCAAGAAGGAGAAGAAGATCGAGCGCATCAAGGACAAGGTCGAGGTCCCCAGGTCCACTCCTTGGCCTCTCCCTTTCAAGCTCATCTGACCCCCCACTTTCTCTCTCCTCTCTCTCACTCTACTTTGTTGTTCTGGAGCTTTTTGATATAGTTGTGTACATTACAAATTAAGTCTATCAAGAAACAGTAATTTAGTATAGAATTCTGTGTTTTTCTTTCGGTATCATTATGATTTTGGATAATCCGGGATGATTTGCTTTGTTTGATTACTGTTTGTTTGGATGACGAGAATAATTAATAGTGAATTCCATTTTTTTTTCTATGTTTTATTCCAATGAGCTTTGTATCGGATGCTGGGAAAATTATGGACCAGATTTTGAATTATGCTGAGTTTTGTTTATTTTAGAATAGAATGTGCAATTATGCAATCGAGAAAGCATTTAGTGGTGAAAAAAAATTAAAAAAAAATGTCACATTTTGGCATTCACAGTGTCATAGTTAGTGTGAGACTGGGAAAGCAAACAGTGGTCAACAATGGTGAGAATGGGGCCCGCCTGTTATCATTTCTGGAGTTGCGGGCTGGAGTGACCGTAGCAATGTTCAAGTGTTTTAGGTTTAGCAATTGATCTGAGAAATTTGATCAAGTTATCGAATACCCTTTTGAAGCTTATACGCCGTAGCTAAGTGCTATGAAGTTATTGGCTATATGCTTAACACATGCGACTCAGACTATGTTTTGGTCCACAGCCCAGTCTAATCTTTATGAAAACGAAGAGGTTCTAGCTCAGAAACAACCTGGTTCACTTTGTGAGCCAATTCACAAGTGGTGCTAGAAGAATTGGACTTAGATGTGTTTAAGAGTTTTTATGAGAGTCTTTTGTAGGGAGTATGTATGAAAAATGAAGATTGCTTGCTCATGATGACACTGTATCGCCATTAAAAATGGTGGTACTGTTGTAATCTTAGGCCTATAATTTGTAGTTCCAGAGTAGGTAAACAAAACCCTTGTCGTTTTTTTTTTTTTTGGGTTAAATATCCTTGTTAGTTCATCACATAGTGGATAAGGATATCTGCTTTGCTTCTGTAATGCTCGAAGAGATTGTGAACCTTTATCACATGTTGAATGCATATTTATGGTAGGTTTCGATCCCGTGATTATTGGCTCTAGATGTCTCGCAAACGTGTGATGCGAAAAAACTTTGGGCAGCTTTTATGTTTGTCATTCTAAAGCTAGTTATGTTTGCTTTGTTCATAGCCTCAACGTTAAAATAGTTATAGATGGTTGTGCTTCTACGAAATATAATAAGCAAACGGGAAATTGAATTTTAGACACTAGTGAAGGATAGCAAACATTTGTAGAAGTGATATGCATGTTCCGTTATTTATTCGCATTTTGCAAGTGTTGAATATGTTTTTCTGCTACATTGAGAAAATATCACCTCACTGAAAGAGCTAATTTTGCATATAACAGACTGAAGTACAGATCTATTGTGTAAATGTTTCGTAGGTGGCTTAAACAAAACTTTTGGCCTCTGTGTTGGGATCTTGCTCTGCGATGATGCCCCCTTCTTTCTCAGCAGCAACTGCACTGTTAAAGCTAGTGCTAGATCTGCAATTAGACCGAGTCCAATGATAATATAAACCGAGCCAAAGACAATAGTAACGATCCCGATTGGGTAAATTAGGGGATAATACTTGTCTTCTCTTCTAGGCTCAGTTGCAAGCCTATAACCAGTACAAGATGCCCATGTTAGCATAACCATTAGTGATCAAGGTCACCAGGATGCGGCCAACAATTGTGTGGACTGGCTTCACCTGTCTGCAACCTGCATTTTCAGAATATCTTCACGTGTAAGAATGGATGAGATCAACTCAACTATCTCCTCTTGATGTAAATAACAGCATTTGTTAAACCAAGCTAAAAAATTTGGTTTTTCTGATACCTGGGTAGATGCCGGTTTCGTCATGCTTCTGCAACTGTTGGGACAATTTGAGAAACAAGTTTGTCAGAATGGGAAGGCCAAGAATCACAAACATGATTCCGAAGAGTAAAGTCACCAAACCAACATGAAAGCCCCAGTTACTGCTACCAGGTTCTGTTTCTGTTTCGGTTGTGACTCCAAATCCCAAACAAATGATCCACAAGAGCAGGAAAACGGCAAGGAGAGACACTAGTATCCGTATGGGTGTTACGTGAAGGATCATAATTTTCGTCGCCTTTTTTGCCTTTGCTGCTGCTTCATCATCCATACCTGGTAGACTTTCACAGGAAAAAAAAAAAGTAGGGGAAATGATTGAAACGAGATGAGGGCAAGCTAAGGAAACTTGGGAGAAGATAAGAAAGGGAATTTTGAGCATCTTTTAAGAAACTTTAGTGGGGTTGGCTTTCATTTTCAATGCTTTTGTCCAAGTATAAATGCGTCACAATTGGGATTTAGAATGTGTTTTGTGCTAAGCATTTTTATCTATCATTTCATTAGAGTGTGACCCAACAAATTTAGATCATGTCTATCTCTCTCTCTCTCTCTATATGACCCAACAGCCGTGTTTCTCCTGTTCTTTTTGTCCCTCTTTTCTGGTTAAAGCTCTCTCTAATCTTCTCTCAGCTTGCGTGACGCAACAAGATTTTTTTTTTTTTTTTATTTTTATTTTTATTTTTATTTTTATTATTTTTTAGGTTCTCTAGTGAAAATGATGATTTTCCTTGTATCACAAGGATACTTTGATTTGTAAGTATCTCGGAATTTATTCTCCGCTTGGACGTCTTAACTTGATCATATTTTTCCCAAAAAAAAAAAAATGTTTTTCATGGGATTCTATGAAAACACCGATATTATGTTCCAAACAGAGCTTTTTGCATCATTTTTGTCTTTTGTTTTGTTTTGATGCTTACTTTGTGTATGCTTTTGGTTCTTTATGAGATGACTTCCCCCACGCCCCAAAATCTGAGCGCAACTTATTTTAACTAAAAACTTTGCTAACGAGGGAATGCTTGAATGGCTCAAAACCAATCTAATAACAGATTCAAGAATTCACACCTCTTCTAACGTTTTCCATTTGCTTTAGGCAAAGGATCGTTACTACTGTTTTAAGGGCAAGTTTCCAAGACCATGATATTAATTTCTTAGTCTCAATCATTGACATCACTAATCGAGCGGTTGTGCGGCGGTAAGGATGGCTTCTTCTCCTCCCAAGATTTTCAGGTAGCCACAATCAGAGGTCACGCCTAGTTAATAAGCTGTGTGGTTGAAATTGAACCCATTATTTGAGTAGAATTGAATCAGGTCCTTCGTATTATGGAATTTTTTCTATAGACGATGGAGATTATAGGTGGGATGGCTTCAATAATCCCCTAAACAAAAGGCAGTCTCAATCGTTGCAAAGTGGAAATAGGTGTGGCTAAAGCAATTGAGGTAACTTTTTGAGGCCCCTGAAATGGATTGATTGAAATAGAGGAACATGATGCGCATAAACATTGTCGTTTAAGCCACAAAGGAAAAATGCAATTTTTTATTTTTTAAAAAAACGAAGTTCTGCACTTGAGCATTAATGCTTAATTCAACCAATTTTTGCATCATAACGCTCCATCACATTGTTTGTGCCAAAGATCCTTCCCCAAAAAAGGCTACCAAGTACAAAGAAGCTCCGAATCTTATAAGATTTTTAAAGAAAAAGTTGACTTTGAAACACATCAAAGATGCTGGCCTGGAACATTGTCTTCCAAATCACTGCAATTAGTCATCATAATCTACAGAAGAAAAACAAGTTTGGAATAAATATCGCAAAAATATATTTTAAAAAAAAAAGCCCTTACTTTAGAAACTACAACTATAAAAAACAAAACAAATAGATGGGCAGATAGGAATATCCCATAAGCATTTCAGATACACGAGTTTCTTTCATTTTATTTTTCCATAAAATTCCACTGTTCAGAGCAATTTAAAATGCCATTAGCCACAAGAATGCATAATTAGCACATCCAAAAGCTAATTCACTTAATATACATGGAACACGAAGAATGCAGCAAATTATCCATTTACAATCGGAAATTAAATCACCCACCTTTATTTATTTGCATGAAGAGCTGGCAGGTTTTAGTCGTTATCTTCTTTGCCATAGTCATATACTATCTCAATCTGCATGAGAGAAGTAGCACAACCGATCAAATAACAGAAAACTACAATGCTAAACTTGAACGCATGGCAAGACTCGACGCTAGTGTTCTAGTCCAAAGGCAGCATGAGTAATAATGACGTTTTTACTCCATCATAGCATAGGAAGAGCACGGCCCTTGTTATTATCAAGAAACAAAGCGATAAAAGTAAAGCTATTCAAGAGATCGGAAATAGAAGATATGTCAAAGAATATCTTGTGTTGAATTGATGTAGCAACCAAAAGAACTATAGTTTCCTCCCAAAATTCATCTTATGTTTAACAATTTAAAATGCCTATTATGGTAAACGATTTATATATAGAGAGAGAGAGATATGAAACAAACAAAATTTGATAAGCAGGAGAATAAAGCGCGACACTTCAAGGGATATACAAATGCAACAACAAATGTTAGCAAGTGAATTTAAAGTAATCAACCAATGTTACATTCTGGTAAGTGAGCAAGCAACCACATCAAAGTACATCCAAATATTAAGCTTTTTTAAACAAATTACCCCGGAAGGCGGTGCTGGGTTGCGAGTAAACTTGCTACCACCAGGAGCCCAAGGAACTGTAAAAAAGGGGAAAAAAAAAAGTTTGAAAAGATGCATAACAAAAGAGGAGAAATAAATTACAAAACACATGGAAAATTCAGTAGCCTATAAAATATACATACATATATGTACATATATCATTTTCTCTTTTCAGTCGATGTTAATATACATAAAGGCCAAAAAAATCCTAATAAGAGTTTAAGATAGATCTGATTACAATGAGCCAAACTGTCAAAGATTTTTTATTATAATAGGATGTAAAATCAAACACTTTCATTGTCAGACTATTCCAAGAGCCTAAGCAGATGGTATCAAGATTACTTGTTTACATTTCAACCAACCATGGCCTTACTTTCTGTGTGATTGTGTGTGCTACGTTTGAACACAATGCTGAGGGAAGAATGGTATCTGATTCAGAAAGGGGTCGACATGAATCGAGGAGAAATATACCCATTCAGATCACCTTTGGGATTTCCAACACATCCCACCCCCTTTACTTAAAAATCTTCCCTGGAGATAACTATTAAAATAGGAAAAAAAATATAAAACAAATAAAAACAAACCAACACCTTGCAAAGGTACTGGAATTAAAACACGAGACAACGACCTAGCCAAATACATAGTTTCAATTACCATCCAAAATCTTGCAAAAAGGACATTAATATTTTTAAATTCTTTATGATGGATCTTTACCAATATAAGGATCAGGGTGCCGCCACTTATTATAGCTTGCTTCCGCATCAGCTATCAGCCTATCAATTGTATCAAGATCTTCCTGTAAACGTAAGGAAATCACACAAAATTTAGGAACTAGACTAACAAATAACAATATGAAAGAACCTAATTTGGCAATCATTAGCAAATATATCGAATGTAAATTGTCATAACAATCATAGCTTCTGTGTTTCTATCGTGATTACAACTTCTTAGCATAAATGCTATAAGATTCAAACATCAGAAAACAGTTTAACCAAACACCTCTACTTAATATACATAGAACAGAAAATTATGCTTTAAAGTTCAATCTATTTCATAACATAAAAACCGTCCAATAGATAACTCAATCTCAATGATGATGTTTCTTCTCTGATTTTTTTTCGTGTCTTTGAAAGCGTATCGTGTTCTAATTTACTGATATGATCATAAATTGCCAGGAACTAAACACAGATACACAACTATACACCAGAACAGTAATTACACACTTTGATACTCATGAGTCATGCTGACATCTTTCAAACGTTTGGTAATTCCAGCTACGTTCCGATTGTAGGTTTGAAAAATAAGTTTAAATAGTAAATCCAAAAGGGGGCCAAATTTGAATGACAAAAAAGATAAACGAGTTGACCTTAGCACTTTGCAAATCTACCCTAAAACTGACAAGCCTATACATACATACATACATACATACATATATATATATAACCCAAAAAAAAAAAAAAAAAAAAAAAACAACAACAAATATATGAGCTTTTGACTGGTTTCTCCATGTCCAAAAGAAATGCTCAAACTAATCAAACACAGTAAGATAGAGCTGTACTAATTATTTTTGACACATTGCAATGAATTCATAACAACATCTCAAAAAAACATAAACCTAAATCTTTTCGCAGCTAAAACTCTGCAAAGTTAAGAAACAGGAAAAAACTTGAAGAATTTTTGCCCAATTAAAACCAAAATCAAGAGAACTGAATGTACCATGTCTTCATGAGCTAAAGATACAACCACAAATTTTCCCCCAATAAATAAATTAAATACATTTTACAATTCCAATGAAGAATTAAAAAAACCCATTTATCATATGACAGCGAAAATCAAATTCCTTATATCAAAGATATTCGGATTAAAAACTTCTAACTTATTGCATTTTACTCTTTAAATATAGTAAGAAGGAAATGGAGGACGAACCACGTGCTTGTTGGCCTCGAACCTCTCGCGAAGATCGGAAGCCTGAAAAGAGAAAATATTTTCCATGAAAATTGAAAATTGAAAATTGAAAAAGGAGGAAAAAAAAAAAAAAAAGAGGAAAAAGGAAAAGTACATCTTGATAGAAGAGGTGGCGATGGACGGCCCAGTTGAGAGTTTCTTTGAGGGCACGGCGGTAGAGGATCCGAACCCTCTCCTTCTGCGCTGCCCTCCTTGCTAGGTATCCCGCCGTCGACACTGCCGCTGCGCTCATCTCTCTCTCTCCTCTCTCTCTCTCTAGACCCTTCTTTCTCTCTCTATTGGGTCCGGACTACACAGTTTCTTTGTAATTGTTGCATCCAACCAGGCGGATGAATTGGGGGAGTGGCAAAACGACATCGTTCAACAAACTTTTTTCTCCTTTCTTCCTCTCAGTTTTAGTTGTCGTTTTAAAAGCATCGGGTGGTACGGCTGTATGGCCTCTTTTTTTTTTTTTTTAGACAAAAATTTGTATTGAACTATAATTCGGAAATAATTTTTGTATTTTAATTTTTTAAATTTGGAGCAGCAAATAATATAATTTTGTCTGTCTGTAGACATTGTTAAGATTATCAGTATGTATTTTGGATAATAATAAAAGTAAAAAACATCTAAATAGTGTTTTGTCTAAATATTAGTTTTGAAAACATCAAGATTAAACCTATCTAAAATATTGTTTTAAATATGATTTGATTAAATAATTACATAACTTTTTTAAATAGTCAAAAAAATTATTTCAACCAAACAAATCTTTCTATTATTTCACCAATTTTTTAAGTTTTAAGATTGATCTTACTATCATTATCTTTTTATAGCAGAGATTGTGTTCAAATTAAACAAAATATACAAGCACCAACAGTGATATGTATGATCCTGTAATATACAAGGCAAACAACCTTTAATTGAGGCCGGTTTTGTTAATAAAATCTGATAAAACTCGTAAGAGAATGACGTACACCGAGATCTGACAGAAAAAAACTACCTTAGTATACCAATAATCGAGCACACATGCTCTTTTCGAAGAAACCTTTACAATTAAGGAAATATACCAATCAATTGAAAACCAGTATCTCATATAACAAAGACCACTACTAAATCTGCATAAAAACAAATCTAATGAAACTAAAGCACACAAATCGCTAAATATTAGATCTAGCAAACAAATAACAAATTCACATCGTTAATAAGGATTCTAACCAATCACAACAAAACAAAACGCAAATGCTAATAGTAAAAAACAACGCCCTTATTACATAACTACTACAAAATAAAACAGAAAAACTAGCTACACAGCTAGCTAGAACCACCGATGAAAAACTAATCCCACGTAGTTGAGATAGGGACAAAGACTAAGTTACTCTGCAAGAACAACTGTAAAGAAGCCTTCTCGCACCGGCTTGTGAAATTACTCACGTGCCTCCGCTGGCGAGTAGCACCTTTTTCACGTGCTTGTTCCAGAAGATTCGTTGATGGTTGGTTTCGCCATCTCTTTTACTTAGTCTTTCTTCTTAATGGTCAATGGTTATTAAAACAGTTCACGAGTTGATCACTCAATTATTGACCACTTAGTTAATCAAGTGATTAACTAATGAATCATAATTTTATATTGATTAAATATTGATTGATAACGGTGAACCGATGATCTAAGTGATCATTTACTGAGTGATTAGTTTTAAGAAATAGTCCCCGTTTTTCTTTTTTAAACTTAATAATAGTCTAGACATTACCATTGTATCCCAAGTGAAGAATGTAGCAAATAAAAAATATTCTACTTTGAGGCTTACTTTGAGAAAATTGTTAGCGTATTATTGGTGTTCGTCCTGGTTAAACCTCCATATGCAGTTAGTCTTTCTCAAGAGGATGGTGAGCCTAAGGGTGTACTCCGCAACCTCCATGCTAAAAACTAGGAAGAATAGAATCAAAAACGATGGAGGAGTTGCAGATATTAAAGTGGAGAAGATTTGAGAAGCTTGTCTGCAGATATAATCCCAAAGCCTGTTTTGGAAGCAATTATTCACGAGGGGTACAAATTTTCTCGAAGCTCAGAGCTCTCCAGAACACGATCTCCAAGAGAATTATGCGGATTCCTATCTTATGTTACCAACAAATAAAAATTAGCGACACAAAACAAGGACTTAAGAGCTAATTATGTGCCATTGTCTGTTAGATTCATCCCGACGAAGAACAACATCAACGTATGGAAGTGAAAAAAAGAGATCCATGAAATGGTTTTAAAGTTGGTGAAATATCACACCGAGGCCGCTAAAGAGAAGGAATGGATTAACCCGCCTTTCGGTTTCACGCGGTACAAATTCATTGTAGACAGTCACAAGAACAAATACTTAGCTGGGAATGAGACCTCTGCTACGCGACAGCATCAATGATCTTGATGTCGTTGGCTGCATATCCGGCCTGGCAAACTTGTGTTCGTGCACAGTGCAAGAGACGTTTAATGGTGGTGTTCCAGATGTTGCAATGCTGCAGAACATGAAAATAGTAAGCTCACATACTAATCTCTAACAAGTTCTCTTCTCATAAATAAATAAAATAAATTTGAAAAAAAAAAAAAAAAACAGTCATAACATTGTTCTGTTTAAGAGTAGAGTACTTTTGTCAAAATTCAACCTCTCTTCTCGCAATCAAATCAACGTGAAAATCATTGAATGCCAATCAAATTTTCAATAGCACTTTCTAGCATGCGCTTTAGTTTTAGAATGAGTAGTTACAGCATCACGAATCTACTTTCTCATTTCAATGCTCGCCTTAGAGATAAAGACGGGCACGAACTTTATGTGCATCGTATGCCTACTTTTTTTATTTAACATTTCCAGTAGAATGAATAGGTTTTATCAGTTTAGTCACTCTTAGCCTGCAGGAACGATCTGATTTGAAACTCATTACAGAATTTTGATCAAAGAATTAGCGTTTATGAAAGAAGATATAGAAGTAATACTAATTTTCCTATATCGAATCTTGAACTTTTCTCTGGTATGAGAACTTAAAAGTGCTTGGGCTTATTAATGAAAAATGACAAGTGAAATAATCTAGATTACAAGCAAGTAAAAACAATATGCAAGTTTGTTCTGATATATTATTTTTGTTGGCAGCTTACTATGGTGATTCAAAGGACATGTTACGCCTTTATCCAACAGCAATGTTTGTGTCGAGGAAAGCCTTGCAGGATATTAAACTCAAAGACATTCTAGTTCCGAAAGGAACGCACATTCAGATTCCAATCCCAATATTGCACTAAGATACCAATCTGTTGAGGCATGATGCCCACCAATTCAAACCGGAACGATCCGAGCATGGGATTCTTGGAGCTTCCAAACTTCCCAAAACTTTCATTCCTTTAGGACTAGGAACTCGCATTTGTGGTGGCCAATACATGGCCATGATAGAGCGCTAAAGATGATCATATCCGTTATTTTGTCCGAGTTTTGCTTCCCTCTGTCACCAACATACCGGCATTGGAACCTGAACATGGGATTAATCTCCATATGCACAGAAGTATGACTGCATGGTACATGTAGTTTAGATAAGAAGCTTCTTTTGTAGAAGCTCAAATTGAATTATGCATTGTTCTTAAACTAAAATCTTTTGAAATTAAAAAGTATCCAATTTCTAATCTGGCTAATTTGTTTTTGTCCTTGGAAATTTTAGTAGCAAAAGTGAATATGCAAATAGGTGGGAAGTTCTACTAATTAAGTCCTCATAGAGGGAGATACACTCTCCTGGACAGAAAGGTTAATCGAAAATATATTTGTAGTTCTCTAACAGACAAAAATATCATGTAAATAGGGTACGTTAGTCGTGAGAATAGCCCACTCAGACTTTGCTAATGAAAATAAAGTGAAGCATAATTTTCTAGAGAGAGAAAGAGAGAGAGAAGGGAAGCCGGAGATACATTCATAAGGAAAGGAATCATACTAAAAAAATGTTGCCGAGAAAATTAGGCAAATAATGTTATCTTAATGCTTCTCGTAAATAAGACATCATATTCTATCTATTGATTAATTTTATGTTTTATTTTTTGCTTGTTTTCGTGTTGTGTATTCTTACTTGTCACTTGTCAGTATCCCACATCGGTAAGCAATTTTGGAGGAGGAGACTTTTCATATTATATATTGATCTGACAGCTCTCTTGAAAGTAGAATAAGAAGGTATGTCTAATAAAGATGTTTACCTTTTCATCTAAAAACAATATACTTTCCAAAGAAACGAATACAAAATATTTATTTTTTTTGTTATCTGAAACTATCGTATTTTCACCAAGATATACAATTCTTTTAACATTTTAAAAGAAAATGATATCCAAAAATAAAAGAAAAACTTTTTTGTCACACATGTATACACATTTATAAGCAATACAAATAATAAGGCACTCAACACACTCCACATCTATTAGAGTTATCTCTACCACGTGTGGCATGCAATTGAAATGGATCACATCTATTAAAGTTATCTCTACCACGTGTGGCATGCAATTGAAATGGATCGGTCTCCGAAGTAGATTCGGACTCAGATCAGTGTCGGACTTACTTATATTCGGACAATTATTGAATATCAGTCATTTATTGTTTAAATTTTAAATTACAGGACAAATCCAAGGATTACATATACATTAATATCAGTCATTTATTGTTTAAATTTTAAATTAACAGGACAAATCCAAGGATTACATATACATTACTTTTTATAATGGCTAGTTGGTTGACTTTGTCTATACCAATGTCAAATTGAGATTTTTCTTTTTCCCTTAGACTACCATTTTTATCTCTAGTGCTTTGATGCAATTGATATTTTTTGAGAACTACAAGGGGCACAACATTGGCTTGAAATCTCATGTACAAGTTTTGTATCTCAAATCATGTATAACCAATCATATTATGACACATCATTGAATGAATTAGTTAGATATTGAGGTATAGAAAATCAGTTGTAAAACAATTTCAATTTTTTTCTTTATAATGTGGCATAATATTATTGATTAGACATCATTTGAGACATCAAAAATTGGATAGAAGATGCTCTTTTTTCCTTCTTCTTTAAATACTACTTCGATATCTTAAATAAACATCTCTTGTCTCTAAATTTCGCAAGACTATGATTGGTACTCTCTTCTCAATAAAATCTCCACGTTATATTTTTCTTACTCATCTCTTGTTTTTAATAATATGATGACGTTAATTTTGTTGTAATTTTATTTTGGTTATTATTACTTTTTTGTTTATTTGATTTATTATACATAGTGGGTTGTCTTGTTATTTTGAATGTTATAAGAGATTGGTTTTTTTTTTTTAATTAATTTTGTTTATTTGAAGAGACCCCTTTTAAAAACTTTGTTTAAGACCCCAAAACTTGTTGAACCGGCCCTGATAGCTAGCAATGTAAATTTTTAAAAAAAATATCTCATCCTTTTTCCTTAAATGTGCATAATGCGTTGAATCTACTCAATTAAAGCTTGTGAGTGAAAAAACTTGAGCTCACTTGCCTAATTAGCAAAAATATTGCAGAACTTTTATCAACGAAAGGTCTCAATAAACATGCCCAGAAAGTTGCCACCGCATCAAATTCGACAAACTATGCAGAAGTATATATTTTTTTTTCCACGTAATTTTGTTTTTCTACAACAACACTCAATCAGGAGTTTTCAAAATGAGCATAAAAGATCTAACATTGGCACACGAAATGCGCATTTTGGAGCACTCATATGGACACCTTGCACAAGAAGAATAACCGCTTTAGAGAAAGTCCCACATTGCTAGATTATGAATAAATTCAGCTATTTTTATGTTGAGGAAACAAAGTGGTCCATCGCCGGGCTCAGTAACGTGAGTCTGTAACTCGAGTGAGGGCATTGAGGTGGTGGGACGTTGTTAGGTCCATTGTGTCGGGTCCAGTGTGGCTCTTGTCTGGCCTGCCCGTTCCAAGCTGAGAGTTGGGCTGTGCGACCCAGGCGAAGGCCCGGGTTTCTCAGCCCTTGGAGAGGAGGGCACCGCGTGAGGCTGGCTTAACAGAGCAGCGAAAACCTCCCGCTCCCAGCAGTGGAAGGATAACAAGCCGGTGCTACTTGGATCCAACATGACATAATGGGCTGTTCCTAATCGAACCACCACTTTTTTTATCAAGAAAATAGTCTTTTTAATACACACATGTTTAAGATTTTTACCTCATAATTTTGATTCTTATCTTGATATTATTTTTTATTTAACATTATAATAGGGTAAAAATTAGAATCATGGAGTAATATTTCATCTTTTTTTTTTTTTTTGTCAAGAGAATAGTCTTTTTAATATACACACATGTTTAAGATTTTTACCTCATAATTTTGATTTTTATCTTGATATTATTTTTTATTTAACATTATAATAGGGTAAAAATTGGGAGTAATATTTCAGAGATGTGATATTTTTGTGACATTTCTTAAAAATCCCTTTTTGGCCCTTTTGAGTTTTCTTCCTCTTCTTCTTCTTCTTCTTCTTCTTTCTTTTTTTGCTGTAATGTTTGTTTTTTTGTTTTTTATTTTCTTGACGAATCAAAATTCGTTTCTGTATATCATCTCTATCCTGAAGTAAGTAGATACATATATTTTATTCCACACGAAAAACAAGGTAGTAACATATATTATAGAGAGAGATACATCAATAGCTTATATTTCATTAAAGCCACATACCAAAATACAACGTATATATGTTTGCGACTGATTTTACAAAGTACAATGGGTGTTTGGAACGTTACATAAATAACATAAGCAAAACTGGTACTTAAGCTAAATACATAAATTGTTTTGAGTATTTTTTTTTTTCCATATTAAAATGATATTTTGACGTTTTTAAAATATACATTCTACATCCTAAAGAGAATGATAATTTTGAAAATCCTAAACCGTAAGCTTTTAAAATTTAAAATTAGTGGTTGTACTATCGCGTCATTATTTGTGGTAATCACAACTGTCATTTTTTACCAATCTTTTTGTGATAAGGAGTTCCAGTCTCATTTGTTAAAATACCACTACTTGCCAAAAATTAACCATCTCTTACTTCATTTTTCATAGATTTTTGTATTGTACTATTACTCTTTCTAAAAATGAAAGAAGGAAAAGAGATAAGATAAGATTTTTTTTTAAATTTATTTTCACAATGCTACCTCAATTATACTCTCACTTTTAAGCGGGTTACTGACTTTTAACTTTATACATCACATTATCCCAAACTTTTGTTTTTACGTCCCTATGATGGTATTTTATCAAAAACTGAACGGAAATCAAACACTTTCAGATCATGTGAGTTTTAGTTAAGACTAAAATTGTAATTAAATATTTTTAGTAGAAAAACCATATCACCAAAATAGCTTTATGATATAAAGTTTGTACTATATCTTTTATTAAAATACAGTTTGATTCCAAAATATCTTTGATTCTAAAATATCTTTGATCTATGTATAATTTTCTTTCAAAATATGTTTGATTATGACTTTACCTATAAATAAAGCTGTCAATTTTTGTACCTAACTTTTTACAGAATATTGACAAAAAGGAGAGCTCGTGTAACAGTAAAAAAGTTCAAGGGAGTGTGTTGAATAAAATCAAAAATCAGTGACCAACATAATAAAGACCGTATAATTCAAAGACTATTAATGAAGTAACTTTAAAAAAAAAAATGAGAATGAGAAATAAGGTGGTGGCTAGTTTTCGACATCTGTTTTAATAAATGTGTTTTTAGAAAAAGATTAGTGACTACTAAAATTGTTGATATGTTAATCAATTTATCCAGTCAATAAGTGATTAACTATCAAGTCAATCAGTGATCAACCACCAAATCAATCAGTTATTAACCAATAACTCGTTGCTTTATATCGATCAAATACTATTCGATAACTACGAATTTTTTTATTCACCATCAAGTGGTAATTTACCGATTGACCAGTTTCGAGATAACAATCATTGTTCTAATTTAACAAAATTTAAAAAAACCTGTATCCTCCGAGCATGGGATTCTTGGAGCTTGCATACTTGCCAAGACTTTGATTCCTTTCGGACTAGGAACTCGCATTTGTCCTGGCCTACATGGGGCCATGATAGAAACTGATGTTTTTCTACTAATTTAGTCCACTTAAAGGGAGAGAATGTCTCTTTGATGGGAAGGTTAAAAGAAACTGTATTTTGAGTTTAAAAAATAGAAAAAACAATACCAAGTAAATAAGACATCATATTTTATTTATGTAGTTGTTCTTTTGTTTTTGGCTTGATTTTGTGTTATGCATCCTTACTTATGAAATTTTGGATGGGAGACTTTTTAGATTCTATAATCTTCTAACATCCTCTCATCAAAGTACTTTGACAATAATTAAAATTGGTCACGCACTTTTGTGTTGTAAAAAGAATATAGCAACTCGAAATACTGTAGTGTTTAAGAAGCAGTTTGAAATACATTTTGATGATGTATAAGTATCAAATAAAATCTTTTATTAAATCAAATTAGGAAGATGCAATCCGTTAAAGATATTTGTAGATATCAACATGAACTAATTAACGCATAACATTACTAATCCCCTATTTTATTACCCTAACATAGTGAACCAATGGTCCATCACATTTCATGGTCCATAATTGTTGATTTTATCCATGTCATCCTCAATATATTAACAGCGTTATTCTTGAAGATTTATAAAATATTCAAATTTTTACTAAGGTTCAGTTTGGTTAATGAGTTGAGTTTGAGTTGAGATGAAATTTTTAAGTTTGAATTGAGTTGACTTTTTAAAAAGTAGTTATAAACTTTGTTAACTTTTTAGAAAAAGACAAAAATTATGAAAAAGTATAGTTTAGTTGGAGTTAAATTTTGTTATCAAATAAAACCTAAAATTGTAATATAGTAAAAGCCAAATAGTTGCAAGCAAGTTGGAGTCTAAATTTATTGTAGAATAGAAGACAAATATTTCTTGCATATCTTGCACATGCCCAAAAAAAAAAAAAGATATAGGAAAAAGCATTACACAAGGCAACCACGAGAGCAGTAAGCATGCATAATTCGTCAAATATTAATTATAATCAAGCATATTAGTTTTTACTTAATTTCAATTTTTTTCTACAACAATTCCAGATCAAAAGTTCTCAAAATTGCTGTTAAATATTACACTGGCTGTATTTTTTTTATCATGATTTTTGTTTTTTTCTGAAAAAGTTTTTTGTCTTTTCTAAAAAGTCAACAAAAATTACTATTGAAACTTAAAAATCTTCAACTAAACTCATGCACCAAATACCCCCTTAAATTAACGCCCTTAATATTCATAATATGAAAAAGAGAAACTATATATATATATAAAATAACTAGTGTTATGAAACACATGAAAAATACGAAATGGCAATTATAAATAAAAAAGAGATTAAAAAAAAAAGAAGAGAAAAGAAAGGACTTTCTTATTATTCATCATCTCGTACGAGAATCATAAGTAGGAGAAATTAAGTACTTTTTTGGATCACCATCTCAATTTGAATTTTTTATACTTAAATACAATGTGTGTTTGATTGGTGGTGACATAGTCAAGTGATTTCACTCTTCACAACAATTCAACTAAAGTTCAAATCCAAATTTTCTGTACCACACTCATTTTTCCAATATTATTCATATGATACCTTTAACAAAACTATTCAACACACAAGAAAGAAAAAAATCTATACCATATTTTTAACTGATGTATTTTTATACCATCAAATTACATTTAATACACAAATTCATGCATTATCTATCTCAACCATTCTCTAATCAGGAAAATTCTAAAACACCCTTAAATAAAAGAAAGAAAGAAAAATATATATATATATATATATATATTTCAAGAAGTCACCAAAAAAAAAAAAAAATCTTAATTAGAGTACCAAATAGCATATTCAAAAGGTATTAATGAAAATATCTTAATCAGAGTCTTTTTTTTTTTTTTTTTTGTGTGAAAATGTACCAAATAGAATATTCGAAATGTATTAATGAAAATGTTAGTATGTTTTTAAAGTGATGATAAATTATAGCATTTTTTCATTCTACTTTTATTTTAACCCTTTTTTGAACATATCCCTCACCTCTCTTCCCCCCCCCCCCCCCCTCTCTCTCTTCTCGTCAACCGGAATGACAATGATGGCGATGAATAGTTGGGACTGCGATTTTTAAAGTGATGATAAATTAGGATAGCATTTTTTCATTCTACTTTTATCTGCATGTACCGTGTCGACGTTGGTAGTTGCTCCTTCCGTCGATGGCTACTCTGTCTGGTGGTGGTGACAGTGCATCGGCGGATTTGGGTATTTGGGTTAGGGTTGTTGATTTGGGGCAAGTTTAGGAATTTAGGATTTGAGTGAATTTGGAGCTTTAATTTAGAAAAACTTTGGGGTGTATATTGTAATTTAATAAAGTTTCAAAAATAAGTAAAAATTGTTTTATGGGAGAGAGAAGGGTGATTGGGGCCATTTTGGGAATTTTAGAAAATTGAAATTCAAATTATGCTATTAATTTTTACTCCCTAAAAAACTACGTTATAATTTTCTATTTCACATGTGAAATATGCTATTTCCCTCTTTTTTTTTTTTTTTTTCGTCAAATTTTTTCTATTTAAGGGTATTTCCGGTAATTTGAGATCAAATTTAAGTGTTGACTAAAAAAAGATATAAACATATATATTTAGATTAAATGTAATATAATGATATAAAAAAACAACGTTTCAAATTATAAAATATATTTTCTTTTTGACAACAAATGCATCATACGAAAACATAATTTTACAAACAGATACGGTAAAAATGAGAAAATGCATCAGATCAGTAAGACCATCGAAACGACATATTCGGTAGATTGTCGTTACATTGTCTTAAACTCAGCCAATCCTCTTTTTCATATGAAGGACAACACTAAAAACAGTTTTTATTCTCGATTTTCTGCAGCACATTTTACCACTTAAAGGTCTCAATCAACATACCCAGAAGGTTGTCACCATGCCTAATTCGACCACAAATATTGTCAAGAATACATGCTTTCACATAATTTTAGCGTTTTGCTCCAACAATTCTCAATCATCAGTTTTCAAAATGAGCATAAAAGATCTAACATTGGCAAACAAAATGTGCATTTTGGAGCACTCAAATGGACACTTTCACAACAACAATAACTGCTTTGGAAAAAGTCCCACATCGGTAGAGTATAAAGCAATTGAGTTGTTTATATTTTGAGAAAACGTGTTGGCCTCTCGCCGGGCTTAGTAGCGTGAGCCTGTAACTCAAGTGAGGGCATTAAGGTGGTGGGACATGGGTTCGGTCCATTATGCCGGATCTGGTGTGGCTCTTTACTGGCTTGCCCATTCCAAGCCGAGAGTTAGGCCGTGTGACCTGGGCGAAGGCCCGAGTTTCTCGGTCTCTGGAGAGGAGGGCACCGCGTGAGGCTGGTTTCACAGAGCAGCGAAAACCTCCCGCTCTCGGCAGTGGAAGGATAACGGGCCGGTGCTACCCGGGTCCAACATGACAGAATGGGCTGTTCCTAATCGAACCAACACCTTTTTGCACTTTCTTTCTGTTGTTCAAGGGAGTGTTTCTTATAACCGCTCCATTCATTACATAATTTTTTTTTTTTTTTTTATAAATTATACAACATAAACAAAGAATTAATAATGCATACTAATTAGTATTAGTCAAATAAGATTACTAACTAAAAATTAACTTTCTATTTGCTTTTCTCTTTTTTTAGTAAAAAAGATATAGTTAATAATTATCTTTAAAAAAACCAAAACATTCTAAATTTAGTTTAGAACCACCTTTTTGCCCTTTCTTTCTTTTGTTCAAGGGAGTGTTTCTTATTATACCCTCTCTGTTCCCCACTAATATTATGCAATTAAAATTACATAATTTTTTTTTTTTATAAATTATACAACATAAACAAAGAATTAATAATGCATACTAATTAGTATTAGTCAAATAAGATTACTAACTAAAAATTAACTTTTTTTATTTGCTTCTCTCTCTTTTTTTTTTTCTAGTAAAAAAGATATAGTTAATAATTATCTTTAAAAAAATGAAAACATTCTAATTAAGTTTAGAAAGTTAACATACACCATATATGGATAATATATATATATAGATGACTTATATATATCGGAGCGGAAGCGGGACATGTGATGCTTCCCCCGTCCCGCCCCGTTTCTAATTCAAGGAAAATACTTTGTCTCAATCCCTAAATATTGTCCCAGATCGGTGCCTAATTTAGATCAAAGTCCCGCGAGAAATATTATTATCTCTAATAATAGCTAAAATCTGGCCACTTGTGTTCAAATTTATTATGCGAACAGAAATTTGGATTTATTTTGTTTTTTGGTTTTTTTTTAAATGTAATAAGTTGTATTTTTATAAAAATAATTAAAGTAAATAATAAAATTTCAAAACATTTAAAGTAAATAATAAATATATTAGTTAAATAGAAAATTTACTACGTAAATGAGAAATTAATTTTTAGTAAATAGATTATTTACATAGCAAATTTGCTATTTACTTTAAAATTTTTGAAATCATACTATTTCCTTCAACTTTTAATTGGAAACTGCTATTTACTTCATTCCTTCTTTTTTTTTTTCTTGGGAGTTCTTGCTGAAAATATTTGTTTTTGTTATACTATTTGGTTAAAGAAATTATTTCATTTCACGGGTAACTATCACCCTTCTAACTATTTAGCTATTGGTAATAGCTAAAATCTTGCTATCACGTGTCCTATTTCATTTCACGGTAACTATCATGAATGGTAGTGTTGAAGTATAACAAAATATTCATGATATTTTTAGGAACAGCAAAATCATAAGTTACGATGATATAATTATCCTTGTATTTCCTCTTTTTTTTTTTTTATGAGTTTTAATTAAACCACTAAAATTCTTACATGTCATTGTAGTTCTAGTTTTGTTGTTACAGTCCTTATGAATTTTAGTTAATACAATCTGACAAAAATTATCAACTAAAAAAAAAAAGGGGTAAAAATAACCATACTTGTAACACAATTTTGAAAATTTGATTTTCCTTAAATATTTTAAAATTTTTTGATATATTTCAACTCGACCCCTCAATCTTAATTTCCCTACAATTTACACCTCTTTGGGCTTCCCCCCCAACCAACTTTTTTTTTTTTTTTTTTTTTTATAGCTTGGGGAAGAGGGATTCGAATTCTCCACCTTTGGATGGAGTTAGATGTGATATTATCGTTGAGCTATATTTACAACCATCTCCAACTTCTAATTAATAAAAAATTTACTAAATTAATAATCTATCTACTAAAAGTAAATAAATCATTTATCTAATGAATTAATCATTCTAAAAAAACCATATAAATTTGTTATTTATTGTTATATACACTAGACATCTTTAATACATATTATTTACTTCAATTATTTACTTACAAATGTAACTTACTATTTGCATTCTGAAAAAGAAGGTGAGCTTAAATAGAATAAGAAAAAATTCCTAAAATTTTTAATTAATTTCTTATTATTTCATTGGTAACTATGACCCTTCTTATGATTTATTGGTGCTTTGAGTTATATCATCAGATCCAAACAAATAACGCGTCTAAGAATATTTCTATCCAAAATTTGTTACAAATATTACACACAAAAAGAGAGAGATCAATCGCTTAAATTTCATTAAAGCCGCATACCAAAATACAACGTGTGTATACACTATATATATATATATATATATCTTTAGAGCATATGGAGGCCAAGAAGACTAGTACAGTTTCATTGTTACAAATAGTTAGCAAGGTAATAATATATATAATTTCATTGGTGAAAAGAAGGGATGACTAAATGACCCAATCAAATTAGACAAACCACCTGTATATGTAAATATGAGCACAACACAAAAGCTTACGAAAGAGACATCCTGCTGTTTTTCCAGCCAAATGATCTACGCTTGGTTGCGGTAGGTGTAAAACTGAGACCAAACATCTCCTTGAGTGCGTGCCCTTGGTCCGCGAACCTCACCAGCTTCGCAACAATTGCGGCGCTCACCCTGACATGGTTCATATCCTTCGGGTTATTCCATAGGCGGTTCGCCAGCTGCAGCCTCCGACGCTTTGAGTCCAATGCAATGCCCCACTCCTGGAAGAGTCTCTTCCTCTCTTCTTCCGAAAACCTTTTCTGCATCAGCTTGGCCAACACCCCTCTCTCGCGATAAAGTGCTTTCATGCTGTTTCCAAACAAACATGTACCAAATGAACATTGTGCAGATAGATTAGCATCAAACTTTGTCAAAATTCAGAAGCAACATTTTGCAGGTACGGGAGAGGGAGTGTGAGAGGGAACCTTGAAGCCGGAGTGGGAGTCCGACTATCTTCCATGGCCTGATTTCCACGGGAATATGTTTCCTTTAGGAAAGACAGTCGCCTAAGCTCCACTTCCATGTAAATGGAATCTGACCGATCACCTTTGAAGAGCAAGAAGAAGTAAGTTCTGTGGACCAATGACACGTTGCAGGTTTGCCAAAGTTCTAATATCGCCTTTTGCTGTCTCTCAAATTCCAGAGGCCAATCTGGAGTTTCTTCTGTTTCCAGCATTGGATCGACTCCCATGTCTTTCACATTCTTCTCAGCTTTCGAAACTGTCTCTTGTGCCTAGCATGCAGAAACAAATCCAACACACGTTCGTTAAGAACAATTTCTGAGAGGCAGGTGCATTTGACGCATTAAAAACAAGAACATATATGGAAGATGAGTAAGTGTGCAGCTCCTGAACCATATATATTAAAATGACCAGTGGAGATAAGATCAACATCACAACATTAATTACTCGTCCCACGATAAAAGTATCATGATTGTTCTAAATGTAACCAAATTGAAATTGCATAATTTGTCACGTGGCATTTCTTGTTTAAAACTATTTCAAGTTCTTGAATCCTCTCTCTAAAAAAAGTGCATATAAAACTTTTTTTTGGGGGGGGGGGGGGGGGTAAGCATGAAATGAATCCGAATTTTTGTACAAAATGTCGTTTTGAAGATGTGGGACAATAACTACAAGTACCTATAGCAATGGCTAACCAAAAATAAGATATAATTCGTATAAAACGTAAAACAATTGACACAACTTAATGCAAGAATGTGGATAATTAAATATTCCGGTCTCACCTGACCATCAACAAGTTTCTTCTCATACTCAAGCTTGGTGATTTCCTTCAGTCCTGTAACAAAAGTATGGAGGCTAGTAACATCCTCGTCCCCAGTCCTGCCACCCTGTGCATCCACCGAGACACTCCCAAAAGAAGATTCAGAGTTGTTTCTTGACAGCCTTATAGATTTGGAATCAAAATTTAAAAGAGGAAACTTCCTCCCGTGACCATCCGGTCTTCCAGGAAAGCCTTCCTCAAACCCATTAGGTGGGGTTCTATCTGCTTTATCAGGAGAAAAGGAGCCAGTCCTTAGATCAGCTCTGCAGCTCCAGCTTCTCGTTAAACTAAAGCTTCTAGAGCTAGACATATCCCCTGCAGTCGCTAGAGAGTCAATAGTCATTCGTACATCATTCCTTCTTTGCTCCAAGGCATCAAATGCAAAGCCATTTTGCATTTGACCCAGTTCTCTATCTCTGTTTACCAAGTTTTCTTGACCATTTACATCTGTAGTCCTGGACAATGCCAAAGCTCCTTCATTTCCACCACCAGAATCCATGTGCCTACTTGAATCTTCCATCTCGATACACTGAACTTCCTTGCAGTAATCATAAGGATCTTCTGCGGTTTCATCTTGACTTTGTCCTGAATTAGACTGAACAAACTTCTTTCCAGTTGTACGTGGGGAAGAGGTACCATCAGACAAGTAATGGCCATCATCATCGTCCGGCAGCTGAGGCTCACGAGGACTACTCTCACTGTCCCTAACACTATAATGGGGATTGTTGTACCTCCTAACACCAATGGAACTCGGATCAACCACGCTTGATGATTCTGATACATCATCTTCCCATGTCTCCTCTGCCTGCAATTTAGGATGATCGTCTTTACGCTGAAATAGAAGAGTAAAGAATTACTAGGAGTATTCAAAACATGGAACTGTACTACACAAATAAGGCAAGAACACATACTTCTCTTGAATGTTGATCATTTCCAACCATCTGTAGTAAATCCTGCACACGTGATTGAGCCAAATCCCGTTGCTTTGTTAGCTCTCTAATTTCCCTCTCCATCTGCATTATTAAATGTACAAGAAAGGTTATTTTCAGTTAGAGGAGTATACTGAATGAAGGCATAAATTATGCATGTCCATCTTGTGTGTGCCTTCTGTCACTCCAAACTGGAATTAACTAATCTACCCTACCAAGGCCATCCCAGTTTACACTCTATTGCTGACACCGAGTAACGTTGCTGGACACTTGGATGTGCTAAATGAATGGCAAGCGCAACAAACACAAAATGTTGGGTAAAGAAAGTTGGCAGGTAAGTTTATGATAGTGGGAGCAAGGGAGAAGCATTGCCGACAATCGAAAGTTCTTCACTCTACTTTATCATGTCATGCACAATAATAGTAAAATTCTAAAAAGGAATATCATTATTTCTGACTAGCTGTACTGCTGAAGTGTGGCTCGTTATCCTAGTAACGCTCTAAAATTAACTTTGGTACCGACACACCCACACATATAATTACATGTGTAGATATAAGTACACATAAGTTAAGAAAGAAAACCAAACCTTTTCAATCTGAAGATCTTTCTTTCTGAGTAATGCTACATAATCACAAGCTGAAGAAGCAGGTCCAGGAGTTTTCAATTCACTTTCCAATCTAGCCAGCTCTTTCTGTAAATGCTTGACCAAAGCCTTGTCGGACATGACCACATTGACCTGTGCTTTTGTAGACACTTCTTTTGCACAACAAGCGAACAGAAGAGTGTTTCTAGTTTGCTCAACATGGCTTCTCGCAGGGCTCAAAGTGCAAATTATGGCCGTTCTAGCATTGCCACCCAATGATGGCTGCAGTATGCGTGTCAGCTTAGAATCTCTGTAATTGATATGTCCTTGTCTTCCCTTACTGCAGTAGATATATCACCATGTCTATGAAGCTGGAACTTAAATAATTACATACTGGGAAAGGAGGTCACAATATTTGACATTAAAAGATTTTAAACCTTAGTTTACGAATAACAGTCCCCAGAGTTAGTAAACTGCGATTAATGTGGCAACCCTCTTTTAATCTTGCCCCAGCTGATAGTGCCTGAGATGCACGTTCACTTCCCGCCAGATCAATAAAACTCTGCAAACAAATGTCAACAAATAGAACTTATTATAACAAACAACCCTCTACCATAAAGCATTCTAACAATTGAACATGAGATCTAGAAGAAAATAAAATACCACACTAGCTGCAAGAGTCGTTGAATTGTCTTTGCCCAAGAACTCACGAGCAGAGCTTTCGATTCCCTACAGGGATTAATTTTTTAGAAAAGGAGCCAAGTAAAACATCTAAACAACTGCATTTGCAGAATGGGGATTTTACTTTTACTCAAATAAGAGATAAGCCGGTGGGCTCACCAATCTAATAATTTGATGTGATCTGGAACTTTTCTCATTCAATAAGGTCTCTCCTATCTGTCTTTGAGCTGCAATAACAAATTAAACTACATAAAAATTTAGAACAAATTATGGACTGAGGGGAATTCGTAAAATGCTTCACCTTCGCAAATAGAAAGAAGCTCCTTTAAATGGTTCCAATCTCTCAGAGGTTCCTCCGTGAGTTTCTCCACAATTGTCCCCCTCTGATCATCATCAGAGAAAAGTGTTAGTGCCATTCAAAAAGACAAAAACTGAACTCCAATGGGAAACAAAGTGTACAAATACACGCACATCCGGATCATCGAGCAGCCTAAGTGGAGTGTTATCCGTGCTTAGGAGGTCTCTTACAGCTTCATTGTAAATCTCAATTGCTGAAAACTTCACAACGAATGCTCTTTCTTCATGCTGTAGCGATACCAATAATGATTTATTAATAATAAGGCCAACGAGTGGAAAAAAAAAAAAAGTTATTAAAAGAAGTGAAAAAAATGACTTTAATTACCCTATGTATGTAGTCAAATATTTCTGCCACTGTGCACTCAGTTATACCATTCATAGTATATGTTTTCCCGCTACTAGTTTGTCCATATGCAAAAATACTGGCTGAAAAACAAAAAATGAAATTACTTTAGAATTTTGCACACGACATTCTACTATAGAATTGAGGAATAAGAAGAAACGAATAAGGATATCAATGTTTATACTTACAGTTGATACCGCTGACAACTGAAAGAGCAATTTCTCTGGCTCCTTCTTCATAAACCTGCCTTGTGGAGCAGTCACCTCGAAATACTCTATCTATAACCAAAAACAATAGTAGATGACGGGTTATGCTTTTATCCATTTTAGATTATTCTGTTGTAACATAAAAGTTCAGTTGTGTTTGTCAAAAATGAAATTTGTACACTAAGCCTATTATGAATTGGTCAGATAAGTATATTATTACATTACAGACAAAGCCTCCTCCAATGAATTGGTCAGATAACCAAATGCGGGTGGGGGGAAGGGAACAGACCCAGTTTAGGTTTGATAAGTTGAACAGTGGCAGTAGAGACATAAAATGCATTTTTCTATTTCAAATAAAGTAAAAGGCCAAATCACTGGTGTTAACTGTAGAGTGTATGCTGATCCAAATTACCATAACCCATTCCAGCCTTGAAACAAGGTTAACAATTAATAGAAAAACGACATAAATGATCGCTTACTTACCAAATGTATAAGCACTTGGAAATGTAGATCCCTCACGCAGGGTATTCCGGTATAAGATCGTGGTGTCATTGATGCATTCCCAATCTGCAACCTCACTTGATGCAATCTCCTTCTCACTCAAAGGCCTCAACCTAACCAAAACTAGAATCTTCTCCTCACGACCGCTTATTCCTTGCATCTTCTCCCACTTCACAAGCTCTTCTCCACCAATTGCCCCCATTATTTAGCTTCCCACCAAATATTTTGTCTAACCCTACAACCAACTCAATCAAAATAAGAACTAAAATTTCACAAAAGGGGAAAAGAAAAGACAAGCTAACAAGTACTCACTGTTGCTCTCGCTGTCTAAAGTGCAAGTCGGTTTAAACGTTAGGCAAGGTTGTTGAAATTGCCAAAACGAATCAATACCTTCACAACCAGATCATCTGCAACAATAAAGCTAATCATGGGAATTAGGCAACCACACCAGAAAAAGAAAAAAGAAATTACAGGTCAAATCAGCAACAACAAGTTAACCATGGATTAAATCCAACCCCAAATATCATTATAAATTAGCTATTCATAAAAAAACTCAATCATTTTTGCATCTGCAGCAAAAGATAAATCAAGGGTATTATCCAACCACCACAAAAAATATATATATAATAATAACAAAAATTTAAAATTAAAAAAAAAAAAAAAAGATAAAGAGCTAAAAAATTTTTTAAAAAAAATTCAGAACAGATTTGTTAGGATTAAACACTCATGCCCCTTGCTTATTCTTTGAAACCAAGCTTCATAATAAAAAATTTGAAATTAACCCAAAAAAATTTTTTTTTCCTTTTCCATTTTTGCACAACAGTTACCAATGGCGATGTTCTCTGCCAGAAGAGGAAACTTTCCTTAGTGGCTACCCACTTTGCTTGAATGCGAAGTGACAGATGCAATTTCGGAGCTTCTTTTTTTTTTTTTTTTTTTCCCCATAGAAATGGTCCCAAAGTCCCAACCTACCCGACCATCGCCATCTTCTTGACCCCGCTCCTCTCTCTCTCTCTCACACACGCAAACAAACACAAATACATTATCTATCTGCGTTTCACAAGCTCAGAAATTTCCACCCACAAAATATGAACCTCACACATATCTTACCTTCAAATCCTTGTCGCTTTCACCAAAACTGTCAAAATAGTGCTCCAATGCTGAATCCACCGTCAGAAGCTGCCGACGAATTCCCCAAAAACGCCGTCGTTTCTTCTCCAATCAGCCTGAAACTTTTTTCTGCTCAGCTTTCATCTGCTTCACTCTGTCTGTCTGTCTGTCTCTCTCTCTGTCTCTCTCTGTGCAATGCAGAAAAACGAAAATTTATAGATTTTTTCGGTGATTCTGGTATTTACTCAACCGCGATTCTCACGCATTTGAACGTTGGTATTAAATATTTTTTTTTCAAAAATTGAAAATAAAAATAACGATTTCTCAACGGTTAATCGCTTAGAAAATCTAGATTAACTCACAGAAAATCACATTAAATCTCTCGGATTCTTACAAATTCTAACAATGCACCAAATTTCAGGTTTCTAAACCTGATCTTTTCAAAAATGCTACGAAAATGTAGGAGTTTTGCTTACGAGAGAAGCAAACGTAGTTCAGCAGCTTACTCACGAAGAACAACAAAAATCACCTCACGAAGCTTCAAAGCTCCAAATATGAAGCTGGAACTGCTGAAGAAGAAGCGCTTTACGCGTCGAATAAAGCGATTTCGAAAGGAAAAAGAGAGAAAATGTGGAGAGAAAAAGAGAAAGAAAAAAGAAAAGAAAAGCAGTGGGAAAAAGAAGAACAAGAAAGGAAAACCGAAACGAAACTTAACAGAGCTTTGATGCAACAGTAGCGAAAATTGGCGACTTTCCACGGACCACGATCTCAAACGGCCAACCGCTGCGCCCCTGCTCCTCACTTTCTCTCTCCTCGTCTTTCTCTCTCTAAAAACTCCCTCTCTCTAAAATTCCCTCACTCTCTCTCCTTTCCCTCACTAAAACTCTCTAAAACGCCCTCTCCCTCTCCCTCTCCCTTCTCTCTCTAAAACTCTCTCTCTCTACTTTTTCTCTCTAAAACTACGTGGGAAGGGACCAAAGGGGGTCCTGCAACTCTGGTGCGGCGTCAACGTCGTTGAATTTTCTGAACTCGCTCTGCGGTGAGCGGATAGAGTCCGAAATTACCGTTTTACCCTCGCGTTCTGTTCGCTAACCCCCGAAGGAGTCACGTGCAAAAAGGGTAATGTAGATCAGGCGCGGCTTTATGATTGGGCCACGTGGGAGTATCCTCTTGTGCGGTTAGTTCGAGGTTTCTAGCCGTTGGATTGGTCCGTACCGCCGTCCGATCAACGAATTTCTGAAAACTCACGATCCGACGGTTCGGAGTGTGGGGTTTAGGGTCAACTGTCGAGTTGTTACCGTAGACTGCGGTTCGACCTGGGAATTACTTTTCATGATGTTAGATTTAAGGAAAGAAAAATTAATTACGTATTAGGATCCGTTTGATAAATGAGTTTGAGTTGAAAATTTTAAATTTCAATAGTAAATTTGTATTGATTTTTCAAAAAAGATAAAAACTGATATGAAAATTTTAAATTTGGAATGGGAAACCAAAAGAAGTCTTAATCATGTGAAAGAAAAATTCACCCAAAAAAAAATATGTGAAAGAAAATAATAGACAATGAATTTGGCAGTGGAAAAAAAAAAATAGTGACCTTCTTTTTCCTACAATGGATTAATAAATTGGAAAAAATTATGATAGTGGATACTTGTTATTGTTTTAGTTGTTGGATCAATTTTTTAACCATGTAAACTATCATTATGAAGCTTACATTTGATATATGAGTTTAAAATTAAATTTTTACATTGAAATTGGTTGATTTTTATAATTTTTATTGAATTTTTAGAAAAGACAAAAATTAAGATAAAAAACTTATATTTCGTTTGGTTCTTAGGTTTTTATTTTAGTTTTTGTTTTTTTTTTTTCTAAAAAGTCAATAAAAATTATATCTAATTTTTGAAAAGTTAACCAATTTTAACTGAAAAACTTCTTCTCAAACCCGTGTTCGAAACGAAAGCTTAGATTTGGATCTAAGAGCCAAGCGAACATGAAGTTTTACATGTTACGTTATAAATTTTAAGTGATACGTATTGATATGTTAAAATACAGGTCGTGACATAAATTTTCTTAATAAATTACATGAATTCTTTATAGAACATCCATATAATTTTATGGTACTCCATTTTATGATTTCCTACCAATTTTCTTTCCATAACTTCCTTGTTCTATTTTTGGAATTTAAAGTTCGTATTGTGTAAATTTGAGAATGGAAACAAAATTGTAAATTGGTACTTCAAAAGTTACATATTGGCTCCTCAAATTTACCATGCTTGTAGGAATTATTTACTATCAATGCTAGGTATCTTTTTTGGCACTTGGTGACTAAATTTTCTCCTCTATTTTTTCTAAGATTTAAATTTCCTTATTTTGTTGTGAAGTAAGAGGAGTAGAATCTCATGAACAAGTACTACATTAAGCACATCTTAGAAATTACTCTATCAATATAATTAAAAAATTCACTAGGATAACTGATGAAAATAAGGTTTTACTCTCTTTCTATACATGGACATGGAAAAAAGGTCAACAATTTTCAAACTACCAATTTGTTTCTTTCTTTTTTTTTTTTTTTTTGGAATTCGATGTTGGAGATTTGAATTCTACACCTTATTAAATTATGTCATATTTTGAATTCGACATCTTATTTTGTTGTGAAGTGTGAGGTGAGTGGAGTAGAATCTCGTGAACAAGAATTACATTAAGCATGTCGTAGGAATTACTCTATTAAGATAATTAAAAAATTCACTAGGATAACAGATGAAAATAAGGTTCTACTCTTTTTCTATACATGGACATGGAAAAAAGGTCAACAATTTTCAAAATACGAATTTGTTTCTTTCTTTCTTTTTTTTTGTTTTTTGGAATTCGAGGTTGGAGATTTGAATTCTACACTTCATGAATAAGGTATAAAATTTTTACTAGGCTATACTTTCAACTACACTAATTTGTATGTGTGTTTATTGTTTATTGGAATTTTATCTTTAAGATCTAAGTTTTATTTTTTGCACTGAAAATGCTCACACAAAAATTAGTCGTTGAGCTTCTCAACCCAATTATTCAAATAAGACATCTGAAATGGGAAAAAAAAGAAAAAAAAAAAAAAAAAAGGAATTGCAACTATTTTGAATAACTGAGAAGAACAGTTTTCTTAATTAAACATTCAAATTAGAAAAGGAAAAAAAAAGGCCTTTTTTAAGTCACAAAACATAAACTAAATATAACTTTTTTTTTTCTTTAACTTATAAACTTAGAATGTCAACTTGTCAAATTTCCTACCAGTCATCAACGTGGTGGGGTGTCGTGATCAAAGAGAGCTCCTAAACATAATATTTGTTTAGTTGTGTTTTAAGTCGTGTAGTTTTAACTTGATTCTCTCGTTTCTCTTTTTTTTTTTTTTTAATTATTATTATTTTAAGGGTGGTTCAATTTTCACTTTTAAATGGCAAGTGTTAGCGAACAAGAAATGCTTGCTTTTTGTTGAATAAAAACTTATCTTTTGTTTTGCTATATGCAAAGCAACCATCCTCGCTGATAAAAGTATGGACTTTCGTTTGGTGCATGGCAGCCTTTGTTTTTTGCTTATCTACGTTAGACCCCACAAAATCCTATCCACACTTCATCCTTTTTCGAAAGGAAGTGTCACAAATGCAATATTAGTTCAGAGAAACTTGCGAGGGGACGGTGTGCACAAATCTCGTAAAATTTGCTGAGTTTTTATTTTCGGGAATTGTTCATTAACAAATATGTGTATAGTTCAAAAGTAATAATAGTTTTAATACTAACACATTACGAAATATATGGGGGTGTTTGGTTGAATGGTTCAAACCATTCAACCCAAACTTTTTTTTGTCTTTTTCCCTAAAAATTTTTGTCTTTTTCTCAAAAAGTTTTTTGTCTTTTCTGAAAATTCAAAAAAATTTACTATTTAAATTTAAAAATCTCAACTCATACTACTCCACCAAACGGACTCATAAAATCGTAGCTCAGGAAAACTTCTGACAGTACGGTACACAAATATTATAGGATAGATGAGTTCTTATTCTTGAATTTAAATTTATTAACAAATATTTTAATAGTTAAAGAGATGTGGTATACTTTCATGTTGATACTGTGTACCGTGCAGAAATACTTCGTTACAAAATTACCACTCACGTACTTGACAATGTTTGGCTCAAATATAGTAGTAACCAAACATCTCCTGGCATCTAGTTTAGTTAAAAAAGAGATTGGTTAGCCGTCTTTAGTTTTTGTATTTTAATGTTCTTGTATTTGTAATATATGTCTCGCTCTGTCACTGATAATATGAAGCTCAATTAATTTAATACTTTGACATATAAGGCATTGCTTCCTTATTGTGTTATATAATCATGACCAATAAGCATTCAATCGTTATGATCGTGATTAACAGTATTATGAATTTCATACCTTCAAAAAAAAAATTTATGAACTTCACCAAGCATATAATTACATTTAGGAGAATTTTGTCATAATATCCATTAAAAAGAAAAAAGAAAAAAAAAACACTACTGGTTCCCTAAAAAATATACCCAACTAATATCATATAATTTTATATGACAACTGAATTAGATACAATATTTAACTGTGTGGTCAAATCAACTATAAGAATTTAATAAAATTTTAAGAATATCTAACAGTTAAAACTGTAACTTATCAGTAGAATATGTGTAATGCTACCAATGGAAAATCATGAATCATGTAATTGGACTTCCATTGCATCACAATTTTGTTACTCACTAGTCTAAAGCTTGTGTATCGCATGTGTTGAACAAATTTGAGAAAATTTATCGAAATAAGGGAAAAATTAAAATGATAAGTAAAAAAACAAAAAAAAAGACCTAAAAAAGGCACAAAAAAAGATAAAATGACTAAAATAAAAGAAATCTATCAACACCAAAAAAAAAGGACCAAAATAAAAAAAATTATTCGAAAAAATAAAGGACTAAAAAATAAAAATAAAAATTAGTACAAAAAAAAAATTGGATGACCAAAAAATAAATATAAAACTTTTTCATCCAAAATGGACGAAATGATGGAACGGTACTTTTTAGACACTTCTATATATTTGTAGATACAGGAGGAACAACAACGACAACAACAACAAAGTCATAATTTAGAGTGTGGATCACAGTTAGTCGTTCTTTTCTGTCGGTTACAAAATGTCAAATCTGACGTGAATATAAAAATTGGCTCCTCTTTATTATTTTTTAATAGGCGGCTTTTAATTATGAGAAATTATATGATATATATCTTATAAGGATTATTAAAAACATAACATATTTTTAAGAAAATGATAAATTATAACATATTTTTATTTCTTTTTTTAAAAATTAATTATGCGCTTCCAATTTGACCCCTCCTTCCAATCTTGCATCCTTTCCCATTCTCTTTCTATCTCTCTGTCTTTCTCTCTCTTATTTGCTGGCGGTTTCACAACAACGACAGATGGTCTCGACGACAGTGACAGTGACGGCTGATGTGCCGATGGTTTTTGCGATTGCAGCGGAGGATCTCGACGACACAATAGCTACGGATGGATTGTTACGGGCTTTTGAGATCTAGCGAACTCGCAAGTCGCGGCAAATATGATGACGGTTGAGCTTCTGTAGTGACGGCATGACGATGACCCCAGATCTTCAATAGTGGACAACAACGGTGCTGGGCTTGGGGTGGGAGCTCCATCAGTGAGTTCGGATGATGGCGATCGCTAAGCTTTGGAGATTATGATCTCCATCCTCGGTATGATCTGGCAGGGACTCCAATGACACATAATCTCCAACTTCGACGAGATTTGGCGGTGTCTCTAACGACACGCAACCTCTTTCTCCGAGTTTTGTCAATGTCTTTGGTGACGCCGTTGCATATCTAGATCTAGATTTAGGTTAGTTTTGAAAATTTCAAAAGTTTAAGAGTTTTTCTTTAAATTTGTATAAGCTATTATTAATTAACTTAAAATAGACAATTTAGAAGAAAAAAAAAATACAATGTATTTATATAAAGTAAATAACTGTAAATCCTTTTATTTACTTGTAAATACACATTAATATTATACCGTAATACTTTCATAAATTGATAATTTTCAAAACAACATAGTAAATACTAAGATTTACTAGTATATATTTGATTTACTTCATAATTTATTAATTTTTAGAAAATATACATACCGGTGAATACTAGATTTACTAGTAAATACAAAGATTTACTGATAAACATTTTGATTTACATGATAAAATTATATGTTTAAAAATAAATTAAATTCTAGATTTACTAGTAAATATTTTTATTTACTCGATAAATATGTAATTTTTAAAGTAACGTGAATTCTAAATTTATTAGTAAACACAAAGATTTGCTAGTAAATATTTTGATTTAATTAATAAATTAATTTTTAAAATAGCATATTGATTTACTTGATAAAATTGATAAATATCGGATTTTACAGTAAATCTTAGTATTTACATGTAAATACTAGTATTTAGTTGTAAATATCAGTATTTACATGTAAGACTTGTTAATTTTTGTTTGCGTTTTTGAGTTTTTATAGTGATTATTGAAAAATATTAGGGAAAAAAAAAAGAAAATAATTAGTAAATCCTAATATTTACATGTAAATATCAGTATTTAATAATTAATATTTGATTAGCATGTAAACATCAGTATGTATATGAAAATAGTATTATTACATGTAAATATTAGTATTTACTCCAAAAACAAAAACAAAAACAAAAAAAAACCCTAATCCCAAAACTAGATCACCCCTAAATTCAAAACCCTAGATCTAGGCGTTGTTACTGGTGCCATCGACCGGAGAAGTTGCAATGTCGGCATGATCTCGATTTGATAGCAGCGGTCCATTATGACAGGGACGACGGACAGGAGAAGGGTGACGAGATTTGAAAACTTCATGCTTGCGACGGCGAGACCTGCAAAAAAATCTTCGCGATTTTCTGATCATAGCCCGACCTATGGGAGATCGCGATTGCGGCATCTATTATTTCTCCGATGGAGGTCGCGAGAGCTGGGTAGGGATTTTGCGAGTTCATGATTTTGGCGATTGTGGAGTCACAACGGCATTCCTCATGAGTCATAACGGCCGGCCGATGCTAAAGATCGCGATGCCGGTGTAATCCCAATTCATGTCGTTGTTCTAATCCTGGTGCTATCGCCATCTCCATCGATTGTTGTGGCCAACGGGGAGTGACTAAGACAGATGATCAAGGAAGAAATAGGAAAGACGAGAGAGAATCTCAAGGAGTATTTTTAAGTTTTTACATTACGATCTATTCTAATTGTGTTATTTCGTACTACTATTTTAGATTATGCTATAATTTTAAGTTATTTAGTATATTATGCTATTTTAAAGTCATGTTTTACTGTTATATGTACTTTCTCTCTTAATTTCTTATAAGTTTAACTGTGTGCAGTGTTAGGACATCAATTCCAAGAAATACAATAAGTAGAAGTCTGTTTGTTAACAAGTTATGTCAAATTCCCGAAGAAAGTGACATACAAAGAGCATATGATAAAATGAAATAGCTTGACTTCTATTAAATTAAAGCAAAATGGATAGAAAAAAAAAATGATGATCATTACTTGGGAACGACCACCTAAAATAAAATGAATCTCTTAGTTGACTTCTAAGGGCTATTAAGTTTTATAACAATTGCAAATAAAAAGTTTTTTTTTTTCCTCAGATTCTCAAAACTATTTGTCGACCTAGTATTAATTTGTAAAGATAATTTTTAGGAATCGAATAGACATTAATAATACAAAATTTGACGAAGAACAATATATAACTCAGTAACTCACCATATAAGTGCACAATGAGTTTATTGCGTGAGCCTTAGATTTTCCTGGTTGAAATGGAAATTTATGCCATTATGATTCATGGAATTATAGTCGTCTTGTACATTGGTTATAGTCGATCTTGAATCTTTTGCTAAAAAAATTATCAATAGATTGAATGTATCCAGTTATGACGCTTATGTGGTACACTTGTCTAATGTGTTTATCAATGACAAACTCATTCTAACTTTCTACTCATAATTTTCTCTCCTAATAAATTTTACCAAATTTAGATTTTTAGGATAAAACTAATATCGACAAATCATGTAACTGTCAAATGATCATTAAATAGACATATCATATATGTATAATAATACGTTATATTTGATTTATTGAATAGTTTCCCTTTTTACCCGAACATTTATGTATTTTTTTATAGCAAAAAAAAGATTATATAAGTAGATGATGACATATTCAGTTATCTCCATAGAGAGAAGAGTCACTCGTGTAATGTATTAATCTTTCTCGAAGTGGATTTGTTCATACACCCCGACTATTGTAGTAGTGATGAGTTGAATCTAATACTTCTAGTAGAGAACAGATGTCTTATCATTCTGTCTTGTCATTCGGTGGTGAATATTTTTGTATTTTAATTAATTTATTTATTGCTAAAAGAACATTTTTCGGTTTGGTTGACAGTTAAGTTGGCTTCCAATGTACAGTTCGCCATTAAATGATGATGCCCCCAGCAGCCGAACTTGGTGGCGAGACATGAGGCCAAACAAATTGTAACAAATGAACAAGGAGTGGACAAAATGGGGAAAAAGAAAGGGAACAAGGAATAGACTAGGGGGAAAAGTACTAGTAGAGATCAACAACTACAAAAATAATTTAATAGTGGAGTCAAGAAAGATTTTATACTTTTTAAGATTGCACGCCTACCCATCATTAGTAGACCACATATCATTCCAATGATGAAGGCAAGCACGTCCAAGAGGACACGTTTCCCTTAAAAACAAAAACAAAAAAAACAAAAAAAAAAAAAAAAGAAATAATTGAGATCAGCAACAACGTGAGCAAGTCATTTAATCGACGTTTATAAGGAAAACCAAAAAAAAAAAAAAAAAAAGATCATTCGATTGAAGTATTAGTCATTTAGATCATAGATTACACTTTAATATTCATAAAATTTGTACGTTGCATTCAAATATGGAATTTGAACTATATATTTCAATTAAAGGTCTGTTTAGAGAAACAACTAGATATGATATTTGAAAATTGAGTTAGAAATGTGTATTTAGAGAGAAAATTTTTTAAAAAGTTATATGATATAGAAAATAATACAAATTGGAGATGTCATTTTGAAGGTTAGGTTAAAAATGTGTATTTGGTTTTTAAATAGTTATGTGATATGGAAAATAATACAAAAAATTGAAATGCGTTAAAAAAAAAAAAGCAAAATAGATATTATCTTATTCCTCTCGTCGTTACGAGCATTTTGACATAAAAACCGTCTCATTCCAATTTGAAATGATAAAATTATGGACTCTAAAATTTGAATTTTTTGAAAATAAAAAAGATGAAAAATTTGATATAGAGTTAGAATTTTAAAATCTATAGTGTTTTATCATCTCTAGATGGCACTCCACCCTAAACGTGTGCTAGATTTTTTTTTTTTTTTTTGGGTTAAAATGTAACATTTAAATAGTACAAAGATGCATACAAAAATATTCTTTTAAATTTTTTTAATAAATATCCTTAGCTTTATTAAATTAGAAAATAAATTTTTTAAGAAAATTAAAAATCAATAAATTTTCGTGATTAAATTGCAATAATGAATATGTATTGATAAATTAATTAATCAATAATTTATCAAAAACAATCAATGATTTACAAAAGTTGTATTTTAAAAGAGAACGTTTTTTTTTTTTTTTTGGACACCACCACTGCAAAATTTCTTATTGAAGTTGCCAAGTGAATGAATGGGTTAACTTATTTAGAAAAAGAACATATTAATACTATATACTAAAAAGATGCAGGTTGTTATTGTTCTTAGAACAATGTATGGATGATTTTGCACCTTGATTCATGTTGTTTTTTCCTAGAGCTACAGTGAATTGACAAATTTGTTCTTTTTCTCTTATTGCACGGATGAATTTGCCCACCAGTCAGTGTTGCTTTTTCTTCTCACTATAGTAAATTGTTGGTTTTGCCCTTGGTTTATGTGTTTTGACAATTTGTCCTTCTTAGACACACTGAATTTGAGTTTCTTCACAATAGATGGACTTTTTTGCCCTTACAACCTTAGCATTCCCTCTCTCTTTTTCTTTCCGCCACTCATTCTCTTTCCTTTCTTTCTCTTTCTTTTGTTTGCTCTCTCTCTCTCTCTCGGTTTCTTTGTTTTCTCGACATCTTAAAATTTGTTTTACGTTTTTCTTATCGCCGGTTTGAGTTTTCTCGACATCGCCTTCCCCTTATGTTGTTGTTTGTTTTTTTTCTCTTTATTTTCCTTTTTTTCCGTTAATTTTTCGTTCTGAGTTTTTCTTTACACTGTTCATTTTTTGTTTGCGTTTTTTTTTTCCGAACCTTAAATTTTGTTTTTTTTTCTTTTAGTGTTTTTCCTCTCCTTGGATTGTTTTTTCCATTGTCCTTTTCCTCTTCTGTTGTTATTTTATTCCCCCCCCCCTCCCCCCTTTTTGTTCTTGCATGTTTTTTCCGTAATTTTTTTCCCTTTTTTCTCTTGAGTTTTTGGGTGATTTTTGTTTTTTGTGTTTTTTAATGGTTATTTTTCCTTCTGCGTGTACATAATCAGAGAAAGGTATTTTTGGTTCTGTTTTTATTTTTTGTTTTTCTTGTTTATTATAATTGTTATCGGCTCTAACATGACATAAACTCGACACGCGACACGAATTGTCACCCCTAGGCAGACTATCTATTAATTTTTTTTTAAATTTTTTATCACAAAGTGATATGACTCTTTCAATTTTGTAAAAATCCATTATAATAATATTATGTTCGTACTCTTGACGAGTTTGAAAGATGTAACAGAGTTTATGGTTATCAATTTGAAGCACTTAACTGGTAAACGCTTGTGGATAGGTTTAACAATTTGAACATCTTATATGTTGATACGAACCACACGAACAATATGATGGAACCTCATACCAAATCTAAAACAATGAACTCAAGATTTTTCAAGTTTAATGGAAATTGCAATCCGTTACTTAACAAAACAAGAACCTTAGTATGATGAAAACGCCACAAATGGTTATGAAAATCTGTTTGATAAGTCAATTTGAATGCCACAAAGAATCCTTGATAAATTCGGATAAGTTTCTTCAAAAACTCAAGAAGAATAACTCACAATACGAATAAACATTAAAAACTGCTTCCATAATCTGAAAATTAGCCTTATATAGCAGGAATCATAATTTGTAAACCTCCTAATCTATCTTTAATGATAAGCATGCCTATAATAGAATCTAAATAAAGATACTAAAATTCAAATTTTAAATTGAAACTTAAAACTAAAATAGGATTATAAAGAAATCAAACTTGATTAGATCTTCTAAACTTCTAGAATCTTGTTTTGAATCTTGAACTTCTTGAAATCTTGAAAACGTAATCTTACTTAATTCTTTGTTGAAAACACGTCCACATCAGCTTGGAAACCCCTTACACATGTATCTCAGAATGGACATGCAAGTTAGCCATGTAATGGCTCAATGGACGTGTATGGCTGATTGGCTCTCCTTCGAATCAACTTTAATGATTAAAACCAGCCTCTGTTCACCCTCAGTAATAAACACTCTCTCTTCTTTTTGTAGAACTCTTCGGACTAAGTTATTAAGCTGTTCTTTGAATTTTTTAATTCAAACCCTCGTCACCGGACCAATTAGAACTTGAATTGGTTCGTGAGTATTTCTTGTAGTCTTGATGTCCTCGTCACATCAGCTTGGAAACCCCTTACACATGTATCTCAGAATGGACATGCAAGTTAGCCATGTAATGGCTCAATGGACGTGTATGGCTGATTGGCTCTCCTTCGAATCAACTTTGATGATTAAAACCAGCCTCTATTCACCCTCAGTAATAAACACTCTCTCTTCTTTTTGTAGAACTCTTCGGACTAAGTTATTAAGCTGTTCTTTGAATTTTTTAACTCAAACCCTCGTCATCGGACCAATTAGAACTTGAATTGGTTCGTGAGTATTTCTTGTAGTCTTGATGTCCTCATCAGATGTTACATTCTTATGAATAGTTTTATGTTGGTTCTAATATTTTGATTAGTAAAAGGGTAATACAGGAATTTCAATTTTTTATAAAGAAAATTATATCAAATAGGTGACGACCCAAATGTTATTTTTTGAAAATCAATCACTTAGATTAAAATAGTTTAATACTTGTGCGTTGCATGGTCATAGAAAAAAATTTAGAAATGGTAAGGATTAGTGATAAGGATAAATAAATGTAAGTAATAAATATTACATATTGAAAATAACATAAGTCAAAAGCATAACATAAAAATACAATGTATAAAAATATTTAATCACAGTTACACATATATTTTTAATGATGAAATCTAATCGTAGTTAAAAAAAAATTATATTTTTATCTTGTTATAAATTAATACAGAGCTCCAATGTTTGAAAATTGTTATATGTTATTCTATTTCTTTTGTTTAAATTTTTTTATTTGTTTTTAATTTTTAATATTATAATCCGATTATTTGAATTCAAAATTTTTTTGATAAATTTTTCTATAAAATTAATATTTCTGTAATTTTACATATTAGCCGATTTATGCAATTTTATCTTTTTATTTATGCAGTTAAATTTTTTTGTCAATAGAAAATAATTAATTAGATAGTTATTTAGTTATTTCATATTCTGTCATATTTTTTATATTTTTTCTTTAGAAATTACAGTTATTAGCCAAACAATAAATTAATCAGTTAACATACACATAGGTTCGCTAACGTTGTTAAATATGGAAATTTTTATTTTGAGAACTTTTTCCCCCTGTAAATATTTGGATGGCATGTTATTTTATTTTATCTTATTTTTTGGTCCGCCATATAATAATTAAGCAAATATTTACTTTGTATTATACACTTTATATATATATATTTTAGGAATAACAGATTATATTGCTAAATAGAATAATAAATAAATTAATACATATGTATCCTTATGTTAAGTAAAGAAAAGTTCTTTCCAATTGCATAGTTAAAAAAAATTAAATCATACTACTAGAATCATAACATTGCAAAGTTTTTTTTTTTTAATGTATTTTTATGACTAATAGATTATATTTATTAAATTGAGTAATAAATGAATTGATACATATGTATCCTTATGTTAAGTAAAGGAAACTTCTGTTCTTACATTATAAGATCACATAATGCTAAAGAATCAAATTAGAAAATCAAAATTACAACAACTACTAATTATAGAAATGTTCGTTTGCAAAAATTATCATAATAAACTAAAATACATAATCATTGAATTAAAAATAATAAAAACCCCCTGTTGAAAAAAAGAAATAAAGAAAAATTTATATGGAATGACAAAACAAAAAGGAAAACAATAATGCAAAGAAGGAAATCATCTCATGAAGAAATAAAAATTTATAAATTTAATATTTTATGTGATATATACTAAGGCAAATAAAAAACACAATATGTAAATTAAGTAAAACATGCATACCACATATTTTCAACGAAAATAAAATGAAAATAGGAGGAATAACTTTTCCGATTCATAATATATTCAATAACATGTGTTGAAATAAGTTAAAATCTCATATTTTTATTATATAGAGAAGTAAAAATTGTTAGAGTAAGCTCAGTTCTCTCGTATTATTATCAATATATGTTAATAATAACAAAAATATAATTTAACGTCGGCTTTAGCTACTAAGTGAAATGTTTAGGGATGTTTACAATTTTGTTTTATCAAAATTTGCAGCAAATATAAAACAAAAAAAGTAACAATAACATGTGTCAAAATGAATAAAATCTAATATCTGTATTACATAAAAGGTAAAAACTCTTAAAATAAACTCAAATCTTTTGTATTATTATCAATATATGTTAACAATAACAAAAAAAATAAGTTGGATATTTCTAGAAATGTATACAGACTTTTTTTCAAAGAATAGTAGTAGCCTAGTATTTCCAAAATCTTTTCAAAGAATAGCAACAACCTGCATTCTTTTAGTATATAGTTATAAAGCCAAAAAACAATGACTAAAATTAAAAGTAAAATAACAGAAAGCAATACCATAATCAATGCTACTATGTATTTTGAAAACCCGAAAAACAACTCAAATCCCAAACATTTATAGCAACAATAAAGATTGTCAAATCATATTTAACAATTCTCTAACAAATGATAACAATAGTATCATTTTCATCAACATATACCAAACCAAATAATGCATTTGGTATATTTATTAGTATATACCAAAATAGAGATTATCATAGCAAATTAAATCTTTGTACAAAAATTCTTTGGAAAACTATATATAATAGAGGAAAAAAACAATTAAAAAAATACAATGACAATATAAGTGAGAAAACAATATCATATAGATATATATGCAAACCAGAAAATAAAATAGAGTCAGATTTCCTCATATTTACAGCAATCATACAAGCTACCAAATCTTATTTCATAATCATCTAACATATTGTAATAGTACTATGAACAAAATACTCACAAATAAAAGTTTTAAGAAAATAAAGTTGGTCACACCATATTATAAAAACAGAGACAAAGACTAACGAAGAGAACAAAATAATAAACCCAAATCCATTTATAGCATACTAATAACCATACTTGAACAGTGATGAAAATATAGAAATATTACAGGAACAAATAAACAAAGAATAAAAAAAAAGAATATATATTTAACAAAGAAACCAAAACCAGTCAAATAAAACATTTAATAACAGCTAACAAACATAAATAAGAATAGTACCTTAATCAAAAAGCCTCTCTTCATAAAAAACAGCAATTGATCAAGCTAAGTTTTCAGAAAGTAATAGATGAGGGAATAAGAAAATCAGGGTAGCAATTAAAGAAAGTTGGAAGGAGAGTAAATAGGAGGATATTGCAGAGATAGTAATAGCTAAGATATGGTTGCAAATACAGTATACAAGAGAATATTGCAGAGAGAATAATAGTTAAACATAGGAATAAAGCAGTAAATTACGAAACAGACTTTTATAATAGAAAAATTGTTAAATAAAATGTTAAGTTTTTTTTTTCCAAAGGTCGGTAAGGAGAAAAAACAAAAACATCATACAAATAACAGAGTTATCTCAGCGTAAAATAAAATATTAAGGTTTTTTTTTTTTCACAGGTCAATGAGGAGAAAAGCAAAAACATTACACAAATAATAGAGTTATCTCAATAAAAAAAATATGCGGAAAACATGGTTAGTCATAAGAAATAACAAAGTTTAGGCAAATCAAGATATTACAGATCCAAAACCGAAGCCCAGAATCATTAAAAACAGGGTAGCAAGTGTAAAAAATGTAGTTAAACTGAATAAAGTAAATAATAAATCACAGAATCATTGAAAATAAGACAATTACAGACCACAAAAGATTGTTTAGAAGCATTAAATGTATGAGACAGATCAACAAAAACCAAAATAACATATCCCAGTACAAAAGTGGCAGTTAAGAAACAACGTAAGAAGCCTACCAACCTAAAGAATTAAATAATCTAACAATTTATTCAAATTTGAATAAACAATACAAATAAGAAAATATAACAATTCTTTCAAATAAAACCAGCAAATAAAATATCATCTGAAAAGCAAATGCCAAGCTAAAAAACCATAATAACCATAAACACAATAATCGAGTCATAAAATTTAAAAACCAAGCTGAACAAAATATTACCCAAGGGAAGGGAAGAGAAAATACAAAAGATCAAAATATCACACAAATAAGTACTTCAATTTTCCACTACATATTCCAAATCCATCATCTTCGTAGCATTATTAACACAATATACAAAACAAAAATAGCATAAATTAGAAATGAAAAACAATATATATATACTTTTTAAAAAATAAAATAAATACAACACAACCCATAGCTTATCTATTTTTTCTTTAATTGTTTCCTGTTAATCTCTTCTCATGATTTTCTCCAATTTTTTCTTCCCCGACCTGAACACGACCAGCGACACGAAAACGACACTAAACCACGACACGAACCTGTCACAGGTGGACACGACACGAACCGAAATTGACCCGTGACACAAAATTGACCCGTAATACGAAATTAACCCGTGACACGAAATTGACTCGCGACACGAAATACACATGAAATTAACACGAAATTGATACGAAATTGACATACGATACGAAATTTAACCTGAAATGGACATGAAATTTGACTCGAAATTGACACAAAAAACGGGTCGTGTTCGGGTTCTATGGGTCCAACGTGAACACGACCCGTTTTTTCTTGTGTTAATTTCGGGTGACCCGAATTTGACAAGACACATATTTTTCCCAACCCGAACACGTGAAATTCGTGTCGTTTTCGAATCGTGTCATTATGTCGTGATCTGTATTGCACCCCTAAGTCTGCCCCTGCACTTATATACTGTATTATTCTTGATAAATAACTATCAAATTGAATGGAAATGAATTATTGATTCTTGTCTAAAAAACGAATGTAATTACTGAAATATCATTGCATTATTTAATGTGTATAATTGCTTCTTTTTAATTAATAGAAAAAAAAGATTATATTGATTATAAGCATAACTTAACAATAATTTCACACTTTATTAACGTCGAGTTCAAATCCCCTATCTTTAAGTTCATAAAAGATAAAGGATATCATTATTGTCCTCTTATTTCCAGTTATTGATCGTCTACAGCCCAAAAAAAAAAAAAAAAAAAAGAACCCGCTAACATGCACAGAGCCAATTGAGAAGTAAAAATGGGGGTCCAATAATATCTTGCCTATAATACTCAAATGATATTCAGTGGCTGGCTTCTTGTCGTTAGACGAGGTTACAACAAATTAAGGATAAATCAATTTTGCGTCGAACTCCTTATGCATGTACCTTCTTTCTCAAAACCAACCAATAAATAATAATAATAATAATAATTGAAGGAAGCAGGGGCATTCTTTGAAAGAAGATATTTCTCATAAAGACTGTTAATCAAAGCACAAATATGGCCATGAACGAGTATAACATTTGTTTATTTGCTTAATCAAAAGTGATTTTTTTCCCTTAAAAAACAGAATGGGAGAGAGACTGTGAAGTTATAACCAAGGATTGAATAATCGACATTTTCACTAATATTTTTGCGGAAATTTCCGTATTTTAGAAGTACCGATATAGAAATAGGGGTGTCGTAACTTTTCCACAAAATATCCATGAAATTTCCACGGAAATTTTCATAAATGTCGATTTTTTATGAAAATATTGATTTTCGTGAAAAGTATAATAGTAAATGACAAAATATCTTAGAAATTTCCATGAAAATATCGACAAAATTTTCATAGAATATCAATTGTAATATTATTTTTTATCTTTTAACGTAGTAAATTCATGATTTTTAAATTTATGGACAATTATATATATATATATAAGTATGAATAGATAGTAGAGATTGAGAGGCATACGTCACGTCTAAAATTTAAATAAAATAAATACTTAAATGTCATATTTTGACATCGATGTTATTTACACTAATAAGATATTACAAATACTTTTGAACATTCTACAAGCTCTTTTAATATTAATTTTTTCTTATCACATATGAAACAATGAATGTATTGTACCTATATTATGTTGCATTTAAGTGATTTCACTTAATTGGTGAATGTCAACTTATCATTTACTATATTATGCTTCATTATTACTATGCCTATTTGTCATATATTTAGTATTTAATTGAGAGTTTTATTTAATTTAAGTATTATTAACTATTTTAGAGTTTTATAAAATTTTATTTCAAAATCTAGTATTTTAAAATGAATTTCTGTATTTTACATCAATTTTCACCGATATCAATATTTCTCTTGATATTTTCATAAAATTTAAATACCGATATTTTTATAAATATAGATATTTTCATCATTGGTTATAACTTGCAAGCCAAAAAAATAAGTTTTCACTATAACGTATTTCTATTATTAGTGTGTATATTTTTTTTAACTTAGATATAATGTAATTTAAAATCTCGTCAGAAGTTTAAAGGTACAAAAATGCTGAGAGAATCTACTACAAATCGAATTATTTAAAACAGAATCTTAATAATATATATACCTATCATAAAATTCTTCAAAAAAAGAAAACGGTACATCCAAATACAAGAAGCCTAGGATGGCCATGGCCCCCACATGTTACTTTGTATCCCTTCATCAATATCTGCCTCCATTGAAGAACAACGTACATAAATTAGTTCTGTTTTTTCTTTTTCCTTCTTTTTCTTTTGAAAAGTTTGCACTAAAGTTAGAAACTGTTATGTTAACCTTCAGATTAAGGCTTTAACAATTTCATTTATAAGTATCCATTTTAAAAATTTATAACACATAATATAAAATTACTTCCAATTATATATGAGATCATTGAAAAGTTAATGTATTGATTAAAAAACATAATATTTTATCGGTATGGGAAAAGTACAATTGTTTAACATATGTTTACCTTATCTTTTTTTTTTTTCCCTCTAAAAGATTATATTGTAGATTATAAATAAATTAAAAAATAAAAAGTCTTATTAGTAAGATATGCTTTTGAAACGTCAAATATTCATCAAATTCTGTTAAGTTCCGGTAATTCTTTTTTTAACCGATGTAATTATCATTTGACATGAGGATTTATAGTCGTGTTCTATCCATAGGTAAATTTTTTTTAACCCTAATACCTGTTACAAAACTGTTATTTCCCCACTCATTAAGTAGCTAATAGAGACAGATGGCACTTCGTCAAAAGTTATAAAAAGTTGAATACTCCAACGAATTGGGACCCCATTTGCACTTAATACCTACTCCACAAGAAAAGCACATTTTAGTTGCGTAAATGACGCGTGTGTTCTTCTTGGCGACTGAAATGTGGCCTACTCAAAAGACACACACAAAATAGAAAATAAAAATTAAAAAAATAAAATAAAATAAAAATCTTGAAGAGTTGAGAGGGACTAACATACATTATATAAAAATAATGCACAGTTGCGAAAACAAAAAAATTACTTGTTAGATATTAGTTTAAATTGTATTTGTTTGATAGTATTTTGCGGTGTTTCATCTTTCTTGAATGATGCACTATTTTTTTTCTCGGATTTTTTCTTTGATTTTGATGAGGCACAAGATCTATATAGAAAGATCTTATAAGATGATAGTATATTACTTATTTATGTGTTTTTACTCCTATTAGGAGTGATTTTTGTTTATTTGGTCAAACTTTATTGTATTTTATTTTCATTAATTAACTTTATATGAGATGGATAGATGACAAGAATGTTAAATAGGTGCCGACCTAATCGAAATGTCTTGTTACGTTTATTGGTTCCTGTCACAATAACTTATTAAAAATTTATTATACTATGAAAGCATAATTTACTGAATATAAAAATTCAAAAATTTAATCTTGTGCCCTACTCTATCACAAAATTCTCGAATTAGACTTTTTTTTTTTTTTTTTTATTTTTAAAGGAAAACTCAGCCCATGAGATACACTGTCTTGAAATCAAAAAGTCCATTACAAATTGAGAATCCAAAATGAATTGGACTCGGTAGAATTTGAAATTATTGTTATGACATTAATCCCCTAATCATTTGTTAGTTAATGAGTGTCCGACCATTCAAGGAAGCCAACGAATGTTAATCAATGGTTTGTTTGGCTTTTAGGTACGAGCCTACGATTTTTATCTCAGTTTTTATCTTATTCTAAAAAATCAATTAAAATTATAAGTAATTTTTGAAAAATCAACCAACTTCACTCTAAAAAATACCTCTCAAGTCCGTGTTGTAAATGCAAACCAAGTGTGTTGTCAACCCAACCCAAGGGGTAAAAAGTAAAAAATTACCATGAAGTCACATACTAACTATTTACTCTCTGAATTTAAATTTTTTTTTTTTTTAAATCAGAACCATCACTTAAGTAGTTGTACCATGACTACCATCCAGGTTTTTTTTTGTTTTTTTGTTTTTTTGTTTTTTTGTTTTTTTTTTAACTCCTCCTTCTCCTTCCCCTTCTTCTTCTTTAAAGTTCTTGGTGCCTCTAACTCTGAGTGGCCTTCACGAAAAATGAAACTTGAAGATGCTACTATTTACAATTATAGCAATATACTAGTTTTATGATCTAATCATGAGTTAAAAAAATTAATTATCGAAATTATATTCTCACGGATGGATAAAAGCCAACTTTTTTTTTTCCCGTTAAATTTGCTTACTTTTTTTGTTTGGTGTGATTTTACTAGGATAAAATAATACAAAATGTGGATTACCTCAATAAGACATTCTCTTGTAGATTTTTTTTTTTTAATTTGGATTATTTTCATGTATTTGTCTAATGAACTTTAAGGTCACTTTGACTATGTACCATAAATTTTAAAAAACTCTTATTTTACCTCTCTAAACTTTGAAGTTAACTCCACTTTACTCTTTTTATCGTTATTTAGTTAAAAACGTATGGAAAAATAGGGAAATTAATCTTATGAAGTCCATTTTATTAGAATTTCTACTAAAAACTAACGTAAAACTGTCACGTGATTACACTTAACTTTTTTTTTTCCATATATTTTTAGCTGAAATTCTTATAGAACGAGTAAAATGAAACTAAATTCAAAATTTAAAAGATAAAATAAGAATTTTTAAAATTTAAAAGATGAAGCGAAAATGTTGTTACAATTCAATAGTATAGTTGAGTTTTATCTTCCGGATCATGGAATATCTGTTGCTTCGTAACCAAGGCAAAGGAACATGGAAAAGGTCTATGTCAGAACGAGAAAGTTTTGGGGTAATGATCACAACCACAAATGAAGTGAACTTTTCTGTCCACATTTGTCTCCAAAACCTTTGTTACTTTGTTCTTTACTTCTAATTAGCAATAATTAAGTGTCCCACTTGATTTTCCATCTGATAGTCAAGCACTCATCAAGTAACGAACTTGGCTTTTGTGATATAAATTTAATATATACACACATACGGGGATCAAGACAGTAAAAGACCCACCTCACATTTCCAATTTGTGACCTAAAATATTGAACCTCTCTTTTTATTTGCTGAAATAACCCGACAATATTGCTTTTGGGACACATCGGTTGAAAAGGTAAATACATTACTTAGGGATTGTTTAGTGTCAGGATTCAAACCCTAAAATTATAATTAAATTTTTATCTTTTTCTTTTAATTTTATTATTCATACGGTTTTATAACTTAAACTTTGAAAGTTTATAACTTTGTAGAGACAAGTTCAAATGTGATTTTTTTTTTTTTAGATTGCATAGAATTTTGAGACGAATGAAACAAGCTCCATATTGATATATATATATATATATATATATTCCAAACACATTTCAAGTGTTTACACTTTTCAATTCCAACAATTCAAACATCTCGATAAACGTATAATCAATTCAAACCTTAGGACTAAAAGCATGCTTAATCTTTTGCTACCAAATTTTCATTATAATTCATATATATATTATTAGATTGTGCCATGATTATAATATGATAGAAAATATTTAAAAATACACAGCAACGTTTCATTTTAACATCTCTACATATATACGATTACATGTATAATTTAACTATAATTTCACACATGACTCTATCATAATGTGTAAAGATTGAATCCTCCCTTCCAAATTGAAAAAAAAAAAAAAAAATCCATGTTTATAATTCGGTAAATATAAGGTTTTTTTTTTTTTTCCCCTCCTCTTCTGTGAAACAGCTTTTATATTTTTGGGCACATAATTCATCCTAATTTTGTGAAACAAAGAATATATAAATGAATGAACAATCAACTGTGAATGTGATTGACAAAGGAAGGATGCTTTGTCCACTTCATAACCATTATTATCAAACCTCCCACCAGCACGAAAACTAGATTAAAAATACATAAATAAATACTAATAAAATCATGACCAAATTAAACATCACTGCAAGTAGTTGCATATCATTTTCAAACAACACTATCACAGTGATGATGACCGATTTTTTGTCTTTTGAAGGTGACCAATATAAGGTTTAGTAGCTTATATAATCATGCTAGATCCAAATTGACAGCTAAGACTAAAAGCGCCGATGAGATATATATATATGAATTTAAGATGTGAAATTTAAATTCTGCACCTTATAATACAATAAGATGCGAAATTACTAATATATTATACATATATTTTCACTCAAATCCTAAGTTTGTATTAAATATTTTTACACACCAAATCAAAACTTGATAATTGATACCTTAAAAAAGATTTGACACTTTGAGTATCACACTTATTTTGGAATTTCTAAGTGTTTAGGTTACTTAATTCGTTTTTTGATTTGGTATTTAAATTTTATGTCAGAAGATCAAACTAATTAATCCAATTTAATCCAAATTGACTTATAATTTTTGAAAATCTACATTTGATGGATTAATTGCTGTTTGCCTAGACATGGTCAGTTATCAACCAATTCGGTTTTCCATACTTCCAAACAGTGCTTAAACTCGAAAGCATGCAATTGAGAAAATTCACATGGCATTGTGCAGCAAAAAATTTGCAAGAGATAAATGCCCAAACACTAAGTTATAAACTATGAGATCACAAAAAACATGATAGTTTAACAAAATTAATGAAAATATAAACATCCAAGATTGTGTATTATTGATGGATTGTGTATTATCATTTGGCCCTACAAATAAAGTAGTGACAAGATATTTAAAGATCTCTTTTATTTTATTGAAACGTTTTTTAATAACATTTCACGACTGTCATTTGTATTTTTAATTTCACGTCAAAAACTCGATTTTGACAAACTTGATCAAATTCAAGCTACGAAGAGATCAATTTCAAGGACTCACAACGCCTTGAATCAAGTCAAGTTAATCAATCCTAGTGGTTAAAACAGTCTTGTCCACACCCAAAATTTTGTCCAAATTTTGTCAAAGAGAAGAGGAGGTCTTAAACATGGAATTAAAAACAGAAGAACGGTTGTGTCATTCCTAAAAACACAAGGTCAAATGTGATATTTCGATAAAATACTCTGGAGTTTTTGTACTCATCCAAACAACTGTCCTCTTCTCTTGACTCTTCAATCTTTAACTCTTTTTCACGTGTGGAATTTATCAATTAGGCCGGTGCTGATTGTCTGCCGATATGTCCTGGTAATTTTGTTTTCTTTTTCTTTTTCTTTTTCTTTTTTTTTTTTGTTATTTTTTTAAGGAGATTTTGTTTTCTAAGGTAACAAATAGGGGTGGCAATACGGGTCAATTTCGTATCGCGAGTCAATTTTGGTTCGTGTCGTGTCAACCCGTGACGGGTTCGTGTCGTGTTCGTGTCGCGGTTTCGTTTTGTGTTCGTGTCGCGGGTCGTGTTCGGGTCAGAGAAGAAGAAAAAATCAACACGGCTCTAATACGATACGAACCCGACACGTGACACGAATTGCCACCTCTAGTAACAAAAAAACATACCAATCACCATTCACGTGAGGGAAGGGAAGAACCCAATTCGGCCCAATGGTCTTTCGTGACTTAGTTGGCCCGAATTGGCGGTGCTTTGGTAGTTGAGAAATACATAAAATCACCTCAAATTCGCTACGTGGATCTTTTTAACAAAACTAGTTTGTATATGTGCAACCATATATATATATATATATATATATATATTATAGCAATTAATAGTGTAGATTTTACAATTATTATATGTTATGCATAACTCTTAAATGTCTTTAATTTAGTATATATTTATTGATCTAAAGTTAGAAAGAGTAGTTTTAATTAAATATTTTTTGTATTTCTTAAAAATTTTTCTAATCTAATAAGTTTAGGGGGGAAACAAAAAAAAGAGAAGGCCATTTATATTATATTAGGACAATATTTGTTTCGTTAGCAAAGTAAGATAAATAAAATGATAACTTGATTAATAATAAAAGTACAATATATCAAGATTTACATAATTATAATACAGTAACAATGTAACGTTTACATGTAAGTAGAAATTTATATATTCAAAGTTAAGTTTGTTTTCTTGATCTAATGGTTCATTCCATCATCAAAACTCATGGTCATCTTCTGCATTTTTCTTCGGACATTCAAAGTCAAGTTTGTTTTCTCATGGATCACCAAAACTCCATGCATATTTAGTTATATGAATCGAATGGTTCATTTTTCTTCAAAATTCAGGGTCATCTTATAATATCGCCTTAGAAGAGCAAATGAACAGAACCATACGGAAAGAGAAATTATATTTTTTAAGTTAAAAAAAGGAATCGGTGTATGTTTTTTTTTTTTTTTTTTTTTTTTTTTTAAAAAAAAGAAATATTAAGTACAATGTTTGGAAGAAAGTTATAAAAAAGGGAAAATAAAGATTAATTAATTTGATTCATTACAATATTTTTGAATAAGGGTTTATAATTTAAACGTTTCCTTAAAAAAAAAAAATGGAAGAAGAGCAGTAAATTAAGTTAAGAGTAACGGGATACAAAAATTTCAAAAAAAAAAAAAAAAAAACCATAAGTGGTAAAATATAATCATCACAAGAAAGTAGAAGGCAATCAATACTTTGACAGAAAAAAAAAAAAATCCAAAAAGACGATGAATTGCAATCCAAAGTCACTCTTTAACATTCTGAGCAAAAAAAAAAAAAAAAAAAAGACAAAAAGAGACAAAAAAAATCACTCTTTAACAAAAAAAAAAAAAAAAGACAAAAAGAGACCAAAAAAAAAATCACTCTTTAACAAAAAAAAAAAAAAAAAAAAACTATCAATATTGTGGAAACACCAATTAAAAAAAAAATCCTAGACATTTGATTTGGACGATCTTAATGGAAAATTTTAAACGTAAAAATTTGCTCTTTATTTTTAGGAGGATATATAGAGAGATATTAGTGCGTATCAATTACTTGCGAGAGGGATTGCACGTAAAAGTCTGGTTTTCTTACGGATGTTAGAAATTCGGAAGTCTAAATTTTAGATTCTCCCACAGTTGTTTTGAATGTTTGAGAACTAAATAATACACAAACACACTTATAAATATTGTTAATATTTTCTACAAGTTTCCTTAAATAGTTACAATCGAAAGTTGAATAGATTATGAATGATTATAACCTATCATATAAACAACACCAATTTTAATAAGAAATTACAATAATAATAATAATTCATGATTCATTATCACAAAGCATATTAGTGAAATGTTGCAACCATTTATGCTTTTATTTTATTTTATTTTATTTTTTGAGAAATATAAAATTCACCGGGAAAAAAAAAAAAAAGATAGGATAGTTACCCAAACGGTGTTTAGATGAGCCTTTTCTAAGGCCCATTGTAGGACGGCAATGAAAGAAAACCAATTCTCGTAAGGAAGGAGTAAAAAAAAAAACAACATCTAGATGCGGTTTTGGACAACCCACTAACTCACATCAATTTTTTGAAAGAGTATAAAGAGATTTTGTAAGTGCCATTTGACGCCGATTAAACAGAAAGTAAAAAAAAAAATCACAATATTACCGTTTTGGACTGCCCACTAATCTACATAAACAACTGTTAAGGATATAAATAAATAAAGTAACCTTGAGATTTACGTCATAGTCATAGTTTATTTGTGTAAAAATTTCCATGACTTTGACGGTTTTTCAATAGTTTGGCTGTCCAATAAATGATCCAATTAGTCCAACTAACCATCATGGTCATCTAGTAGATTATCTTTTGACTACCGATAGTGATTTCGGGCAAATATATATATATATATATATATATTTACATATTAAAGAAATACAAACACTAATATTAACTTAAATGATTTCATAATATTAGAAAACTTAATCCTAATTGCAGGCTGATTCTATCAATAAATTATAATAAACCGCATAAGGGGGTAAAAAAAATGCATCAAATTTCAATAATGAGAAATTAGAAAGACATACCAAGTATCGAGTACATAGTATTACAGTTGAAGGAAAACTCTGATCGATGGAGACTAAGAGTCCTATAGCAAAAAATATCACCATCAATACTACATAAAAATAACTTTATCGAATTGGACAAACAACTAATACGAGAGTGTGTAGAGAACACCTATGTTAGTACAAAATAGAAACAAATATATAGTGATAAAATGCAACACCTACATGGCAAAATCCACATCAAATAACTATTCCAATCCAGAGAAAAAGCCTTGATTATATGGATAATATCTTTGATGATAAGTCAACAAACACAACCAAAGAGGCCAAAACACGCCTACTCGGACCACGAAGCCATCATTGCCATCAGAGCCATCATCATGGAGTCCAAAGCATTTTCTTGGAGCTAGAAGTCCAGTGATTAATCAAGAGATGGTATCGGATTTTGACCCTAAAAAAGAAGTACAAACTGCGTAAATCCTAACGTGAGAGAGAGGGGGAGAGGGAAACGGAGAATAATCAAAACTATAACTTCAAATATGTTTCGTTAACCTTTAATCGATACGATTATTTGACATAGGTTGTCAGGGTGCGCATGGACGGGTTTGGAGGGACAGGTTGGAGGACAAAAAATCCTTAGCATCGCAATCCAGGCCCATTATGTGGAAGGTGTTGGTGCGTTGGAGAGTGGAGGACGGTTTGGCAGGTGGCGACTGTTTGTGATTCTTATATTTGTGAGCTGAACATATAATAAAAATAAAATTGTGTTTAGGTATGTTTATGAAATTATAAGCTGGATATATATATATATAAGCCCTAAAAAATGAAAATGGAAAACAAAAAACAACTTTTGGGCGTTTTTCTTTTTCCTTTATAAAATCTGAAGACAAATTTTTTTTTTTTTACTTCCCTATTTTAGACTGTAAACACTATATTAAAAACGATTACAAAAAGCTTTCTTACATAGACGTGAAAACATCTAAAAAATGATTTGAAACAAGACTGAAACAGCAACTGGTTTTTCTCTTTTAAAAAAAAAACAAAACAAAATAACTAAATAACAAAACCTTGACCAATCCTTTTGGGACGCGTCCTATCCAGGCCACCCATCCTGCCCGTTATATTAGGGGGCACATCATCCTCAGTGTTTATTATGTCAGTTTGCTTCTTTGATGGATAGGGTGATTTTTTATTTTTATTAACTGGTTGAACCTATGCTCCTGCCCTTTTTTTTTTTTTTTCTAAAAAATATTTTCCCTGTTAAAAGTTTTAAAAAAAAAATTTAGTAGCAATTGCGTGCTTATTTCAATATGATTATGTTCATGTTTTACTTTATTGTCTTTTTTGCTTCTATTATATTTGATTATGGAATAATATATAAAATGTGGTCAAAACTGTTAAAGAGGAGTGGATGGATTTTGATATTTATAGTTGTTTGATGAGAGCGAAAATGGGAGGATGAAAGAGGTAAATGAGAGACTTCAAATCTTTAAAAATACCTCAATTTTGATCGCTATTAAACTTACGGAGAGATTCAGAGATGCTCAAATAATTTGAGGCCTTAAGCAAAAAGTTTTGAAAGGAACATTCTTCAAAAAGAAAAAAAAAATACATAATTAACTAATTAACTTTAATTGTTATAGGATCTCTAGTGTTTATGCTACTTTAATCTTCTTAATATTTTTCGGGACATTCTTTTTCAACCATCACATTATCCCTTTTTTTTTTTTTTTTTTTTTTTTTATATTTTTTATCATAATTACTATATATGATTTTTTTAACATTGATTTTGCTATGTTCTATTCACTTTAAATCATTAGTTTGTTGTATTGTTTATTTATTTTAGTTATTCAAGTCTCTCTTATTACTTGCATAAAGTTTTTCAACAGAACCTTTTTCAGAACATTAAACCTATTCCCTCCTGAAAGAAAATTGTTGAAGAGGTCTTAAGCAGCTACTTAATTTGTGTACGGATTGGACTAGTACTGGAGAGATAATTGGACGGATTTCACACCATACAACATAAGAGATAAAAGCCCTCAGTTCTTTCGCCTCTTTGACACGTAGGTAATCAACCACTTCTTGCTTCCTATTTTCGCTCCTTACTACCAAACACAAGTGTTCCGTAGATGAATAAGCAGGAACGGAATCTTAGCAGATGTATACCATTTTTAGAATACACAAGCAAGTATGCATGTAATTTCACGAGATAGATCAATCACAAAGCTTTCAAGAGGAAGATCAAATGGACTCAAAAGTGGATCCTAAGTTATAACTTTCAAGAAAGTACTGATTAGAAAAAACTCGTGGATATTTATATGTCATTTAGAGTCCTCGATATCCATCGATGTGGGACTTAGCAGCTGTATACCTGGATGCATTGGAAATCTAGACTTCCAAAAAGACTCTCTGACCTCCCAAAGGCAAATAAGTGTGATTTCTAGGGCCTAGTTTCAACTTACTTTCTGGGTTTAGCACGGCCCATTGTAGAATCAAAGAATAACAATGTACAGGCCTTGAGGAAACATAGGTGGGCCAAGGTCGATATGAGACTAAGGGGTGTTTGGCGGATGAGTTTAGTTTAAGATTTTTAAGTTTAAATAGTAATTTTTGTTGATTTTTCAGAAAAGATAAAAAATTTTTCAGAAAAAACAAAAAACTTTTTCAGAAAAAGATAAAAAATAAGATAAAAAAAATACGGTTTAATTTAAAATAAGTTTAAATATCAAACTCCCCCTAATGGTTGAGACTTGAGAGGTTTGGAATAGCCTTGTATTGGCTTGGGCAAAATAACCACATTCTAAAGGGGGATAATTGCAAAAACATCTCAGCTGTGTAACGTGCGTTATCTAGAGCAAGTTTTGGCGCATTTTTTAAGGTAAGAATATCATTGTAGTTTACAAATCACATAAAAACACCTTCCTTGAAATTGATATCATTAACTAACAATTAAAAAAAAAATTCAAAATACCTACATTATCTTTTATTATTTGAACGGGCTTGAAATATAAAAAAATACATAATTTTTAAAAGAGTAATTGACCTAAACAGTCCCTAGATTCTTACAAAGGTAACGGTTTGATCCATGTTTTTTTTTTTAAGCCAAGATGACCTTAAACTCTTATTTTTTGGTTATTATAATTATTTCGTTTAAAATCCGTTAAATTTTTAATGAAATCTTATTGAAATGATTATTTTTATATTAAAATTACTAAAATACCCTCATCCTCCCTTCTCTCTGTTTCGCCCACCCTCCTTTCTCCCCTTCCTCTCTTTCTTTGTCATGCCCCCACCCCCACGCCCGACGCTGTTCGCTCCCTACCCCCCTCTCTCTTTGTTGATCTAGCCCTCTTATCCTTGCCCTCCTTCCTGTCACCATTCGCCCCCCACCCCTTCCTATCTTTCTTTCTCTTTCTTGGTATGGCCCCCCAACCTCTACCGCCCCTTTTGTCACCGTTCGCCCCCCCCCCCCTCCTTTCACTCTTTCTCGGTCTGGCCCCCCTCTTGTAGCCATTTGCTGCGGTCCCCCACCCCCTATCAAAACCTAAATCGGAGTTGCCCCCCTTCATCTTTACCATCGTCAGGGGCCCCTTCCTGGAATCACCGATTTGTTTCCCCTCCGTCTTTGTCGTCGTTGAGCCTCCCCTCCACTGTATTCGCCCTAGCTAAGCTAAGCTCAAAACCCAAAACCAAATTGGGTCTCCCCCTACCCTCGTTGTCGAGCTTGCCTGGCCTCGGATCTTAGCTCCAGATCTGGGTTGCTTTGGTTTTGACGAGAGAGAGAGATCAAGGAGGGAGAGAGAGAAATAGAGAGAGAGAGAGAGAGTGAGTGAGTAGCTTTGGTTTGAAGGAGAGAGAGAGAAGAGAAAGATTACAATTTTTTTAATTTTTTTAAAATTATTTATTAGTAAATTATGAAAATACCTTTTCATTCTGTTAGAAATTAATGGATTTTGACATATATGACCATAACGGCCAAAAAATAAAAGTTTATGGTCATTTCGGCTAAAAAAAAAAAAGAATAGGGATCAAATCGTCACTTTTGCAAGAGTTCAGGGACTATCTGAGCAAATTACTCTTTTTAAAAATATATATATTTATATCACAAGATGTTGTGTTCGAATATCTCCGTCTTAAAGTTTTTTTTAAAAAAATAATGATAACCTCTTATCATTGCTCACTTGCATCCACCACGAGCGGTGATAGTACGTAAAACTCGCTTTGAACCCATTAGCCACCCTTTCACACGTGGTGGCCTTGCCCTAGCGATGTGTTGATTTAGGGCAAGACCCTCTTGTTGGCCGTGAGGCTCAAGTATGGATGGCCGAATCAAAAGGGAAGATAAGGGATGCAAGGTGAAAATTGGTCTTTATCCATGCCCTTTGAGGTGCTAGATTGGGGACCATTTCAAGGTGTTGACATGTGGGGAAGACCCTTGCAACCTCGCTTTAGCGAGGCACCAATATGGGGTAGAAACATAAGTTCCGTTCTTCCATGGACAAAGTTGACATTTTGTTCCACTCTTTGAAGATTGAAGCTAGAGCTTTGCTCACATGAGAACGGAGTGGGAGCTGAGTTTTGCCACATCCAAGAAGGAACTTGACTCCTCCATTACTCAAGGAGGAGCTAGACTACACACTATGATTTCGCTATTTTTTTCATAATAATGTTAAGAAATATCAGTGATGTTAAGTATCATACGTTAATAGAAGGTGGGTCTCACAATATGAGACCCACATCTTTATAGTGTGATGTTTAATATCACTGATGTTTTAAAGCATTTTTCTTTTTTCAAACCCATGATTGGCATCATGCATTAATTCTTTCATCACCAATCAACATAAAAGACAAGTATCCCAAATTGACTATTTTGTTAAGTGCCAGCTCATTCAAAGAGGCAATCCCTCTAATCCTCATTAACATTGGAAGTCAGCTTAATATTACTATTAGTTATTCACGGTATACATATCATGTTGGTGGAGTAAAGATACGTACTTTTAGTCATTAAATCGGAAGTCTGTCCAATTACCTTTGCTTGTTTTTTGACTTAGCGTCAAAATCTAAAGCATCCTACCGATGTGCAGTTCTTATTTGTTTTGTCGAATTCTTGTAGCTCATTGGAGTGCTCGTCAAATTTCTTGATTGAAAGCTTGTTTGATCTTAATTTTTGAAGGCAAAGACTCATTCAGTCCCTTTTTTTATTTTTATCTTTTTGAATTTATGATGGGAGAATTAGAACTCTTTTGTTGTGATAGTGTTAATGTGAAATTATCGTTAAATTATATTTATAATGATGATTAATGATTAAAGGAGGAGTAAAAAACAAGAGTTGGTAATGATATATGGTAATTCTTGGTAAAATGACCATTAAGGATAGTTAAGAAAAATCAGGACCAATTAATCGTGAGAAAAGAAATCTAAAAGATCATTTAGTAACAATGAGAAATAAACAAAATTTGATACCATTAGATTTTTTAGTTTTATATTGGATTAAACTAGATCTACGATTACTTTACGCTTTGATCATAAGTTTTTTTTTTTTTCCGCTCCTGTCTTTCTCACGATTGGTTGGTCGAGTTGAAGAAAGCAAAACCACGAGGACAAACAAAAACAAAAAAAAAAAAAAAAACAAAAAACAAAAAACAAAACAAAAGCCGAGAGAAAACCTGCAGGCTGGTTACGTGTCAGTTTACCATTGGCTATAACTTGGGAGAAGTTTGGCGTTAGCCGAAAAATGAGTGCTCAAATCAGTGTATAATTCGATCCAGAAGCTGAAAGACAAGTGTCGATCAGGAAAGGCGAGTACTGAAAAGCTGAATTCACACCCGCGAATGGGAGAGGAACACTATTCAAGGCTTTGGTCTCCTTTCTTTCACTCGCGATGTCTTTTTTCCCGAGAAAGACCGAGAAACAAGAGAGAGAAAGTAAACTAAGAGAGAGAAAGTATCCAATCAACTCAAACTCCAATCAAAACTTGTCTCTGTCTCATTCTCTCTACTCTCTCACTGCTGAATCAATCTCGTCACGCAATTCACTGCTCTCATCAAAGTCGTCCAAAATTTCCTCTGGTTTTGTCGTCTTCTCTGCGTCGCTTTCTCTCTCGTACGATGTTTGTTTGTCTGTCTCTCGGACTGTGAAATGAAAGAGGAATGAGACGGAGAAGAGTAGAAGCAGAGGAAGAGAAGAATCAGACGACGACGGCAACGCCGACGACGGAGAAGAGGAAAAGAATGCGAACTCTCTGCGATGTCTGCGAGAGCGCCGCCGCGATCCTCTTCTGCGCCGCCGACGAGGCCGCGCTTTGCCGTTCCTGCGATGAAAAGGTTACAATTTTTTTTTTTTTTGAAGTTTCGGTGTTCGATTTATCTGCGTAAATACCGATTTTCCTATGTTTAGAAAATTGGAAGTATGAATTTTTAATTTTAATGATTGATTGGACGACACAATTGGATGATCTCTCTGGTTAATCCTTGAATTTAGTGTCTAAACTTCTGAATTCAGTAAGAATTGTCTGCTAATTTTCGAAAATTATCCGTCTTAATGCAGTTTTCCATTGAAGTGTTGGAGAAAAATACGTGTTAGGAGCTAATTTAACGACTTCTCTAAAATTTAGAAGCTAAAGAATTAAGGTTTTTTTTTTTTTTTTTTGGTGTTAGTATTTTGATACAAAAATTGTGTCGTTTGTACTGTGTTGGAGACTATTAATAGGCTTCTTGATTTAATGTTTAAGCACTGAGGACCATTTTTGTGATAGTTTAAGGACCAACAAGCTTAAATCCCAAGAAATAGTAGTCAAGGGTTTGTCTTTCTCAGAGTGCTCGCCGTTGCCAATGCAATAATTCCTTTCTTCATATGGACTGTTATGGTTTGCAATTGTGTCGCAAGCACTTTGTACATTCTCAAATGTTATGGGAACACAAATGCTAATTTTGAGCCAGCAATGGCCCTGGCTAATGGCCTTTTTGTTGATTGTTTTGATAAAATTGTTGGTAGGATACAAATGGGAAATTTCCCATTTTGGAATGAAATCTCAGAACGTATTGGTGTGCCTACTTTTTAGATGTTTTCTCAATTCGCCGCATATTGTAGGGAAAATCTTAAACCTTTGAAGTCAGTACTTTTTGAACCAACAACAGACCTACATCTTTTTTCAATTATGGCAAACCCGTTAATCTTTGTTTCTGGTATTGTTGGAGTTGCAGGTTCACTTGTGTAACAAACTAGCCAGTAGGCATGTGCGGGTTGGTCTAGCTGACCCCAGTGATGTTCCCCGCTGTGACATATGTGAAAGTGGGCCGGGTATGCATCTTTTAAGCATTTTGTATTGGGTTTTTCTGAGCACGTGAACTTTGAACTTTCCTCTTTCTTTATCTTGTCAAAACCTGCATCTTGAAGTTATTTGCATTTTGAGCATGCATCTTTGTGATCTTATTGACAAGGAAATGTTTTTTCCTGTCTTTGGACAACGTATGTAGCCTTCTTTTACTGTGAGATAGATGGTACTTCGCTTTGCCTGCAATGCGATATGACTGTACATGTTGGCGGTAAAAGAACACACAGGAGATATTTGGTCTTGAGGCAAAGAGTCGAGGTTTGTCTCTTTGTCCGAAAGCAGTGGATGTTTTCAGGTTTTGTGTATGTTTTTTTTATGTCTACTTTGCTACTAACTTCTCTTCTTTGTGCGTTATTCTGTAGTTTCCAGGGGATAAGTCTAGCCATTTACAGGATTTAGGCCTGCAACCCGTTGATGCAAATGATGTAAGGAGGGAACAAATTCAACCACCTAAGCCCAATCAGCAGAACCATAGAACCTCTCTGGTTCTGTTGCTAGAAAATGACATGGATGGAGATGTAGAGATGGACAATAAATTAATTGATCTTAATACCAGACCCAGTCGGATACATGGGCAACCTTCAACTAATCAGGTATTTTTTTTACAGTGGTGATGTTTAGCCCTGTGTTGAAAACGTCTGCATCACATTTATAATGATTGTATGTTTTGATGTTCTCATTATTTTGAGCTTGAGAATCATTCTGCTATTTTCATATTTAAGGAAGGGGGTATGGATGTTCTTAGTGGAACAAATCATGAATCTACAAGTGTAGTTCCCATTGCGTCCTTTGAAAGGGAGCTTGAAAAATGACCAAGGTAAATTCTACGTTCTTGTTTCCCTGGATCATATATCTCATCTTCTGCGATTCTTATGCTGGGAAAGTTTAAATTACTACTTTTAGTTTTTGCTTTTTTGCCAGGAAAAAATTTAAGAAGAAACTGTTCAGATTATTTTAAAATATTGGAATACGTCTTTCCGTACAATTGATAGGACTGCTATGATTCGGTGGTTTGGAAATGGTAGAAATTTGTGGAAATTTGTTTGGAAACTTGAATCCAATTCGTACATAAAAACACTAGGGAATTACTGAGTATAGAAATTCCATGACGGGGGAACAGATATGTTGCGGATTTTCAGAGCAAAAAAAAAAAAAAAAAAAAATGTTACTGATTTTCTATAACTATGAGACCTCCTGAGCTCAGATGTTGGCATTAGTAAAATGGGAGATTTATTTATTTTATTTTTTTTGGGTTTAAGAACGCTTTATCAACTTTTGCTGTGCATTTCTCAATTGACAACTGAGAAATGAAAGATTAATCAAGAATCAAACTAGGTTAATGCGATAAGTAGCGGGAAAAAGAAAACAACAATCTAGCTTCTCGTGTTAGGATTGCTTAAATCAAATCATAAAGATGCATAAGTCCCCCGAACAAATATACTCAGACTTGTCCCCTACTGATTGAAAAGATATGCATTCTCTGCAGAAACAGGCTTCTATTGTGTCCGCGGAAATACGATTTTAGAGGCAGTAACTGCATTGGATCGTACACGAAATCAACTGCCACTTGATGCTAATGATAATAAAACCAAGATAGTAGTAACTAAGCCTGTGGTGGAATTAATTAGGTCTATTTATGTGCTCATTGATTTTGGATTTTCTTGAGACTTCTGCTTTGACATGAGCTGTGATTATTTAACATGTTAAGTATAACCTTATTTGCTAAACCATTGTTAATTCTTTTGTGACTGCAGATCTCGCCTACGGCGGGAAACAAAATTTAAGGGCTGCTAGCTTTCTTCTATTTCAAGTGGTCTGGTTAAGCCTGTCGTGTCTTGTGCAGAGTTGATTTAGATAATATCTATACTTATCCAACGAAACAGGAAAAAATTATCTCGATGAATATAGTTATCTTCCCTTATGTACCGAAAACATTATTTGTTTCTCAAAAAATTTTATGCCAGTTGGTAGTCTTCTGAAAACTCTCGTCAATTATATGTTGGCCACGATGTTGAAACTAATCCTGCTGCAAATTAGCTGACATTTTCCTCGATCGAAAAGAACGACATTTAATTGATGCCGATGGTGACAAACAAAATTTGAGGTAAAATGAAGGACCATTTGCTTTGATAATTCATTAATGATGCAATAACTGTAGTAAAATGATGCTAAAATGTCAAAGCTTTCATTGACTTGGTCTCTAGTCAATGTCATGGAAGATGGACATTTCTTAACAAAGAATCATGGAGATGCCCGCAAATGTTTAAGCGTCACCAAATTATGATAAAAAAGAGGATTATTCTTGTGCCCCTCAATTAATAAGGCCATTCCCATTTTATCTTAAATTTTAAGAACTTTCATTTTACCCCTCAAATTTTGTTTTAGTCCTAGTTAATCTCTTTTGTTATAATTTATGTCTAAAACATGTGAAAAAAAAAAAAAGAAATGCTGTCATATAGTCTTTCTGTTAGAATTTCTATTAAAAACTAAAGAAAAAAAAATCATGTGGTCGCACTTGACCTTCTTCTTCTTCTTCTTAAAAAAAAAAAAAAAAAAAAAAGAATTTCTTATAAATAGGGGTAAAGAGGGATTGAAGTAAAAGTTTTTAAAGTTTGAGGGGCAAAAGTAGGAATCTTTTATGTATTTCCTTCCAATAGATGAGTAATCATCCGCCGTGCTTGTGGATGTGACAAGGAAAGGGCCAAAGAGGTGCTCTATTGCACTGCACTCATCCACAGAGTTGAGAGTATATATATAAATGGACTCAAAACTCTCTCTTTTCCATTTTGCCTCACTTGTGGTCCTCACAATCAAATGATATTGCATATCACTGGTCAGGCTGCTTGTACTCCTCAACAAGGTTTTGAATTTGAATTAGTTCTACCGGTAAGTCGTGTATATGGACAACTCAATTTATGAGACATTCATATACTGCCGGATGCAATGCTCCCCAAGATTATCTCTCTCTATCCCCTATTTAATAATAATAATAATAATAATAATAATAACATACACACATTCCAAGAAGTGTATTTTCTAGTAACTCCTTTTGACACCATCCCGACTGAACTCTATCCCTCGGGTTGTTCTCTTTTGACGTATTGGAATGGTGCTTTTTTTGTCCTCTCCTTTATTTTGGGGTGCGTGGACAGTTTTTATTTTGCCTTTTGTTTTTATGTTTTTGTTTTGTTTTGTTTTTTTTTTTTTTTGGGAGGAATTTTTGCCTTCTGTTTTTGTTGCTGATGGCACAACAAATTACCCAACAAATTGAGGTGCAAAAAATAGGAGGAAAAAATCATGCTTGTGGAAAGGTTTTTTTGATGTGACGGAATTTGTTTTAAATAAACATGAAAAACTTGTATATTAACATTTAAAAGAATTTGCCTGAATATTCAATTACATTTTTAAAAACTTTTTTTTCAAAGTATACAATTGGGGACTAAAAGAAGTGAGAAACAAGAAATTTAGGAAATTAAAAAGAAAATACTAAACAGAAAAGAATGAGATATAAAAATTAGGAAACTCTAGGATTGGAAACTGGAAATTGTTGCTTGAGAGGTTAGGGGAAAAAAATAATTAAAAAAAAAAGATTGAGAGGTGTCAAGTTTTCCTTCTAAGCTTCTTCTTTATCCTTGTGAATTATGTAGCGATTGAAAGTAGAAGAAAGGAGCCGTGGTGGTCCCTCCCAGACTGACCGGATCCCATGAGTGAATAGAAAGTTGGATCTACATTGGATCTTACCTGAATCGTCCCATCTATCCTCCTGAGGAGAAGTTTGGTTTCAAACTCCGGTTTGAACAGGAGAAGTATGCCATGCTAATGTGCCTTGGATGATCCACATCTCAGGGTTAGGAGTTAATGAGCACATTGAACTATCCATGTCGCTGAGAGCCCTCACGGCCAGGCACAACGACGCAATTATCAGGGGTGCGCTCTACCACTAAGCTAATAGCCCGTCGTGCGGGCCTCCCGCTGGGGGTCCACTATGCCAAAAGCGAGAGAAACCCCATCCCCTCTTTCCTTTTTACACCCCCACGTCACCACATGGGAGGGACATGGGGGCGCAAAAAAGGGGATCCTATGAATTTGTTTGACTTAGGATAATAAGCTCATGAGCTTAGTCTTACTTCACCATCGAGAAATAAAAGAAGACTTCCATCTCTAAGTTTAACTCAGATGTAGCTTGTTTCTTTTTGGGTGTGAAGTAGTGTCAAACCAAAATACCCAACAAGCATTAGCTCTCCTGAAAAGGAGGTGATCCAGCCGCACCTTCCAGTACGGCTACTTTGTTACGACTTCACTCTAGTCACTAGCCCTGCCTTCGGCATCCCCCTCCTTGCGGTTAAGGTATACATTTCGAGGGTGAAGCTTTCACATTGAGGGTGAATCATAATACATTTTGCGGAAATTCTCTTGCGATTTTATTGCTGTAGCTAGTATAAAGTTAGGACGTATAATTCTACGGAGAACGTGTTAATGGTGTATTATCTAGTCATATAGCATGTGATGAGGAGAATGATATTGATTATTAGAATCACTGGTAAAGGTGTAAAAGACATAATTTACAAGGATTTCATCTACATTTAGCTGGTAAGTTCTAATTGTGATGCATGAAGGAACGGAACGAACCGATCATGTCGAAGTTTGGACGAAGTTTTAGGACTTAAAATGCATAACTCAAGCATTAACGGGGAATTCGATTCATAAATACACACTAACTAAACTCATCAGAACCAAGTTTATTAAGCTGCTAAGAAGTAACATTGTAATCATGAACAAAAATAGTCTTCCCTGGACTATAAAGCATTACAAATTTTCATCCGATCTTTTAAAGACCAAGTAAGTTTCCATTTTTGCTCCACCACCGTCTTCTTCTTCAATCTTCAAATAGCATAGCTTTGGCGAAAAACTGCTTAGTAAACGTAGCCCTTGACGAACATTCCTTTCTTGGCCTCTTCTGACTCTCCCTCGCCGGTGTATTTGCCTTGCTGCGCAAGCGAGTTGGCGTTGGCGCGGATAAGCAGTGCCTGCTGAGCTGCCTGCACATTTTCTGGCCTGCCTCCCCATGTCTTCAGGCAGGTGTTCTGAAGGGCTCTGGCGTATGAGAACGACACGTGCCACGGGTTCGGAGCTTGGTTCATGGCGTTTAAGTTCAAGGTTGCCTCAACTTCAGATTGCCCACCAGACAAGAACTGCTCAAACCACAATACAGTATCAAAAATTATTAGAAAAAGTCACTTTTAAGGCCGGTATAAGAAGTTGTGGTGTAACGGTTAAATTAAGGATTTTCAAGGATACTTGCCATGATTCCGGGGACAGCGGGGGGAATTCTTGTGCGGAGGAGCCTGAGGGTGTACTCGGCAACTTGGGCAGGCGTGGCCTTGTCCTTGGACTCGGCTCCAGGGGTAACCATGCTAGGCTTGAGGAGGATACCCTCAAAGAAGACATTGTTCTCAGCAAGGTAGAAGAAAACCTCAGCCCAAACCTTCCGGGCAACTTCGAAATTCCTGTCAATGCCATGCTCACCGTCAAGCAAGATCTCTGGCTCAACAATTGGGACCAATCCATTGTCCTAAAGAACCGCCAAAAAAAAAAATCACTTCACCAATTAAAAACACATCCCAGCAAAGATATCTTTGTATGCTAACAAAACAATTTGAAAACTTCGGTTTTGTTCTCTTACTTGGGAGATAGCGGCATAGCGGGCGAGACCCCAGGCAGCTTCCTTCACAGCAAGAGCCGATGGGCCATTGGGAATGCTCACAACGGTACGCCTGGTTGAGCAATGTCAATTATACTACATGTTAGTTTCAATATCAAATCAGTGCCTAAGTTAGAATATTGTAAAACATTAGAGGCTTGATTCATACCATTTGGCGAAACGAGCTCCCTGTTGGTAGTAAGCAGCCGAGCGAGAGGCAAGGCCATCAAGACCTTGGCACCATGACTCGTCGTTGGAACCGGCAAGGGGAACTAAACCCTGTTTTTCTCATCATCAAAACGTCATATCATTAATATTTGTGAATAACTTACAAACATTTGTGACGACTAAAGAAGCAAGTTCATGATTACTAACCTTGTCGACTTTGATACCGGGGACGATGTTTTGTTCCTTGAGGACATCGACCATCTTTTTGCCGTCTGTGGTGGATTGGTAGAGAGTCTCCTCAAAGAGGATAGCACCAGAGATGTACTGTCCTAGGCCAGGGGCTGACACAAGGAGGGTACGGTATGCTTGGCGGTTGGCCTCGGTGTTCTCTAGCCCGATTGAGGCAAGACGCTTCCCGCAGGTTGCGTTTGACTCGTCCATGGCCAGGATTCCACGCCCTGGTGATGCAATGGTTTTCTATAACCAGAATAAACATGCAAGTCTAATTAGTCAAACCTTTTTAATCACCAAATACTATAAAAAAAAGAGCACAAGAAGCTAAGAAAAGTAGGAATTCTAGGCCTAATTTGAACTACAAAAATAGTTCACTTATCGGCTAACAGTTTCCGTCTCAATAAACATGATAAGTAAGTTCTTACAGAAAGCTCTTAAATTATCTCACACAAAACAAATTCATAATCTAAAGCCAAAAGGGTAAGTGAGAAAACATGCATACCGCGGTCTTGACAAGCTCGTCGGCATAGGAGCCAGCGCGGACGGTGAGAGCAGACGGGCCAGTGGGGAGGCACCGGATGACGGAGACAGAAGGCTGGCGCAGGGTCTGGCCCTTCACCCACTCAGACTTGTCAAGCACCGGAGCCGACTTGAGGAGAGATGCCGAAGCCATTGCTTTCTTTACTTTGCTTACTTTGCTTCTTCTTCTTCTTCTTCTTTTCTGTTATCTTATCTCGTCTTCTCTTGGCCAAGCTCTCTCTCTCTTTGAGCCTCTTAACCACAAAAGCACTGACTCTCTATATATTATATATAGTTGCCTTAGTGCTCTGTTTGCTCTCCAAAGGATGGCAATTATGAGGCTGCTGTGTGCCGACCAGTACCGCTCCGCCATGTGGATGATAACTTGCCGACTTGGCAGCATGCATATGCGTGGTTCAAACATGGGGTTTTTTTTTCTCACCTCGTAAATATTGTGAATTATGGACTTCAGAAGAAAAAAAAAAAAAAAAAAACCATGATATTTTTTTGATCTCTCTCTCTTTAGAGGAAAAGACAAATGTATCACAATCGCTTGTATTAGTGTCCAAACAAGAGCTGTTTAGGAGATTCCTCTGGAAAGCAAGTCTGAGGCTGTACTCACATTTTACTTGTTTTCTTGCTTCTAGTAACAAATGGCTCTGGTTTAATTATATGAGATTTTGGTGGGGGTGTTTGGATCTACACCTCAACGACCGATATCGTGCCAGGTCAGCTCGACTCCGCGTGACTGTTCCTGATTTTTTTTTCTCACGCCATGTAGGTCAGAGTACAACATGTCAAGGACCAAGTTGGGGCCGTGTGGATCAATCGATGGCCGAGGCTAATTAGGAGGATGCATAATGCCTTGCTAGATTCACTATCAACTAGTGGCTGAAATCTGTGTTTGTGTTGTTTTGCTCAAATTAGAAGCTCTTATTAGCTAGATGTTGAGCAACATGAGGCTGAATAGCATTGTACATCACAAAAAGACGGCGGAATAATTTCTGAAGGACCATTCTGTGGTAGATACGAAAAAGAAAAAAACGATTAGATCGAATCGTATCGGTAAAATTTAAAATTTTCACAACTAAAAAATGCAGAATTGAGTAGTGGGAATTTATGAAGTAGTTGGGCCTCCCAAAGAAACACCAATCCAAGCATTGTACTAGTGGAAATGATGAAGAAATATCAAGGAACACATTCCAAAGCTGTCGTTCTGTCACGTGTGGTTAAGGAGGTACTTTCAAGATGTGTAATTCTAAGTTTCAAAGCTAACAGTCAAGTTTTCTTTAAAAAAATTAAAAAAAAAAAAAAAAAAATCGCTCCATAGAATGTTCATTAAGCAATCCGATTGTAATCGATCATTATTTAATCGTTAAAGACACATATTGATGTTTAATAGTCTTTTAAATGATTAATGATTGATTAATTGTACTTAAGATATTTCTTAAAAAAAAAAAAAAAAAAAAAAAAAACATTTACCCTCGATATCCCTTACTTGAATCACAAAGATCCAGGAATAAGAGCAAAAAAAATTCTCAATCTCCATGGAACCAAATGCCTCGTCAATGTCTAGATAAATAATAAGTAACGAAAGATATCAAATAGGTTAAACAGACAGATATGTACACGGATTATTATTATTTTTTTCCTTCTAAACGATTAATACAAAGAGATTTCCGAAATGGCTGCAATAATATCGTCAAGTGACTCTTCTTTAAGATCTTTCCCTTTCTGATCTTTCCCAGCACTAGAATCATCAATGGCTGACGGTTCGGATTGAAGGTTGCTTTCTCCAAGAATCTTGTTCAACTGCTTACCAAGCTCGTTTTCCTCTGCTGGAATGTTCAAATCCCAGACCCTGAAGATATCGTTAGTTGACGGCTCTGCATCATCCACTGGTGAACTTGAATCAGTACCTGACTCGGAGATTGAGTATCTTTCAAACCATCAATGTAACTTGGCAGAAATGGATTCCCCGCAAAAGCTAGCGAGTGCAGATCATCAATGTCCTTTGTCAGAAAATTCTCACTACTACTTTCAGCTTCTTCCTTAACAGGAAGAGTATCAACAGGAGTTCTTGTAAACTCTTCCGTTTCTTCCCCAATTACCATAGACAGATCGGCTTCTGCACCCTCTCCGGAAGTAAGCATCTCAATGTCATTTTCTGCATGATGTCCATCACTCAAAGACGCAGATGAGTTTAATCCAGACAGAGAGCTCAGAACTTCTAGTGCTGCATCTTTCATAGAATTCCAGTCGCCATCAGAAATTTCTGATTCCTTGAGCAGGCAGGAGTCCACCCAAGCAATATCTTCCAGAGAGAGCAAATCTTTTTTCTCATCACACTCTTGAGAATCACGAATAAAAGAAGCAGAGGAAAAGGAAGAGAAGCCTTCAGTTCTTGAATTCATCTTCTACAGCCATGTCTACATATGTGCAAGCAACAACGTCAGAAAAGAAGATATTTAGTTGTAGGAAATGGCTAAAATGCTTTAATATCATCATATGAATTGTTCAAAAGCCAACGTAAGAAATTAAAATTAAAAAATTAAAAAAATAAAAAGTTGAAAAATATAGAGGACTTGCCATCAATGATAGAATAGAAATTCAAGATGCTATCATGCAAATATCAGAATGTTTGGCCTTGAACAGTCACATGAATAGACATAGCGGGATTTCTTTTCTACAATTTGTTTATCCATGTAACATTGACAAGAAACGTAATCAGATCACGATGCAGACTCTCATAAGTCATAAACGAAAAAATCAAGATCAGCGGATAACATATCAGAAATATGCAGGGTATGGTATTCCTTTTGTTTTTTCCCATGGCTTGAGAAGACTACCATGAATAGATAAACAAGGATACTTTTGACGAGAAACATAGCTCTTACTAAAATTCAGATTATACATTTTTCTTGTCTTTCAAAAACCCAGAACAAAGCTTTTACACCACTTCTAGCTTCCTTTAATTTTTAATATCACTTAATAAATTCCCCAGAAAACAATGTGAGGTTCAAAGAAAGCCTGGATCGCAGTTTCAACAATCTAATGCTCTAATGCTCTTACCAAAAACACACCAGGCAACGAGCTTACAAGTTTGAAATTATTTGAATTAGAAAACACTAACAACGTGACCCTTTAAAACATCTTTCTAGTATTTGTTCGATACTTAAGGAACTAGCCAAAAAAATAGTAATAATTAAAAAAAAAAAAAAAACCTTTCTTCAGTAGTAATATGTGTTTTCAGTTTTCATGCTAATCCCATTTCAACTCTTAGAAGTCATTACACTTCTGATGTATCCTTATTCTATTTTCATGTAGTTTTCAACCTTGCTATTTCGTTTGCTTATAAAATGATCAATAAATATTGAGGTTTCTGATTTTCCTCCTTCTGTGTTCTCACTCTCTCTCCAGAATCCAATGTTTTCTCCCCTTAAATTCTTTTCTCTTTCCCGGGAAATAAGTTTAAACACTCAAATCTGGCAAAGAATACAGCGCCTCTTAATAGAATCTAACAGTTTTCTTGAATGCCCAAGTCATCATTTATACAGAAACCCAAAAAAAAAAAAAAAAACAATTTCTTATCTTCCACCGGAAAAAAAAAAAAAAAAAAAATCATTCATCGTCTCGTTGAGCAGAGTAATAAGAAATCCTTATAGCAAAAAGGAAAAAAAAAAAATTTTTTGTTTTAAATGAAGATGAGAAATCGCACCTTTGTGGTCTTGAAAACCCTAATTTTCAGGAGGGAAAATGGGAGAGCTGAAGTGAGAATTTGGGACGGAATCGGCGAAGCCCTCCTAACGAATAACGGTACGTTTAAATTGCTTGAAAAGCCGCTTTGTAATTTTTTTAAATTACTTGTTTGGTCCCTAATTTTTTTAAAATTAAATTTAGTCCTCAATCTTATTTTTCCTTGACTAAAAAGGTCCCCAAGTTGATTAAAATGGTGTAAAATGGTCTCTCTCTTCTTCTTCTTCCTCTCTCTTTTTTTTTTTTTTGGTAATTAACAAACAATAATAAGTTAAAGGAAATGTCATATTTAAGGGTAATTTAGGAAAAAAAATTACATGTTGATCATTTTATCCAATTTTTAACAATTACTAATATCAAGTATTGTACCTTTTTAAAGAGTTTAGAAACCTTTAGATACAGAGAGAGAGAGAGATAGAGATTAGATCAAATCGTAACTTTATAAAAATGTTAGGGATTAAACAAATAGTTTATCCTTTTTTTAGGTTAATTTCCAATTTTGCCCCCTAATTATGCTCCTTGTCACATTTTCTTCCCCCTATTAAAAGGTCTTATGTTTGGTATACAGAATCAACGACGTTACTCTCACATAATTTGTGAATCAAAATCGAAATTTAACCCTGTTTATTTATGTGTTTATTTTTGTACTTAATTACAAAAAGAAGCCAAGCCTGCACAAGACAAGTTCTTATCATTATTCGTTTGCACAAATAGTAGAGAGACAGTGGCACAGTTTAAGGGACATTTAATTAAATCAGGATTTGAATTCATTAAGGACAAAAATAAATGGGAAATTTTATGATAGATGCCCCTATTTAAGGGTCTTACAAGACCACTTATATTGACAGCAAGATAAAACTAACAATATTGTCTTTTTTTTTTTTTTTTTGGTATATGAATGAACTCTGAGAAAACTTTTTAAAGGATACAATTACACTTTTTTTTAGTTGTATCATTTAATCAAAATAGGTTGGATGTAATATTTGAACCTATTTTTCCTATAATAGGTTGGATGTAAAATCAAGAAAATTTTTGCGGGTGAAAATTAAAAATTTTTAGGGGGAAAAAGTGGAGTAAACCAAAAAAAAAAAAAAAATTTAAATACCTCAAAAACTATAAAAAAAAAAAAAATTAGAAGGATAAATCACATTCTCCCCCTCCCATCTCCCAAATTATAGGCTCGTCACAAATGCCTCTTGAATTTTAATCTGTAACATTCTTTCTTTTGAACTTTATAAGAGTTTGCAAATTTTCCATCTAAAGTAAATTTTTTGAACCAAAAAAAAAAAAAAAAAAACACACACACACACACACATGACACGTGTTATAAGCATGAGTTGCAAATGTTATGTGAAATGCTTATAAATAGGTTTAAAAAGTAAATATTTAGAGTCGATAGTCATTTTCTTCCCATACCTCTCTCTTATAGTTTACTTTGTAATTCACATTTAATAAGGATAATGAGTGTCATAAATATTGTCAATGTGTGCCACTTCATAAGTTTATATTTAATACCTCAAATACATGCTTCCAATTAGTAATACGCTTTTTTTTTTTCCCGTCAAAAGTTTATTAGGAAAATTTGCAAACTTTTATGGGGCACAAACCCATAAATAGGAAGAGAACATGTACAAGGCAATCTAAATTGTTGGCACAATAACAAATTTATGGTTCCATAGGGGGCTTTTGAAAAAGGTTTATTTTTTTTATACTTTGTATTTTACTTTTTTTTCAAAAAGTATGCCCTAAGTTTTGAAACTTTGCAGTTTTATACCCTATGATTGCATTTGATATATAAAATATTTACTGGTTAACAACTAAAAGTTAAATATATAAATACCCTATGATTGCATTTTTATACACTTAATTTTGACCTAAAAGTAGTCAAAATACCCTTAAAATGAAAAACTAAAATATGAATCATTCATTCATCTTTTTATACCATGAATTTTGATTGTATTTTGAACGTATACCGTACATTTAAGCTCATGCATTTTATCATTCTCCTACATTTAATACGAAAATCTTTACATTTCTCAATCAACAGTTCATTTTGACATTAAAATACCCAAAATACCTTAAACGAAAAAATCTTTAATTTTCTCAACTAAACCTCTCTACCAAAAAAAGTGATTAGGATTTGATTTATGTAAATGAATTTATTTAATTATTTTTATTTTATGGGTATTTCTGATATTTTTGATATTAGTATTTGATCGAGAAACAATATATATTTATGTATTAAGTATAGAATTTTTTTTTGAATAAAAGCTATTTTTTTAAACAATGGCATTAAAAGAAACAACATTATAGACTATAATGGGAATTTACAAATTTATATATTGGTACAATTAGAATTGAACCCCAAACTTAACTAAAAGATGGGCTACATGATTGGCAATACGGCAAATATGGTGAACAACTGGATACCTCAACTGAACAAGTAGCTCTTTTACATCCTCCAGGATCGGCCCCTCCAATGAAAGATACAGTACTTCCGAAACAGTAGAGACGACATTGATGGCATCAGTTTCCACCACTAGAGTAACAATCTCCAATTCTTTAGCAATCTTCAAACCCTCATAAAGAGCTATACACTCAGCTAAGAAAGGAGAAAAAGTCTTGTCCATTGATTTTGCCAAGGTGCCAGAAATTCTCCCATTCTCATCATGAATTACGGCACCTATTATGATATGATCTGACCGCGGTGAGACCACTGTATCAACATTTAGCTTGAGATATCCCGGTTGAGGAGGCAACCAAACTTTCGAGCCTATAACTTGTTGTTGGACCGGAACATAATGCAGAGCCTGCCATTCACTGAAGCTAGCAATTCCCAGATCAATGATAGCCTATGAATCACTTCCCTATGTTCTGTAAACTACCTTATTCCTCTCACTCCACAATTTCCAAGCTAACCAACAAACCAAGCCTGAATCCTCCATGGGATTTTTTGTCATCACAGTTCTTAAAAAATATGCAAATGGGAAATCCCTTCTGCTCTTGACCACCTTCCAGAACCTAGAAAACCTCCAAACCACCTACGACATCAGGCAATCTAAAATCACATGAGAAGTTGTCTCCACCTCATGCTTACATCTAGGACAAACACAGTCATAATCAATACCTTTATAATGCAAAGAACTCATCGTCGGGAGATTCTCATGGAAGGCATGCCAAATGAACAAACGGAATTTGGGAGGAATATGCAGTCTCCACAACTTTCTCCACCAAAACACATCAATGTTGGCACCAAAAGAAGATTCTAGTTGCCTAGAATCCATAATGGCCCATTGTTGGAAAAATCAGATCCGGTATCAGAGTTACGGCGCAGCAGAAGTTTTAAAATTTTATGCCGTTTTCGGAAAAGAAGCTCATGATGCATATAACAATAAATTAAATTCATGATCAAGCATACCTTATTTCTTGGATTTCGGAGTTGCTAGAGCGTTTGACCAACGTGTCTTCTCTACTATTCTCGAGTTCCACGTCTCAAAGTGTGTGTGGGCACACGTTCTATGAATCCAAGCGACCAGTAATACTTTCCGAAGTCTAGATCCCTCCTTCTCAATTCGGATGATCCTCGTTGAGAATTTGATCCAACTTTTTTTTTCAAAACTACAAAACAGGAACCGGTTAACCTCCTATGAAAAATTATCACTCGGTTTAACCTTCCTCACAGTTTTGAGTCAATGGAATTTTCTTTCTTTTTCTCTCTCACAAGATAGCCGAATTTCTTGATGTGGATAAAACACAAATTTGTTTTTTTTTTTCCTAGCCTTTTAAACCAATCATTTTCAAAATTTATCTCCTTCTTGAAAAATAATTATTAATTATTTTTTTAGATAAATTTTGAACCAAAAGATCATACAACTTTAGGGTTAGATTCATTGAACCCAAAAACAATTTTTCAAGAGGAAATCACTCCTCAAAAATTTCGGCCACACTAAGAGATAAATCATAATTGGTGGTTCAAATTTTAAATCAAGAATCTAGACTAGTCAAAAGATCCTAGTCCTATCTAGATTCAAACTTCTTTTAAACCTTTTCGAATTTAAATAAGATTTACATATTTGTATAAATATTTTCCATAAACATTATCCATATTAATTAATTTAAATCAATGAAATATTTCAAATTTTCTTTCCTCACAAAAATCGTACACCGCTTTAATTAAGGAAAGAAAAATCCATGAAATAATCCCTATTATTTAAACCAATTAATAATTTAATGTTAGAAATATATTTAAACAATTTTGAAACAAAATGTTCTTCCCTCCACACAATAAAAAAAAAGGGCACTTCTTTTAATTAGGAGAGAAAAAATTTTGTTTTCCAAAATTCAAACACAATCTTATTTTCAAAATTCAAATTAACCAATCACATGTTGACAAATCATTTGTCTACAAATTTCGCATGTCCAATCCTTTCTGGATTGCATGTTAGAGAGTACCATGTCTTAATAGACATTTCTAAATTCCATTTACAATTTACCGATCTCATTAGAAACAAATCCCGAGTCGCTTCGTGGAACTATATGAGCTAATAGAGGGACCCGATGGAAATATGTAAAGAAACTCCTATAATTGTGAAAAATTAATCCCAGATTAATTATCCATCAATTATCAATTTCAAAACTATTCCACTAAAAGTTTGAAGCTAAACTCCTGTTTACATACCGTATTACGAAAGCTCTCTCACGTAGTACTTCTTCCATGATTTATTCATCGCTTGCTTAATCCCCATATGTTATCCATGATTGAATTAAAGACTTTTTCCGTTTTACCTTTTCAATCATTTTAACTTAAAGTTCAATTATTCTCCATTGAAATAACCATCAATTGTAAAACCATACAATTGGTCAACCACCAGAGAACACAAAGTAAACCGATGGCCAAGATCTTGTTATACTATCTTTCAATCCCCGAATAATGCTTTAAGTAGATAATATTTACTATCGTTAAGATAGCTATGGATTCCGTATCTATGAATCTTGATTTCTCCATCCATAAGTCATGCACCCAAAACACAAGTATGTTGACCATGAATTAACAATGTCTCACCTTTAGTGCATCAAAGTACATAAGTCATGGATACGAACTTAAGTAATCATTTCAGATTAAGATTAATGCATGATGATAATCAAAGCATTATTGATTCTTATAAACGGAATTATTAAACCGAATCAATTAACACTTTAGGTCCAGTCAAATGTCATACCTCAATACTGGTATATATTAAAGTTACTACTCGGAACCTATCCGATGATCAAGACAAACCATCCCTCAAAGGAAGTAGACAACCTTTACAATCTTATCATGAATAAGATCCCCAAATCTTATTCCGTTGATTGCGGACTATTTATTTAGACTGTTATCAAATTACCACGTCTTCTATGTATATCCCATATATATATGGTAATTCGATATATTACCAACAACCTAGGAGTATTTTATGTTTGCTCAAAATAATCATACAATCAACAAATGAAAGTAAATAGGACACAACTTATTAAACATGAATAATTTCCTCTTATTAATATCAAAATGTCATATTTACAGAAAATCAAATCCCTAATATTGATTTTCTATCCTTAGGGCACATATAGATCCCAACACCTATACCCCGAACGAACTTTATAAAAGCCTTTAGGATCAAAATGCCAGACGCATTTATCTCCACCAACTCTATTACCTAAAGGAATTCCTCTAATAAGCTCTTGATTAACCTACCAAAGGACTTCGTCAATCTTTTCTAGATTCCCAGCTCGGCTATTGTCCTTCATCAAATTAGCCACCATCAATTGTTCCCCTCCTTGTAGCTTGAGAGTAATAGCACGAAAAGAATGGGGACAAGAGAGCCATAGATCAGCAAAATCCCGTGTAGTTCGTCCATCACCAATGCGACGCCAAAGACCAAGCTTGCTAACATCTCGTCCCCATAAGATACTTTGCCACATATAGGAAACACAACCCCTAGTTTTTGTGTCAAGAAAATCTATATCTTTAAAATACTTATCTTTTAATACTCGAGCCAATAGAGAGTTTGGATGTTGTAGGATCCTCTAAGATTGCTTAGCAACCAAGGCTTGATTAAAAGCCGAGACATCGCCGAAACCCAATCCACCTTCATCCTTTCTCCAACATAGTTTCTCCCAACGCCACCAATGGATTTTCCTCATATCACCCTCACTCCCCCACCAAAACCTTGCCATCATCGCCTGAAGGTCATCGCAAAGACTTATAGTGTAAGTTGGTACTGATTGGATCACTGATTTAATAAGGATCTCCTGACCACCAATGGAAAATAATTTTCCATGCCAAGGTTGAATTTTACTCCATACTTTCTCCTTAATGGCCCTAAATGCTTCTTTCTTTCCCTTGCCCACCAAAGTTGGAAGACCCAGATATTTGTTATGGGATTGAATTGACCCAAACCCAATGCTTGTTGAATAGAACCCCGAAGTTCAACTTAAACATTCTTGCTAAATGTGATTGCCGATTTTTTTCATATTAATGGATTGCCTGAAAGCCCTTTCATAAGTTGCCAAAATATCTCTCATATGAAAACACTCATCAAGAGTGGCCCAACAGAGCATGAGACTTTCATTGGCAAAAAAGAGATGACTAAAAATAAAATGCAGGGTTAAAAAAGGTAAATAACACTTAATTTTAGTTTTTCTTTTAAATGGTATTTTTTTCAAAATTAAGTGTGAACAAAAAGTGGTATAAATGTTTGTGTTAAGCATAATTTGACGGTATAAAATATTAAAATTTCAAAATGCATCTTTTTTTTTTATTTCAAATAAAATACAAGTTATAGAAAGGTAAATTTGTGAAACTTTTTACATCTTTACGTTTGTTTTCAAGTAAAATGAGGTGACTCAAATTTTGGGGTTTTTTATTTTTGGTTAATGACTCAAATTTTTGGGTTGAACCCCCACTTTTATATGAAAAGGAAACGTGTTTTTGTGTGTGTATATATATATTTTTCGAGAAATAACGTGTTTTTGTATGTTTTTGGGAGTCCCGGATAGGGTTAGAGCACTAAATCATCACGAACCATAAAACCATGCTCTAAGCTAGAGCCCACACCACACATTGAAGAAGTACAAATTAAATGCAATGGTTTACATTTATCCCTATTGATTATTGGCACCGTCACCTATTCCGAATAATATTATCGTTGTTTCCAAAGAAAATACGGATATACATACGGTGGTACCATTTTTCAGGGGACCCATATCAGTATAGTTGGTGGCAAAATAGAGTCAATATATCTACCTTTTCAAGTGTAAAATAAATTTTGGTAGGTCGTTAAAAATCAATGTTGAACTACTTGACCAACAAAATGTAGACTTCTCGTTCACATTTATATCTAATTGCACCTTGTCTAGCTTAGGGCAGTTTCCATTATCTTCGGAAGTTGGTATTGTTATTGTTTTTATTATTTTGGTGCCAACAACCAAAGGAGAATTCAACGGACTTTTGTGGCATTATTGTTTTACTCACAAGCTCAACCAATTTTCATGTTACCATGCACGAAAAAGTCACCATGGAGCGTTGGAGCTTTCTTAGTACAAAATGTTATTCTTTTCACGCTTGAAAAAAAAAAAAAAAAGAGTTATAAAGACAAAAGATGACATACCTAAATAAGTTCAAGAAAAAAGTATCTTTCTTCGCCTGATATATCAATTGGTCATGATTTTTTTTTTTAATGTCCTACATAATGCAACAAAACATACTCAAATCTAAGACCTTATTGACGAGTCTTAAGCATTTCACCAAATAAATTATTTGATCTCGTTGGGACTAATTTAGGCAGCATAGTAGGTTGGAGATAAAATTTAGATAAGAGTTCTTAATTTTGAAATCCGTGAGTTTTTTTATTTAATAACAATAATAATAATCATCATCATCATCATTATCATCCATGAACATGTTTTACTTTTGCATACTCTCGTTAAATTTATAGGATGGCTTTTCCAAAAGGAATTTTGTTCTTTTATTGGTAATAATATGCCTACTTGGAATTCAATCAAATGGGATTTTTTTTTTTAATCAATAATTGATTCTGTTTCGAGGCGAGATCATGTTGATCGACAAAATGTATCCTCTATCATTTTAACAAAATGACAAATTTTAGGGGAACAAAAAGGGATCTAATCTAATTCCTTAAAATAAATTTATGAGACGAACAAAGTTATGGAACAAGTTTGAGAAAAAAAAAATAAAATAATGTCTCTAGTGATAGCTGAAAGACAATGTAATTGTAAGTTAAAAAGAGGACAAAACCCGTAATTTCACAAGACATATAATAATAATAATAAGCATGTGTTTGGATTACGGGTTTGAGAGATAATTTTTAGATTGAAATTGATTGACTTTTTCAAAAACTAATTATAATTTTTTGTTGGTTTTAAAAAAAAAGACGAAAATAAACATTAAAAAAAAAAAATTTACACCTTCCATCCAAACAAACTATAATAATAGTTTCCAAGTAAAAGTGGAGATAGATTAATTAAGCCCCCCAATCTGCTCATCATTAACAGAGAAGCCTTTGTTTTATTAAAATAATCACAAATAGGACAATGTCTAATTCCAGAATAATAATTATACACAAATCTAATTCTCTTATAAATAAGTGATCGGTTCCATTATAAGCCAGGGTAAAAATTTCCGTTGCACGTGCATTCAACTTGGTGAACTCTTTTTTTTTTTTTTTTTTTTTGTTGATTTTTTTTTTGGAAGGACGTTCTTTGGTTGAATTAGTGAAAATTTTTTTTTATGTTTGAAAATTATATCCTGGTATCTTATATTTTATCGGCATAATGAAAGGAAAAAAACTCAATACAGGTGTGGAAGTGTCTTTTGTCGATTTTAAATCCAATTCATGATCTATATTATTTTAGGATTTGTTATAGATAGACTTATGGTATCCCATAATCAAAAACATGATTTTCATCTTCCAAAATCAGGATCCTTCATAGATACCATCATCACATCCTTGACTGCTCACGTTATGTGCTTATTATAAAAGTCAAAGATTCAAATAACCTTGAAAAATTGACGACTCAATAACACTATGGAAGAAAGGAGAGAGAGGAGCCTTTGGGTGATTTTAGGTTACATGAAATCCAACCTGAATTTGTTAGGCATATACACACACACACACACACACACACATAACCACTCCTAAAAGGAGAAACGAGACAAATGCAACGTATGAAAAGTATTGAGCTCATTTGTTGGTGAATAGTGAACACCTTGATTACTCCATCCGCCTTAATAATAGTAATATGCCATAATTTTTCATATTGATATTTTTCCTATTAGATTTTATTTCAAATAAAAATCCATATTATTATATAGATTAAAGGAGTGTAGATTTTCATTGTTCAGTGAATAGTGCTTTTTTTTTTTTAACTTTTGCAGCTTTGCCACGTTTTTTTTTTTTTTTAATTTTTATACTTTTGCTGCTTTGCTACCATTTTTTTTAAACTTTTGCTGTTTTACTTTCCTGTTCAATGAATACTTTTTTTTTTTTTTTTTTTTTTTTTTACTTTTGCTGCTTTGGTAAAGTTTTTTTTTTTTTTTTTTAAACTTTTGCTGCTTTGCTATAGTAAAAGGATGCAATATTTCACTATTTAATAAACGGTGATTTTTGTTTTTTTTTTAATTTTTGCTGCTTTTGCTGTACAGTTTTTTTTTTTTACTATGCACAGTAGCTGTTTTTTTTTTACATTAAACTACCGATTTTACCCCTATCCTATGTGCTCATTTTGGCTTATCTACAGTGGATTGACGGTTTTGTCCTCACATATTTTACTGTTTTTGTTTTTTTTTTAATTTTTGTTGTTTTTGTTGTACAATTTTTTTTTTTACAGTAATGCACAGTAGCTGTTTTTTTTTTTTACATTAAACTACCGATTTTACCCCTATCCTATGTGCTGATTTTGGCTTATCTACAGTGGATTGACGGTTTTGTCCTCACATATTTTACTGTTTTGTCTATAATGCAGAGACTTTTTTGCCCCTCTTATTTAGTTGGTTTTCCTTTATCTACAGTGAGTTGATATTTTTACCCCTATTATGCAGAAATTATCGGCTGCCCACACAGTATAATTACCGTTTTACGCTTCTTTTTTAGTTCTTTTTCTTTTTCCTACAGTTTGTTCTGATTTACCCCTATTTAGGGTTTGTTTTTTTTTTTTTCTTAATATTATTTTTACCTTTTTTTTACGCTAAATTTTAGACTTTAAATTCTGATCTATTATTGTATTGTGTTTTTGCTCACTTTGCCTTTTTTTGATTTTTAAACTATTTTTACTTTAAATTTTTTTTATCTTTATTTCGATTTTTTTTTGTGTCTTTTTTGTTTCTTTTGTTCTATTTTTTAAAGACCATTTTTTAAAGGATTCTACATGTTATTTTTTTTTCTTTTTTGTTTGTTTTGTTTTATATTTTAAAAATCATTTTTTTTAAGTTTTTGCATGTATATAACCTGATAATATTTTTTTAAAACAGTAAAAAAAGGAGAAAATGGGATATATATTTTATTTTGTTATAATTTTTTTGTTAGGGTTAGTTTTTTTTTTTTGGTTCTTTTGAGTTTAAAGATTTTTGTTCTTTTTTTTTCTGCTTTATTTTTGTTTAATTTTTTTTTCTTTAAATGAGTATGACTATAGAAAATTTTTTCTTTTTTGCTTTTGTTTTCGTTTTAATTATTGTTAGTACTATTATCATTTTGATTTATCTTCACTGTTGAGAGAGATTTTGAGAAGAATTATTTTTATTATAATTATAATATTTATCTTAACCAACTGTTTTTATCATGTAATACTCAGCTTATTTTTTTTCTTCCTTCCCGTGCAATGCACAGGTATTAACCTCGTATTGATTATTGAGTAGTCCATCATTATGAGTGAGTCAAAAAGTCTAACAGATATATTAAATAATGACCTCAATTTTCTTCAAAAAAGTAGGTTTATTGACATCCTCTTTATATATATATATATATATATATATATATATATATATTTCATGCACCTACTTAAACCACACATTAATTAAATTTAAGAATTTACCAATTACTCCTTACACACGTCTTACAATTTAAAAAAAAAAAAAAAAAAAAAAAAAAAAAAAAAGCCCTTGTATTAAAATCCTACATTGTTCTCCTTTTACCCACCCATAAACCAGAATACTTCTTTTTATTGCTTATCCCGCGTTCCTTCCACATTTTTTCATTTTGAAGTGCCACGTTCCTTTTTTTCTTTTGCCCCCCTTCCAAATATCCCTGCCACTGAATTGTTATTTTGTTTTTCGAGGGGTGACAATTGAATTGTTATTTTATTCTTTTTGTACACCCATCGATCAATATTTTTTTATCAGTTTATTTTTTTCACCCCTTTTACTCTTCTTCTTCATAGTTCTTTTTTTTTTTTTTTGAAAAAAAAAAAATCTTACATTCTTCTTCTTGTTTATGGGCCATCTCCATCTCGACGTGTTTTTTTTAATCTTTTTCTTCAACTCAAGTACATTATTTTTTATTATTCATATTTTCAAATGTTATCAGGAAATTAAAACTTTAAAAGTTCATTATTTTATTATTTCAAGTTCAAATGAAATGATTTTTTTTAATTGCGTTGAATTTCGAAAGAAATGAAACATGATTCATGGTGATTTTTTTTCAAACATATTTTAAGTTTTATATATATATTTTTTCATTTCAAACAGTTCATTGTCACCAAACATATTTCCAAAATTCAACTTATCTTTGACCGTCAAAACACCATCTCCAACATCCTCCCAAATGGTCCAAATCTACTAAATGATTTGAAAAAGTACATTTTTGGTTTTTTTTTTTTTTTTCAAGTGATGTAAGTATGTAAAAGATTATCTGTATCTGTATACTTTTTATTTAAATGTAATTTCGATCAGATTTAACAAACAAAATCGTATATCATTGATAGGAAAGCCTTCTTGTAAAAGGACTCCTCTTTTTTTTTTTTTTTTTTTTGGATAACAAGGACAAAGTGAATAATTACAAAACAAATAACATTGATAACACAAAAAGATTTACCATATGAATTTCACAATTTCTGATACATACAAAACACATCGTCATCTATTTTATATAAAAGCTCACAATTTCTTTGTATAATGATTTTTTTTTCTTCATACCAGCAGTTCAATACTGCCTTAATACACGGGGAAAAAAAAAAAAAAACGAGGAACATGAACTCAGTGCCACTGAGTTGTCCCGGACGAAACATTTTTTCTTCTATAAAAAGTCACAAGTTTTTGTGACTTAACAACGTATAAATGTATAAATTCAACAAATAACAAGCCTCTTCCCTCTTGTCTCCAACCAAGATGAGAGACATAATTAACCGCAAAGACTGTTCCTAATCTTCAACAAGTATATTCGAAGTTGTTGCGGTTTGAACAATGTACAAAAATTAGTTGTATACCTGATTTTGATCCCTATGGCCAATTTCTTGCGCGAAATTTAGGGGTTCGGATTAGCAACAAAATACGCAAGCACCCCTACAAATGGCGCATTGATGTAGGTCGTGGGCTCGGACTTCCTAAAATCAACACGATCGTCAGTGTACACATCGTCCTCCCCTGGCCCTCCCACAACGGCTCCGACCAGCACATTAGGGTTGGGATCCGATGAGTTAAAGTACACGGAGCCCTCCTTGCAAGCAATCCTTTGAGGGTGGTCCTTGACCGAGGGCAAGGAGGATCCTCGGTGGTGGATACGTTGAGGGTACCGGTCTCCATACCCTACCATGTAGGACAAGCCCATCGGATTGTTGCCCAAAATGTAATCAACCTGCTTTTTGGCTTGTTGTCGAAGCCAAGTCGGGCTAACAATAACGTTGCCACAATTTAGGGTTTGCGATGTTCTTGCTAAGTAGTTGGCATAGACGAGCATGAGGAATGTGATGGTGGTGGAGTGTTGTAAATTGCTGCCTCCGGGCTTGTAAATGAGGCCTCCGGGGCTGTATTCGATGTGGGAGGAGGATGACTCCGGGACTAAAGCGCACATGAAGCTGTCTGCTGAGGCCTTGTAGGACGCTAGATTGTACATGTTACCTTCTATCACTTCCTAAAACAAGGATCAAATTGCATTACTTTTACTTGTCAAAATATGCACTTATAAGACGCTTTAAATCCCAAGTTCATAGATTAGTGTCAATGAAAATACTAATGTCGTTCACCCTTCTTTTTCTTTCTTTTTTTTTTTTTTTTTTTTTTTTGGGTAAAGGGTTGGATATACCAACAATGAAGAAAATGAGCGGATTAAATCAAGTAATTATGAGATTTAAAAACAAAATGAACTTATTTTTCATCTAAAAAAATGGTCATGTGTTTAATTTTTTCCCATAAAAATCAGCCATATATTTTCCCAAATCATACCCCTTTTGGTGTGTGTGATAATTTATAGCCGTCCACTAATGTGGTTCATCACTGTAGTAGTCAGTGAAAGAAAATTTCCTCAAAAAATGAATGAAAAGACCAAAAAAAAAAAAAAGGAAATATCAGATAAAACTTAAGAAAAAGGAAACTTCAGGTATAGGACTTTTATTTCAGTGTTAGTAGAAATAATTGTTTTGATCGTTAAATTAATTTTTCAACAGTCTGAGTTATGATTGTAATAGCTTTATGTTATAGGCAACGGGGATACTTGTTTATCAAATCATTAAAAAAAAATTAATCTAAAGATTAAAAAGCACTTTAAGTGAAGGATTAAAAAAATAAAAATAAAATAAAAGAGAGAGTAGGCTAACCTTGGAGACAAGGACATTTAGACCGGCATGCTTGTTGTCCCAGCCAAACTCATTGATATTATCCTCAGCACCAAGTGTTTTTGCATTATATTGTATGTAATCCTTGTAGGCGCCTTCCCCAGTCGCCCTCCTTAGCCATGCCGCCCCCCACAATAACTCATCCTGTCACCCATCATTTTTTTTTTCATTATTTAAATTTTTTATTCGTTTATTATTATTATTATTATTATTATCAGACACTACTACATTAGTTAACAAACAAATTACTCTCTTAATTAAGTACTTAATATAACAATTATTGAAGATCAAACTCTTCAATATCTCTTTCTTTAATATATATATAAGAAAGTTCTTGTATCCGATAGATGGAGATATCTGACAATTGTAACTTTATATTTAAAATTTTATAACAACTAATTAATTTACATTTAATTTTTATTTAAAATTTTGTACTAAGATGATACTATTTAAATATTGACATAAATTATAAGTATCAACAAAAAAATATTATATTAAAATCATTTAAAAAAAAAAGTAAAAAGTTACGTTTTATAAAGCCGTCAGACGGCGGCTCGTTCTTGACTATCGTTCTTGACTATCGTTCTTGACTAACGTTTCAAAAACGTTGGTTTGGCAGGGCTTTTTCTGACCCTTGCCAAAATTTTTCTTGGTTATCATTTTTGTCCTCTTTGTTCTTCTAGACTATTGTTACTATAAAATTATTATGTATGCAAGTTGAGTGGTATAACTGTCCATGTAAATGTAATTATATGAGCCAATGACCATATCACACAGGAACACAATAATACAATTTTGTGGCATCCGTGGGACCCACATTGTCCTACTCGTGAGATTTTTAAAAAATACTATATAATATTTGCCACTGTTACTCAAAACCTGATTTTTTTTTTTAATTGGCATGAATTTGTAGGTTCTAATTTTAATTTAAAAAATGTTTGCGAACGTAAGTGTTTTTAATATGTAAAATTTTCCATGCTTGGATAGGGTTAAAATCCCTTCATAACAAAGTGTTATATCACACACTAATTAAGAATATTGTAGGGATTTCGCATTTGTAATTTAGTTATATGAGAGATTGGAGGAAAAAAAAAATTATAGTGAATTTGATATGAGAGATATGTGATTTTCTCTTGTAATATTTCTTATTCGTCATAATCCATTAACAGGGTAATTGAAACTTGTGTGTTTTTGTTTGTTTTGATCACTCTCAATAATAAAAAAAAATTAGAACGTCTAATTCTTTTGGTTGTTATGGTCATAATTTCAGTTTTGTTCAATCACTACTCAAAATTATTTTGTATAATTAAAAAAAAAAAATGTGTTAATTTGATGTGGACTTACCTGGTAACCATCAAAATCACAATAAAAAGGGCAGACACCATCCCTAATATTGGAATTGTCACTGTAAGCTCCTCTATTAGAATCAGCAAACTCAAAAGCCTTAATGGCATTCCTTATAAGTGTCTCCGAATGCCCGGGGTCAAAAGACCTAAACGCCATGGATGAAGCTGCCAGAGCTGCCGCGGTCTCGCCGGCAACATCTGATGCCGGATTCGGTGCGTCGACCGCATACACCGTTCGGGCCGTGTCCATATCTTCGGGCCTTTCCCAGCAATTGTGGTCACTAATAGGGTCTCCAACCTAAACAGGGCATGAAACGAGACTAGTCATGCAAATGATCAAATTTAGGGGATATTGTCTTTAATACCCCTTTAAATTTGTTTCCAATCTAGGAGATAGGCAGGAGACTTTTGTCTTTTTTAGGTAATATAACTTTTTTTTTTTTCAAGGTTACACAACAAGTTAAAAGAATAGAAAGCCTTATAAACGACAAGGACAGTTTGTGGTCCTTACAAAACTGGTCACGGACGTCAAGGTGCAAAGCCACATGGTCCCCATACAAAAGGGAGACAATACGTCTCCTTAATACTACTACCTTTTTTTTTTTATTTTTATTTTATATAAAAGTTGCAAAAAAATGAAAAAATAAAGCTTTGTTTGACATTTAAATTTTAATTCCAATTAAACTATATTTTTTCATATTAATTTTTGTCTTTTTTTAAAAAGTCAACAAATTTAATAATTAGTTTTTTAAAAGTCAACAAACTCTAACTTAAAAATTTTATCTCCGACTAACAAATTAAACGCAAGCTAAATAACAAAATACAAAACAAAAGAAGCAATAGAGGAAATTTACAACTTGGAAAAAAGGTGGGATGGTGACACTCAGTCTACCACTTGTTATTCTTTAGCCCTACACTTGTAATTATGGTACTTTTTTTTAACATCGCGATTTATATTTTCATATTTCCACACCAAATATATAAATATATATATTAGAGACAATAATTATACTCTCAATTTTTAAATACCAGATTATATGTTATATGATTATCGTTATCGTATCAATTGATTATATATATTAATAAAAATATGAAATGTATGAACAATATCGTAAACAACGTGCCCTTTTAATCTAGGATATGGGAAATTGTAGTGATAAATACCTGAAGATTAAGACATTATGTCACAATTATGATGACTAGGAATCTCAACTTTGGAACTTATCCACATTAGACGTACGAGGTAAAGAAAGGGCAAGGGAATTAATGACTAGATCAGTTACGTATTTGTTTGAGATTCTAACCATTGTGTCATGAAGCCAATGCATGCAATGAACTTAAATACAAGATTTCAATTGCCAAAAAAAAAAAATTATATATATATTATATAAAAATATATATAAAAAGAAAAGAATAAAAACAAACACTTTGATCTTCCAGCCAGAGCTTGTGGGGGAAAAAATAAAATTAAAAAAAAAAGGGTGAATATAGAGATGGAGCCACATTTCTAACTCCCATGGCTCCACTCATTCACGGGTTAATTCAACTAAAAGCCACGACCTACGAACCACATCTACATAAATATACATATATAAAAATATATATATGTATATATATCCCATTAGTACACACCCCAATTCACAACAGTACAATTATTCATAACAACCACAAAATCATTAAAAAAGTCAATAAATGTAATGTAATGTAACGTATGTAATGTAATGTAACGAAAAGTAATGTAATGTAATGTTATGTAATGAAATGTAATGTTATTATGTGTTATTATGAACCTGAACGAAAATCCGGTTGGGAAGCTGTGAGACGGTCTTGAGGAGGTAGTCCGTGGCCCAGCGGATGGAGACGAGGGCGTTGCGTAGCTCGGCGGGGGGCATCGAGTCACCGAACTCGATGACGCTCCACGCCAGCATTGTGGTGGTGAACGCCATTGGGAAGCCGAACTTAATGTTGTCCCCCGCGTCGTAATACCCGCCCGTTAGGTCGACATTGTAGGTCCACCCGTCACTCAGGCCCGAATTCTCCCGCCACGTTAGGCGCTGGTATTGGGGCAAGAACCCCGACCGCTGCCCCTCGAAGAAGAGGATCGCCTTCGAGAGCGCGTCGCGGTAGTCGTGGTCGCCCGCTCCCAATGTGGGACTCTGGGCTAGGAAGAGGAGAATTATTATGAGAACAGTGGGGGTGATGGGAAAAAAAGGAGGGAAAGATGGACTCATTTTGTGTTTTTTTTGGGGGTTTGGGAATTTATGGTTTTGGTTCGTTGGTTTGGGGGGGTTGGCTTATATATATACACACACATATATGTATGTATGTATGTATATATATAATATGTAAATATAGAGAGAGAAAAAGGGAAGAGAGAGAGAGAGAGAGGGAAGAGGGTCACGGGGAATAGAAGAGAGGGATTGGACTGCGTAAGAGCGCCGACAGGGCTCGAGAGAAGAAGAGTGTAAGAAGAGTACAGTGTCAGTGAAGATCACATGGGTTTTGCAAAGGCTAAAGTGTGGCTGTAATGAGAAGTGCAAGAGACTGAATTCCCCGAACCCCGATGAGAGAGAGAGAGAGAGTGTATGAGAGGTTGGGGATAATGGGTACTCTTTTTGTGGGTCCCACTTTTGTTTTGTTTTGTTTTGTTTTATTCGATTATTATTATTATTATTATTTTTTTTTTTTAGGAGATGAGGAGGTGGACCCTTCAAATTCAATTACCATGAAGAAGAAGAAGAAGAAGAAAGCGATTGGATCAGTTATGTTTGGTAATTGGCAGGGAGGGAAAGTGGACGGAACGAAGAAAATAGAGGGATTTTTAGTTGTAAATTTATAAGTTATGGTGTTCGGTCAGAGTAGTTTTTGAAAAGACAGAAAAAGTAGAAGGGATTCATATATATATTTATATATTTTTTATTTCCTCATAATCGAAGAGAAAAGTGAGTATTAAATTTTGATAAATGATAAAATTAATAAGATTTCGTTTCATTCGTTGGCTCATTTTTAACTAAAATATATTTTTTTATCTTAATTTTTATCTTTTTTTAAAAAATTTATCTTTTTTGATAAATTTTCAACTCAAACTTAAAATTTTTAACTCAAATTTAAAATTTTCACTTAACTAACGAACCAAACAAAACTTAAGGGCATGTTTGGTTAATGACTCATTTTAAACTGAATTGTATTTTTTCATAATGATTTTTGTCCTTTTCTGAAAAATTTTTTTGTCTTTTCTGAAAAAAATTTTTTTGTCTTTTTTAAAAAATTACTATTAAAACTTAAAAATCTTAAATTAAACTCATTCACCAAACACTCCCTAAGATTATTAATTATCCTTTGATATTAATAAAAATCCTTGGATAGAAAATAAATTATGACTAATATAATTATTGCATGAATAATCTATCTTCTTTTCCTTCACTTTCACTTGCATCACCAAATAACAAAATATGACATCGTTTGGCAATATAATTCAAATTATATTTTTTTATCTTAATTTTTGTCTTTTTCTGAAAAAATTTTTGTCTTTTCTGAAAAATTAACAAAAATTATTAACTCAAACTGTACTTTTTCAACTCAAACTCATTCACCAAAGGATCCGTAGTATTCATTTCTCTCCTTTCTATTATATTAAATAACATAAAGAAAAAAACATCTTTTTTCTCATTTTTTTCTCTCTCTTCTATTTTTCCTCTTGTTTTCTCTCTTTCTTACCAAGTTACGTACCTCCTTAGGAAAATATCTAGTTATAAGTAGCTATTGATATTGGCATAAATGTCGTAAAAGTCTTGTTACGAATAATAATTAGTCCGTTTCCTTTCTGTGTTCGAAGTATTAGTCCGTTTCCTTTCTATTTTCGAAATACATTGATTAAGGAGAGACGTGAAACATATGCCTATATGAATCAAAAGGATTAGGAGTATTTCTTCTCTATTTTATTTGATATATAAAAAAAATTGCTCTTTTAATTAACTCTCAAATCTCAATAGGGTTTTCATGCTTGATAACTATCATTTTCACTCCCATAGAAGCCAGTGTTCATTGTGATTAAATGGGCTAGCAGGAACTTCCTTGTTTGGCTTTGTTAATGAGAGTGTTTAGGATCGTTGGCCACTCTAAAAAGACTTTTCGATCAAAATCAGAAAATATAACTTCTTCGAAAAAACGAGTTTTAATAAAACTTCATAAACTTTAATATTATTAAAAAAAATTGCACGTTATGTTCATTTCGTGAAGCACTTTAAGAAATATACAGTTTTGAATAGTAATTGAAAAAAACAAAAACTGAAAAAAGTACTCAATTCTACGAAGTAGAAACTCTCAAGAAGGCTTTAACCGCTCAATAAATATTGATAAAAACAAAATTTTATTGCATTTTGATGGGGTTGGTTTTCCTTGAATTTGGGGAGTTCAATGAATCAATATTGGCACTAATTGAAATAAATTCCACATCCATGTGCAATTGCAACTACCCAACAAACACATTTTTAGGCTATTATTTTGGGAAAACCGAAACACAACCTTCACCAACTTGGGTTTTTTTTTTTTTTTTTTTTTGGCACACGCCAGGTTTACAAAACTTTAAAAGAGAATGCGTCTATCCAACTGTTTTTGTAAAGAAAAATACTACGGATACAAGTTCTAATATCAAGTTTTAAATATCATCTTATGATATGTGAATTGTCATTTTTTCATTGTTATAATTACATCACATCAATTAAAAGTATCTATTGCTTAAAAACTAAAACTCATCGACACGTGAATTAGTAAATTAATTCTAGGAAATATCAACGAGTATAAACATCACATACTAATATAAAATGAATCCGATAACATGAGGCCTATAGATTAAATCCATCAAATACTAATTGTGACGTTAAATATCCCTAATGTTCCGAAGTATTTTTCAAGTTAATATTCAAAAAAAAAAAATTTCCTTTTTTTCGAGTTAACATCTTTGTTTAGAGATGATGTCCATGACAATACTCTTATGTAAAAGGAAAAAAAAACGTTTGAAGAGTAAACACAGGTCAGAAGCAATGTGATAGGGGCAGTGAGATTCCAATATTCTGAAGAAAGGTTGTATGATGAGGACAAAGAAGCTTATATACGTGAGAGATTCTTTATCTCCTTACCCAAGGCAGCAAAAGGGCGGTGCTTCCACTCAGTCTTTTTGTCCCTTTACAAACATTTTCCTTTTTCTTTTCTTTTCTTTTTTTTTTTTTTTTCATTTTTTTTGGCTCTTTTGCACCACGATCCCTTAAGTTTTTTGTGTTAGCAAATTAGGTCTTAAACCAAAAAATATTAACAATTGACCCCTTAAATTTCAAAATATATTATATTATGGCAAAAATTAAGATGTGCGTGGCATATTGTAAAGAATGGACAATGACCCTATAAAAACGTTTATTTGTCAACAAAAACCTTCTAAAATTAGCAAATATGATCAAAACCACAACTTATACAACAACATTTTGAAGTTTGAGGGTCAATTGTTGAAAATTTAGACCAGTAATTGATTTGTCAAATGTAAAAAATTAAAGGAGCACTAATGAATTTTTTTTTTCATTGGTGCATTTTTAATTTATTGATATTTGGTAACTTAAATCCTCAATTTTCTATTTTACTATATGAGACCCTGACTTTAGAAATTTATTATAATCTGACACTTTTTACATAGATGCACCTTAAACTTTTAGTTGGTTGACAAATTAGACTTTGAACTTCTAAATTTTAAGTTTTATTGTCATAAAAAGTTCATGAATAACAAATTCAATCTCATATTGGTTCTTACCTTTTAGTTTTAGACATCACACTATAATCCGAACTTTGATGTTGTTCCACTAGTCCATCCATTAATTCATCAAAAATTGGACCAAAAAAAAATTTTCACGTGAGTATGAATTTGAAATATATTATTCTGTGTTAAGGCCGTAAAAAAACAAAAAAAAACAAAAAACAAAAAACAGGAAACAAAAAGAAAAGAAAAGGCATTTATATATGGGGCTGTTTTTATTTTTTATTTTTTAGACTATTTTGATATTTGGAACCTAATTAATGTTAACCAGAGCTTGAACTAAATTTCAACCAAAGGAAAAAAATAAATAAAAAGAAAAACGTTGGGAGTACATTGCTAAGGATTGTAAATGTTGAAAGTAGAATCTAACTTGCAAATAACAAAAGAGTCAATGTGTACCAATATGCAATTATCCCATTCTTGCATTATTCATATCATATATATATATAAGAAACAATATTCATTTTGGTTCGTGGAATAATATGATTTGCTCAAAAATTGAGCAAAGGAATACAAGTGTGGCAGTTACAAAAGTGATTGTGGCCTCAGGTTCCATGAACTTTAAAAGAGTTGTGACATTTACTTTATTATTGTTTTTTATTTATTTTGCTGAAAGAGTTGTGAAATTTACTTCATTACAAAGTTTTGCATAAAAATGGAAAAGTGAATATTGGCTGCCTTGCAAATTTTAAGATGTCCCTTGTCTTTTTGCCTCCGCAAAAAAATAGCTCGTGAAAATCATGGAAATAAAAGTTGTAGTCTTATTACTTTTTATTCTTTTTTCTTTTTTTTTTTTTTTTTGAAATGAAATGTGAAAAACTATCGTTAGACGGCATGTGGAACCACTATAGTCTTACTTTTTATAACGAAAACAAGCGCATTTTTGTTTTCTTTCACCTTATCATGCTTGAAAAATTAGTGACTTGTTGCTTTTTTCTGTGTTTTTTAGTTACTAAAGGACGTAAATATAGACAAGTGCACTGGATGCAAATGATATGAAGCAAAGTGCAATAAGAACTCCTCAATATTCTATTAAAAAAATAGTTGATAATAGAGAGATTAGGGGAAAAAGAAGAAGAAAAAGCGCAAGAAGATCATATGTTAATTAGAATAATGTTTCACATTATTTTTGTTGCTTAATACCACTCTCTGAATATTGGAATTGTAGCCTATGACTATATACTCACGAGTCAATATATGGATATCATGAGTTAAACTCCCAGTATGATAGAAAGACTCTACGAGAATTATTCATTAGAGTTGGGGATCAAAAATTTCCCCCTTAACCCGTTAACTCGCGGGAGTCCGTCTTAAGTAGGATGAAGATAGCCTGATCTAAATGGGTTAAAAATTTAACCCGCCGTGAGTGGGGACAGGTTTGGAGATTCCCAACCTCATTCCGCCTTTATACTCACCTCATATGATTATATATTGCTACTATATTTTGATATATTATAAATGATGTTTTACAATATAAATGATTTTAAGCTTTAATTTTTACATTTTTTTATCTATGAAAAATTGAATACTACAATTTTGATTTATTTAAGATGCATCTTTTAATTTTTATTTTTGTATAACGAAAATAGATAATATGATAAATGAGGTTTTGCGAGTATCCCGAATCCGTAACGGGGAAAATCTGCTCCATCCCTGCCAATAAAATCCACTCTTTTACCATTTGTAGTTAGAGTAGAAGTCCAAATTATAAATTGACAATTTCGCATAAAAAAGAGAGAACTTGGGTGACTTTTTTTTCCTCTTTCTTTTTGGTTAATTTGGAATTGTGGCGCCCTCCTTTAAGACCAATAGAAGAAGATGACTGACCACTTTATTTGCAACAGTTGTTTCCTTAAAATATTACATGTCCGTTTGGTGAAACAGTTTGAGTTGAAATTTTTAAGTTTGAATTGGTTGATTTTTTAAAAACTAGTTTTAATTTTTGTTGATTTTTCAGAAAAAAGACAAAAATTAAGATGAAAATTTTGAATTTAAGATGATTTATTAAACGGACGAAGCGTACAACTCTTTTCTTAAAAAAAAAAAAAAAATACAACAAAAGTGGTGGCGGCGGCGGCTTTGATTTAGGGATGACAAAAAAGCTTTTTAGGCACTGCCGTGTATCTCTCTCTCTGAATGTTAGTAGCAAAGTGGTCTCAACATTTTATTCTTTTTGGATAACTTAAATAAATATATATTCATGCCTGCCTCTTTCCGTTGTGGAGTCATATAGACTACTATATATATTTGATCAAATATATATACATGTATTTACACCAAGTCGTTGATTTTGGGAATCATTTAGCATCCCGGTTATTGTTTGAAGTGTCCCCTCCTTTCCCATTGTGAGTAACACGTATCAATATATACACGTATCCCATTGTGATTTACACGTATCACCTATCAACCTTTTTTTTTTTTTGTCCTTTTCTTTTTATAGTTAGATTGTGATCATGAACTTCACGTTTTGTGTAATGTTACGTGTTTAATTATCATTAAATTATATTTATAATTATTTATACTTTCTAATAAAATCATATATGAATTTATTATTAGGGTATGTCATCGTTCTTACATATGTTCATCTGAAGTTAAGGTCATATTCATGTCTTTTTTGATAGTTTGAAGTTTGAATTCACAAATTAAAGAAAAGCATTTTCATACACATGCAACAATGGTAATAAGGTACTTTTTGGTAAGAAATATGCACAATGACACGTCAAATCCAAATATATCATATGAGAATGAAAATATTTAATTTTATAAAACGTCATAAAAACTCCAATTTGATAAAACGTCATTAAAACTCCAAAAAAAAAAATCTTTTTTTTGAAAAAAAAAAAAGCCAATATTTATTGCTAGTGCAATTTGGAAAAACATACATTTATCTAACTTTTTTTAAATTTTGCACTATTCAAATATTAATTAAAACTTATCTAAACATACATTTAATTTCAATACATAATTTAAATTTTGCATTGAAATGATTTGAAAAAACTTTCAAACGGGTTATAAATTCCCATTCCTTGTCAAAGCATGTGCAATTTGGCTTGCAACAATTACTGCCATCCGTCCATAGAAGTGAGTAAAGCTCAAGAAGCTCCTAAAACAGTTGGACACTTAGTACTTGTTTAGTTCACTATCTTATTTCAAACTAAAATGTACATTTTCATCTTAATTTTTATTTTTTTCTGAAAAAGTTTTTGTTTTTTTTTGAAAATTTAACAAAAATTTTTAACTCAAACTTAAAATTTTTAAATTCAACTAACGAACCAAACGAAGCCTTAAAACACCATCGTGATCATCACGACGTATAGATGACAAAATTAGTATTGTTTTTTTTTTAATTAAAAAAAAAAGGTCATTGAATATTTTTGTTTTCCCTTTCCCATATTTTTGCAGCTTTGCTCTTGCAACTGTATCTTTCCCCAACTGTATTACTTAACAGTTGGTTTGTTCACTTTTTGCTTTTAATTTTGGGGCGGAAGAGCTGAGTGCTCATAATGTAACTTTTCAGAAGGTAATGAGAAATCTTTTGTGCAACTTTGTCAGTCGTTTGCCATGGTCACAAGTTAACCATAAGAGAAGCAGAAAGTAAAAGGTCAAAAAGAGATCTAATTTGTTGGTTCAAAGCCTGAACCACATATGGCTGAACTGGCTCGAACTAGGACTTCGGATTAGATTTGGACTATCTAGGACATGATCGGGCCCGTGTTAAACTCCGATCCGATCCGATCCGAGCCGACCAGAACCGACTCAAATTACCCCCAAGCCCAGGTCCATCCCTAATCCTCGTTTTGGTGAGAAATAAGCAAGTTGCACTGTACTTTTCTTCCCCCAACAAAGATCTCTACTTTGCTTTCGCATTAGCATTTTGGAAATCTATTGTAAAATGACAAACAACGACACTCTTTTTTTCTTGTTAGGTTTTCTCTTATGGTTTTACTGATAAGGTTTTTAATGATATCTATCAACATGGTAGATTTTCAAAATAAAAATTTCAACTCTTCTTTCTAGCGTCAGCTTGTCATTTGCGCATTTAGTATATGTTTTTATGTCTATAGTTTATGATGCCTTTCCCAGTTAATTTGTTGCTTTTTTTTTTTTTTGGTATTTTTTCTTTCTTTAATAGAGTAAATTGTTAGGTTGGTTCCTGAATTTTTAACTTTGTGTAACTTTGGTCTCTAAATTTTTTTTCATAGTTGGAATGCTACTAAACTTTTAAAATGTTATTACACTAGTCCTTTACATTAATTTTTTGACAGAATCGTTAGTTAGCATCACTTTTTGACCAAATTACAAAAGTATTCCGCGTAAAAATTAACAGAAATGAGTATAATAACAACATTTTAATAGTTTAGGACATTCTCTGTTCTTTTTTTCATAGCTGAAATGATTATAAATTATTAAAAACATTACAAGATAATCATTTTCGTGAATTTTTTGACAAAATCCATCGTCAGTATCATTTTTAAACCAAATTATTAACAGATTCCATCTAAAAATTAATGGAAGGGACTATTGTAACAACATTTTAAAAGTTTAGAGACATTCCAGCTACAAAAAAAAAAAGTTCATGGACCACTGTTGCACAAGATGAAAAGTTTAGGGACTAAATGAGTAATTTATCCTTCTTTAATATATTAGAGAGGTGCTAAACAGATGAAGTAAGGTATTAGATACCAATCTAGTTGGGATGCACTACTGGAATCTGATGTTGGTTGTCTTCTCTCATTCTTTGCTTCAATTAAAAAAAAGAAGAAGAAGAAGTAAATAGCATTTATACCCAAAAATTGAAGTAAACAAAAAACATGTAAAAAAAAATATATATATTTTGAGTAACTAGTAGTAAATAATAAAATTTTCATGTAAACGATTGTTTACTTCTTGTAATTGTGTTATTTATCTAGTTACCTAGTAAAAATTTTCTTTGCGTAATAAATTTGTTATTTATCTCATCTAATTTAAAACCGTGCTATTTACTCCAATTATTTTTAATTATTTTATAAAAAGAGCTATGCTGTAATTTTTATACATTTGATTTAATTATGTTTTTCAAAATGGAAGGGAAAAGCATACTTTATTAATTTACAACGCTACTTTTTTATTGTATTTTTTTTCCATCATATATATGATTCGTAAATAAACTTTTAATCGTAAATATATTATTTATCTAAAAAATTTTAAAATATGTTGTTTTATTATCTCTTTTAAGTTTCGAAAGTAGAGATACAAATAGTCTAACATGTTTAGTTTAGCCTAACCTAGCCTTTGATTGGGTGAGGTGATCCAATGCACAAAGCAATGGTAAATCAGGCCCAACCTATTCAAGAATTAAGGTTATGTTTGGGGTCATACGTGAAAACATGTTTTCAAACAAATTTGTTTTTTTGGGATCATTTTCCTATAATTTTACCATTAACTATTTCAAAAATGTTTAAGAAAATTCAAACTTTAAAAGTTCATAACTTTATCATTTTAAGTTGAAATGAGATTATTTTTTTTCCCCCAAATTACACAAAATTTTGAGAAAAACGAAACAATATTCATATTACTAATTTTTTTTTTTCCGAATATGTTTTTAGTTTTTTAAACTTTTCACTGCAACCTATTCATTTTTATCAAACACATACTTTCAAAACTCAAACCATCTCTAATTTTCAAAATACCGTCTCCAAATGTGACTCCAAACAGAGCCTAAGTCATTGATCATTAGAATTCATTTAGTTAAAGTTAGAATGGGTCCTCCTGCAATATCCTTTTATTGTACACTTTTTAATATGCACACTTTTTAATATGTTAAAATTCATATAGTTAAAGTTAAAAAACAATAATAATTCCTTTCAAATTAAAATGGTTGCCAACGATCTTCTCTCTCTCTTCTCTGCACCGTGATCATGTTGATCACCTCATGTTTTCTTGTCTCATCATCCTTCCTTTTCAATCTACTGGTTTACTCAAAAGTAGACCAATGGTCTACAATATTTCTTTGGTCTGAATTGTTTGTATTTTTTTTTTTTTTCTCCTTTAATCTACTAGTATACGTTAAGTCTGTATTTATTTTTTTTTTGAGAATTTTAATTTAATTTTTCAATCTAAAACAATCCAATGGTGAAATTCAAAATGTAAATAAACCAATAGTTCTTTATTTATTTATTTTTTTTGAAGGCTAATATAAAATGCATCAAGTGCTACTTGGCGTTTTGTTCTTATGAAAGGGTTGTCTTGGTAAATGGTAATAAAGGTTGACTTTGTGACGTTCAAAAAGGAAGGGAACATTTGATTTTTGTGGGACTTTGAAAGTGTCTAAACTTAAATTTAAAAAAAAAAAAAAAAGGTCGCAGAATGTGAGTGTGTTAATACATTTTCTATTTGACGTTTTTCTTGCTCGATTGGTAATTTTTGCATACATCGGATTTGTTAGGCTCGTGTAATCAGATATAGTATTTTAGATGAAAATATTTAAGCAGAAAACATACAAAAAAAATATATTTAAGTTTCGTTTGGCAATTTAACTCAAATTGTACTTTTTTATCTCAGTTTTTATTTTTTTCTGAAAAAGTTTTTGTTTTTTTTTGAAAAAATTTTTGTCTTTTCTGAAAAGTCAACATAAATTTTCAACTCAAATTGTACTTTTTTAACTTAAACTCATTCACCAAACGGACTCTTAGATATATATTAAAAACTACAAAGTTTTAATGTTTACGATAGATTTTGATGGAGTAAACTTTATTGTTTCTTAGTTGATGTTGGAGAAGAAGAAAACTACGCCCTGTTTAGCATTTAAGTTAAACTGTATTTTTTTTTGTTTTTTTCTGAAAAAATTTTGTCTTTTCTGAAAAGTCAACAAAAATTATTATTGAAATTTAAAATTTTCACACTCAACTCATTTACCAAACATCCCCTGCAACTAGGAAAAACGAAAATTCTTGCAACAAAACTACTAGAGAAAAATGAAATAAAATTAAAAAAAAAAAAGGGAAAATTTATAGTACAAATAGCATTTTCATCACCTCTTTCACGCATTTACTCTGCAGTCCTCCTTGCCGCGCTTTTTTGTTTTTTGACTTCTTCCTTCTTCTTGTTGTTCCAACTTCAAAGGTTCTTCTCTTGCTGCTCCATTGCCGCTTTTTTCACGTTCTTCTTCCTCTTGTTCTTCCACGTCTTTCCTTATATTTTCTACTCAGATATTCGAAAAACAACAGCCCATCCTGAATCCCCAACCTAAAATCCCAAATCCCAAATCCCAAATGTCAAAACCTAAATTCAAAATTCGATCTTTGATTATTAGTATGGCCATCAAGGAAGGATCTCACGGGAGAAAGATTAATTTTTCAATGAGTTAGTGAAATTCTAATATGCTTCTCCATTCCTGCGAGTTACTGAAGATGATGGTAAATGAGTAGCAGTTGTCATTGAGCTTGATGTTTTTGTTTGTTTAGTGAGAAAATGTAGGAAATCTTTAGAAAGTTTTGAAAATTGTATGATTCACTGTCTTCGATACCCCATCAGGTTCTAATTACTCCCTTCTTTCTACTTTGGCCCTAACCCTAATCCTAATCATGATCTCGCTAATGCACTAAATTATGCTGAAGAGATTAGTATTAACTTCGCACTGAACAAGATTAGTTACAAAAGTTTTATACTTGGAAATTAGGACGAAGAGATTAGGATTAATTTGAGACAAATTTCAAAGTTTTTGGACGAGGAAATTATAATGAAGAGATTAGTGTTATTGCTGCCGTGAGGAAGATGAGTTTCAAGGTTTTTGGATTGGGAAAGTTAATTTTGCTGGGAAGAAGGTTAATTTCAAAATTTTTAGACAAGGAAATTATCGTGATTAGAGTTAATTTTGCAGGGAACAAGTTTAATATAATTTTTTTAGACAATGAAATTATTGTGAAGAGATTAGTGTTGATGTTAGGGGGAAGAAGATAAATTTCCAAGATTTTGACAAGGAAACTTGAATGAAGAGATTAGTATTAATTTGCAGTGAAGATGATTAATTTCAATAACTTTAGAGAAGAAATCATGATAAGAGATGAGTTTAACTTTGCAGTGTAGAAAAATCTTTGAAAGCATGCCTGGAAACGGCTATTTGTTGGCTTTTCTAACACGTGCGCTCACAAACACGTCTATATATTTGATGTTTAATTATAAATCTGATGAATTTTTTTGCAGGTTTTGGTGAATGTTCTAAATTGCACGTTTTGTGACAGGGATGGCTGGAATTAGCAAGCGCTAGACATTCCATGGGGGCGTCGTGAGTGAATGGTGCTTTGTTGGATTTAAAATTCCACATTGCTTCTACATCCCTGCGAGTTACTCTAGATGATTATAAATTCTTTAATGCCTTTTCTTTTATATTTTATCTATCATGCTTGATGAGTGTGATATGTATCGCCAAAGGGCAATTGCGAATTTTATAGCAGTAGTTATTGTAGTGTTCCAGTGCTCATGATCATTTCTTGAGGGGTAGTTGGGTGATGGAATTTAAACTCCTAACACCTGAAAAAAAAAAAAAAAAACAAGAGGAAAAGGGATCCGTTAACTATGGTTATTGATCCATCTACAAAGCTCCCCTTGTGAAGTTGTCAAGGAAACTTCCCTTCCTGATAATCCTATTACTGCACCTAGATGTTATTGATTTTCTAGATTCTCATATATGTCTCATTGAAGTACGTAATTGTATGCATCCTTAGAATGTTTCATGATAACTGATCAAATTAGGGGAAGCACACTTTAACCGAGCAAATGGGCATCCTCCGACAAAGGGGAAAATGGCTCCTGGGAGGGAAAGTTTAGGGTGGAGAAGTCTGACAGTCCAGCTGCGACATCGGAGCATATCTCCATTATCCGGTATACTTGTGCTCTCCCTGTTCATAATTCGATATGCTAACCAGTTGACTGAGGGACAGAAGAAACAATCAATGCCACCTTTCCCATGAAATGAAGGATCTGAAACTAAATACCATAAGCCTCGTTCACTGGATATTAGAATTCAAACTACCAGTTTTCTGTAACTTTTTTTGGCTTCTTCTAACTGGATGCTGTTTTTCTCTTATACTTTTCTGTTTTGGGTGAAGAAACTCCATAGCAAACCTCATCACAAAATGAAGCTTCACTTATTGTTGACAATCAAGTAAGTGTGCAACGGCTCATGATTCATGCTCGTAGAGATTAAAGTAGATATTACTCAGTTTAGTAGTATAAACAGTGTCATGCTAAGACTATGATCGTGTCTGGTAAGAGGGAACAAAAGATAAACCAAGGAATGAAAGGGAGATAACCTAGGTGGGAAAATGGAGAAAGGGCAGATCCTCCTGCTATTGTGTTTGGTCCCACCTCCAAGTATTCCAAATTTTAGAAGGATGCAAAATTGGAGTCCTGCAAAAGATTTTGAATCGCTCATTCAATCCATGCCCTCCTCCTACCTTTATCCGTTCTTCCACTTTTCCCTCTTATCAAACAAAGACATAAATGGGATTATTAGTTGTAGCATTCAACCTACGTATATGTATTAGCGTCAACAGTCATCCCCATGCACTGATTCTAAAAAATCTAGTTTTCCTTCTGTTTTGGGTTCGGAAGGAGCGATTAACATCACTATCTGTATTCGGCACTTTGGTTTCACAAAAGCTTCAAACTGCCCAACTTTCATTTGAGACAGGTGAATAACTTTTCCTTCCAGGGTTGGCCTGAAAGATCACTCTCTCTTTTCCTATGTTGATAAGTTTCACCTTTTATTCCTTCGTAGCACTGGAGAAGCTTGTAGAAATTGCCAACACACGCTCAACATTGTTATCTGCATTCAATCAAGTCAAGGAGAAATAGAAGGAACCAAGGAGCGACCCCAACGGAAATGCTTTTATGAAGCTTTTTATTGCTCCCTCCCGTTAGCACTGAAGACGGTGATTTTTCATTTACTCACTTTAAATGTGTTGATCTTAACTTATGAGCTTGAACGTGGAGGTTTCTGCTTATTGACCTCCTAAATTTTGACACTGTAAATGCTAGTAACGAGACAAGAAATCATCTGAATAATCATAGCACTTGCTGAATCTTCAGGGAAAGAGCAAGGGATTGCAACTTAAGAGCAACTCTGTTGGGAATTTAAAGATTTCGGAGGAACCAAAAAGTAACTCGACTATTTTATACTGAAATTTTAAGTATTTCATTTTATTGAAGTTTTTGATAAAACTCTTGTTTTTTGCTTTATTATTGTTAGATTTACTTTCCAAAAAGAAAAAAAGATTTTATCTATACCCTACGTGTTCCCTTTTACTGTTATTGTTCTGTTCGTTGACTTATTGTCATGTTTAATTTTTCCTGTTGTTTACTATTAGATAATTGAGAACAAGCAACACCTCTTGTGTACTTTTCTTTATTTTTAAGTGATTGTTCTGCTTCATTTTTTAATGTGTTTACAAACCTCGTTCACTTTTTTTTTTAAGGTTTCAAAGATTGCATGCAGACACACAAACTGATGTTGCTTTCCCTCGAATACTGCTCTGTTCAACTCTATGCTCGCTATCTATACTGGAAATATTGCGATAAATATTTAGAGAATTACTCAATGCGCTACTTGTGAAATCATTAAATGTTGTGTTGTATCAATTAGTGAGAGTGCTATCTCTGAACTGATTGCTTTGGTTATTTGTGAGTCTTACTATGCGATCTATTTTGTGTTTGCCATCGGCACTACTCATATAGGTTGTATTTAGAAAGATAATAACTCACATAGCTTATATAGCACGTACTGGTTAAAGTCATGGATTGTGATGTGGGCAACGTCCATTGTGTTAATTCGGATAACGTTTATATACCTCAATAATTTGCCAAAACGTGCATAGAATCCAATTGTTAGGGTACCGTCAAAATCAAGATTCGCCTTGATATGTCTGGCCCATTCCTCGAATGAAGTTTTTATGGGATCCTTATCTACCAAAATTTTAACTTCTGGTTCCGGCGAACGAATAATCATTGAGTCCTCCTCTTTCCGGACAACACATACAAAGACAAAGAGACCCGCCAATAGTTAAGGAATTAGTGAACCTATGAGAGATGTTTAGACTTAGTTTTTTATCTTCTACTTCTATCTACGATCTAACTATTTTCTTTAGTTATTCACTAGAGTAATTATGATCTAGAAGTCGATCCGGGGCAAGTGTTTGTACTATGTCCGTCTCTATTGCTCACTGTCTGATTCACTATATTTCTGTAAAGGATGGAGAAATATTGTCAAACAACACCGATTAAAGGCTAGTCATGTGCCTGCCTTCACCAAAAAGAAAGATGAAAGTCTCTTCTTCCTACAATCTTCACCAAATCAGGAGCTGAAAATCAATTCCAAACTCTATTCCTTCACCCAAAAGAAAGACAAGTCTCTTGTTCTTACAATCTTCACCAAATCAGGAGCTGATAAAGTCTCTTCTTCTTACAATTTTCACCAAATCAGGAGCTGAAAAACAATTCCAAACTACATTCCTTCACCCAAAAGAAAGAGAAGTTTCTTCTTACTTACAATCTTCACCAAATCAGGAGCTGAAAAACAATTCCAAACTCTATGCCTAATAGAAGGTTCGATACATTCCTTCGTTACTGCTGTTTTTTTAATGGCCCGTTTGGTTCAATTACTCAAACCATTCAACTCAAAATTTTTTGTCTTTTTCTCAAAAAAATTTTTGTCTTTTCTGAAAATTCAAAAAAATTTACTATTGAAACTTAAAAATCCCAACTCAAACTATTCCACCAAACGGGTCATTAATTCTCCCATTATTTATGTATGTATACCTCATATGTTATTGTCAGTTATGTCATCAATTAATAATTATCTAGCCCTCTTCTTTCAAAATCATTTCCACTAAATTATTCTAATTTATTTTTTCTTTATTTTACGTATACGTTAAAACTACACAAACACACTTTTGCTTTTGTTATCAATGACGACTCATTTTGCCTTTTGTAACCATAAAATGAATTCTCATTTTATTATGGAGTATTTATATTTCTCTATGTACTCGTCACTGTATACATCAATATGTAATCAAACCATAATTGTTTATTTTTAATTGTAGTTTAAAGGCTTTAGATAGTATAAACTAATCCAACATTAAACAACAAAACCTTATCCAATATGTTTTTTTTTTTTTCATTTATCAACAAATCTCACACTTCTAAAATAAACTCAAAAGGCTAAGTTAAAATAAGTTTTTCACATACAAATTCATGACAGACAAAAAAAAAAAAAAAAAAAAGCACTTGCCGAGCACGTGTCAAAAGTAGTTTTTAAATAAAGCTAAAAGATATGTGGGAAATTGATATTTTTCAAAATTTGTTTTAACTTTTAATAAATGTCTAAAGTTTTGTTAAATTAGAAAAGTGACCGTCCTCTTAAAATCAAGCGAGTAATGATTAACTAATATCACTGCTTGTCTTATCAATGTCAAACAATAAATAATTGATTGATTAATCATGAGTGACCAGTATATCAACTTGATTATTTTTTAAAAAAAATGAAAATTAAACATTTTAATCAAAAAAAGTATTGAAAATTTTAAAATTTTGAAAAAAGAAAAAAATCACTTAAAAGAGCTATCTAATAAATTGTCCCAATAAACAAATATAGACAGGAACTAACGGTGGTGGTGACTTGTGACAAGAAAAGTTTATTTATAATCTTCGTTTCTATTAAGTGGTTCAAGCTTTGATACATGTATGATCTAACCTTTGACAAGAAATATATATTGTTTGTTCTTAAAATCTGAGGCCAGCAAATACCTCGGATAAGTTTTTTAGTCAGCTTCATCCAATGACGATTAAGATGGGTAATTGGTCCACTTGTCTTAAATGGAAGTCCAGAAGGCCCAAAAACAAAAGCACCGCGTGGGCCTGTTGGGGGGGCATTTTCGTCTTTCCGTCCAAAGAAAAGGAAAAAAGAAAAACCCCTTTCTCGCAACACAACCTCTTTCCCTCTCGTCGTGCTATTTCTCCGCCCTCTCTCTCTCTCTCTCTCTCTCTCTCTCCTCTCTTTGTTTCTTTCTCTCTCTACAGTTCGTTACACTCACTGGAACGGAAGAACGACACGATTCGAGACAGCAACTGGAACCTCAAAACCCTAGCTTCTCAATTCTAGGGTTTTCCTCTCTCAATTTTCGATTTTCCTTCTTCATATACTTCCATGGAAGGCGACGACGAGGAGGCTTCGAATGTGAACGAAACTGGTGTTCTCTTCGACGACGGCGCGAACCAGGAGCTCCCCGGAACGGAGCCGCAATGCTATTCCCAATCCCCGCCGGAGCCGCTGCCACGGCCGCACGAGGCGGTCGGAGGAACCGGAGGCGATGGGGATGCCGCCATTGGAGGAGAGGAGAGTAGCTTAGAGGAGTCGAGAGGTGAGGGAATTGAGAGAAACGATGGGGAAACAGGTGTATCGGCGGAGGAGGAGAAGCCTGTGGTTGAAGTACGAGGAGAGGAAGAGAAGGTTGGGATTGGTGTTGAAGAGGAATCTGCCATGGCGGTGGGGGGAAATGGCGCGGGAGACGTGGCGGTGGAGACGGTGGTCGTGGTCTCAGAGGCGGCGGATGAGGCGGTGGAGAGCGAGGTGGGTGATGAATCCCCCTCGGTGGCGGTGGCGGAGGCGGAGGAAAAGGTGGACGAGAAAGCTGATGAGGCGGAGGTTGCGAACGAGAACGGTTTGGAGGAGTTGGCGGAGGAGAAGGAGGCTGTGGCGAATGTTGTCGAAGTTGCGGAGGACGAGGACGAGGACGAGGACGACGCTGCGGCGGCGGCGGAAGAAGCGAATTTGACTGCGCAACTGGAGGAGACGGAGGATGTGGCTAATGTTGCCAATGAAACGGAAGTTGCAGTGGCCGCGGAGGAATTGAATTCAGCTGAGCAAGTGGAGGATACGATGATGGAAGATGCGACTGAGAAGGAAGAGGAACAGGAACATGAACAGGAGCAAGAGGAGGAGATAGAGGGAGAGGAGATGGAGGGAAATGAAGACAGAAGCGTGGCTGAGGAAGAATTGGAGGCGGCGGAGGTAATGGAGGAGACGACTGAGGCAGAGGAGACGGAGGCTGTGGAAGAGGCTGAAGGGATGGAGGTGGTGGAGGAAGAGGAGGGGGCGACTCGTGGGGGGAAAAGGAAGCGTAGGAAGAATGTTAAGGCTCCAGCGAAAGTCCCCGCAAAGAAGAAGATGGAAGAGGACGTTTGCTTCATTTGCTTTGATGGGGGCGAGCTTGTCCTGTGCGATCGGAGGTCGAATTTTTCATTGCATTTCTTTTGTTGGTTTTTAATTTTGTATGATATTTGTTCTATCACTTTTGTTTGTTCCTTAGTTAATGTTTTGTTTGAGTAATTGAGGGAGACTGTTTCTTTGGACGTGACCAGGGGATGCCCTAAAGCCTATCACCCTTCATGTGTTGATCGCGATGAGGCATTCTTTCGAACTAAGGGTCGTTGGAACTGCGGTAAGTTTGCTGTTTTTAGGTCCAATTTGTTCTTTTTAAAGTTACCCATTTTAGTTTCTTATGTTTGTTTGCTTGTTTAGGGGTCTTTTAGTTATCAAGTGATATTTATGCAGTTTAATCTTTGTTTGTTTAGGTTGGCACCAGTGTAGTAACTGTCAGAAGAATGCATACTACACTTGCTACACATGTACTTTCTCCTTGTGCAAGGCGTGTATTAAGGCTGCTGTCATTTTATGTGTCCGAGGAAACAAAGGATTTTGCGAGACGTGCATAAAAACAATCATGTTGATAGAAAAGAATGAAGTATGTCTGTTCTCCACTTTTAAACGTATTCCTAACTTTGTGTTAATTAATGGCTTTACATATGGAATTTGCACTATATTGGGTTTGGATTTATTTGTTTTGTTAAATTTAGTTTTCAAGATGATATTATGGCAGGGATGAGTTGATGTTCTGGCAATCGATATTTCAAGTTCTAGTATACTTGTCGGTTTCTCCATTGTCTTGCGTGTGTTTCCAATTTTGTTTGCTGATTTTTATTCAATCCATTAGCATGAATCTATGCCTTTCAATCCATTAGAGTGAAATATGCCTCTATTAGTCGTCTTTTTACCTTTATCTATTGAATTTGAAAGTCCTACTTTCAAGTCTACTTCGTCCTTTTGCATTAACTGCTATGGCATCCCATTCATGTCTTTGATTTATTCTTTATGTTTTTGCAGAATAATGTTGATTTTGATGACAGAAGTAGCTTTGAATATCTCTTCAAAGATTACTGGATGGACTTAAAGGGGAAGCTATCTTTAACGTTGGATGAACTTGAGCAGGCCAAAAGTCCATGGAAAGGATCTGATACACATGCTTATAAGCAAGAGTCTGCTGATGAGCCTTTTGACCCAAGCAATGATGTTGGCTCGGATAGTGATGGTTCTACTGGTAACTTAGAACCTAGCAATTCCAAGAGAAGAAAGACAAGGAGACGTTCGAAGTCCCGTACCAAAGACAAGGATTCACGAAGTACGATAACAACAACTGGTAATGAAGGGCTATCTGTCCACGACAGTAATCAGTGGGCATCAAAAGAACTCTTGGAATTTGTTATGCACATGAAAAATGGTGATGCATCAGCCTTGTCTCAGTTTGATGTACAAGCTCTCTTGCTGGAGTACATTAAAAGAAACAAACTCCGTGATCCTCGCAGGAAAAGTCAGATAATTTGTGATACAAGGCTTGAGAATCTATTTGGGAAACCACGTGTTGGACATTTTGAAATGTTGAAGCTGCTTGAATCCCATTTTCTCATAAAAGAGGATTCCCATGCAGATGATCTTCAGGGGAGCACTGTTGACCCAGAAGCAAGTCAGCTGGAGGCTGATGGGAACTCTGATGCTCCAGGGAGGGCTGGTAAAGACAAGAAACGTAAAACGCGTAGAAAGGGTGATGGGAGAGGACCTCAATCTAATCTCGAGGATTATGCTGCTATTAACATGCACAACATTAATCTAATTTACTTGAGACGTAACTTGGTTGAGGATCTTATTGATGACACTGAAAACTTTCACGAGAAAGTAGTTGGCGCATTTGTGAGAATAAGAATTTTGGGTAGTGCTCAAAAGCAAGATCTGTATAGGCTGGTCCAAGTTATAGGTAATGTCTAATAAGATGTATTCTGTCTCGTTCTTTTGCCCAAGTATATAGTGAGGGAAGTTTTCGCTACTGTAAACTTTGGTCCTTTCTAAAATGATATTTGAACAGGTACAAGCAAAGGCACTGAGTCATATAAAGTTGGTAAAAGGACGACAGATATCTTGCTAGAGATATTAAACTTAAACAAGACAGAGACTGTAGCAATTGATATAATCTCAAATCAAGAATTCACGGAGGTGATTTAACATGATCTTTCAAGTGATTGCGAGCTTTTCAACTGCTATTTGTACATCTCAACATTCTAGTTTCCTTTTTGGCCTCTTTATGTTGTTCTCAAAAGGACATGGATGTGAACTCTTTAAGAGGATTCTGATTTGGCTAATCCATTTTTCGAACGGTGTATATGCCCTCTCAAAATCTCAATTTAAGATGAAACATTACCACAGCTTCCTACCCGTGAAGTGATGCATCTGTTTCTTTCCTTATTTTGTTTCTCCGACACAAAACCATGCCTGCTTCTTTAAAGAGGGGTGAAGGCTGGGAAAAAGGGAATGATAAAATATGTTAGCATTGGAGGAAAAAAAAAAGGCTTCCTTTTAATAAGCATATAGCATGATAAGCCTGCTGCTTTTAGATTTGTAAATATTTATTACTCTTCCCTTTTTAATGGATGTTTATTGTTTGTTGACTTTTTTAATTCCTTTTGTTTTATTGTCAGGATGAGTGCAAGCGACTGCGTCAGAGCATAAAGTGTGGATTTATCAACCGGCTAACTGTGGTAATTCTACATTCTACCTTTAAATTTTTTATGCTGGAAACAATATTAAGACTCCTGAAAACATTTGTTTTCCGTTGTAGGGTGATGTTCAGGAAAAAGCCATGGCACTTCAAGCTGTCAGAGTCAAAGATGTAAGTTACTTTCTTTTAGCTGTTATATTCTGTTCCTTGTAGATGCTGCATATATTTCTTAAATTAAATGCTTTATTATTAGGAAGAAAAAACATTCAATAAACATTGAAGGAACCTTAACACTGATGAGCACCTGATTGGTTAATTTGTGAATGTGGGTTTGGAGGTTTAATAGATCTTATGGAGGCTTGAATAGAATTTGAGTGTGCTGTAAGGTGCTGTTTAATATTTTAATTCGATCAAGAGGCCGATTCAATACGTTCAAGAAATCTATCAAGAAAAGAAGATAGGGCCAATGAAAAAAAGAAAAAAAAAAATTAGTATGTTCTTTCTGAGTGAATAGGTGGTTAGTCTCTAGGCTTCTCCTTTGTGGATTATGGCAGTATTTAAAAATTAAACTTCAAGAGGTAAATCTGATTTCAAGGCATATTACTTGACCAGACGTCTTATAACTAATAAATTAGTACGTTACTAGCTTAGCAATCTGAATGATTCTGGGATGTAACACTTTTCCTTGGACCAATAAGGCTTTATTTGTGTGTGGTCCTCAAAATCTGTTCTTGTGTCCAGTGAGGATGCATCCTCTCTAACGTCTAACCAAGCCAATGCTGCATCGGCTTTTTCCTTCGTGTTTTCTCTCCATGCACAAATTAAGAAGTGTTCTATGGTATTAGGAGTTGTTTAATTTGGTATTTCTTATTGGTGTATTGGGCTGCGACGTACATCTTTTGTTGACTTTGGATTTTCTTAGCCATGCTTTCTTTGTCAAAGCTATATGAACGAACGCATCATATACTATTTGGTTAGAAACTGCATGGTAGGAGCTTCAGCTAGTTATGACACAAGAAGCTCCTGAGATCTTTCTCTGAAAGTTCTTAACTTAATGTAATAAGCTTTCCAGTGTGAAGATATAGTTCATCATCTCTTTCTTTTTTTTGGTGCTTGGCGATAGGTCCTTGGGCTATATTCATTTACATATAGGTTCTATTAACACACTTTATTGTATGTTCTGATGCAGTGGCTAGAGTCCGAGGTTGTACGGCTTAGCCATCTTCGAGATCGTGCTAGTGAAAAAGGTCGGAGGAAGGAATATCCTTTATATTACACATTTATTTGCATTTCTTCCTTTGAAATATTCCTCGAAGTTCTCTAGCTGTCTTTTCTTTTTCTTCTTGCACTTTGCTTGCCACATTACATGGGCACTTTGCTTTGTTTTGTCATGTGCCATTACTCTTGAGAGTGCATGCTAGGTGCTTCAATGCATGTATAGTGTTTTTTTTTTTTTAATTATCCTTTCGACATTGACTTCTGTAGAAATACCTAAAACAGACGGATAAACTTGAGTCCATGAGGAAACATAGCTCTGTATACGTAACTTATTTGTGACCCTAAAGTTTGCAACCTTTGATTTAAACTTATAGTTAATACTTGTATTATGCTTAAACTGGTGAACCTAAATTTGAGTGCCTTTTGTAGAAGAACAATTTAGTGGCAGAATCGAAAAGCTTTAACTTGCTAGGGGCATGGTTTGCTTATCTTATTATTATTATTATTATTATTATTATTATTATTTGTTATTATTATTTTTATTTTAAATAATATATGTTTTTTGTAGACAAAGATAATGAACAACCTGGAGTTTAGAAGTCAATTGTAGGGAGAAAAAAAAATTACAAATTGAAGCTTTATCCAACTTTAAAGTTGCAAGATGTCAAAAGCTTATCAAATAGTTTCTGCGCCTCTAAATTGTCTTTCATCCTTTCTGATTGGTGGTCCCCAATTTTTCTTTCTGATTGGTGGCCTCCAATTTTTCTTTCTGATTGGCACTACCTATTGTTCTCTCTCCTAAAGAATATAATATTAGATTGGGGGTCGGAAAGTTATTCAAGTTATTTATAGGGTCGTGAAGAATAGATAAGACATAACAATATTATAGGATAGTTTTTTTTTTTTTTTTTTGCTTGTTTTTCAAAAAAATATGTGGGATAGTTGATTGTCTTGTTACCATTCTATCTGTCATTTTTAAAAATGGTTTCATGTTTTACTTTGTGATGGAGAATTCATGCATCTAGAAATGTTGTGGTGGTCCTTGACTTGACTTCACGCTTAGAGAATGTGTTGAGAAATTGCAACTTCTGAAGACACCTGAAGAACGCAAGCGTAGATTAGAAGAAATTCCGGAAATACATGCAGACCCAAACATGGATCCAAATTTCGAGTCTGAAGAAGAGGAAGAAACAGATGACAAGAAACAAGGTTCCTTAGATCGTCTAGTGACTTTTCATTATCCCCTCTTGTGCCTTTTTTCTTTTTTCCCCCAATCAATTAACTATTTAGCTTTCTTCTCATGCAGAAAACTACACGAGGCCAAGAGGTTCTGCCTTTGGCAGGAGAGGGAGGGAGCCAGTTTCTCCACGGAAAGGTGGCTCCACTCTGAGCGATACCTGGAGTGGGACCAGAAATTATTCCAGCATGAGTCAAGAACTAAGCAGGAGCATGTCTAGTCGAGGGTTCTCTAACAAAGTGGACGATACGGCTGGAGTTGGTGAGATAGTGAGCGAGTCATGGAACCTAGGAAGGGACAGAGAAATGCAGCCACCAAACATCTGGGAGAAGCACAAAATGTCGACTTTAGAAACTGGTTCTAGGAGTACACAGCCGGGGGTTATATCTGAATCATTTAATGCAGCCGTCTCAGAAAACTCAGGAGGCTCTGCAGAACCAGTGGCGAAGATCAATGAATCAGAAAAAATTTGGCATTATCAGGATCCGGCAGGGAAAGTTCAGGGACCATTTTCCATTGTGCAGCTGCGTAAATGGAATGCCACTGGCTATTTTCCTGTTGATCTGCGAATTTGGAAAGCAACCGAGAAGCAAGATGACTCCATACTTTTGGCTGATGCATTAGCCGGAAAGTTCCAGAAAGACAAGGTTCAGGTGGTGCACAATTTACATCAGTCACCCTCACATGCTGGGAAGCTTCAAGGAGTAGCCTTACATAGGGCTACAGAAGTTCAAGTTGGGGGAGAAAGTTGGAGATCTCAAAGTGAACCTAATTCTTTGACGGGCAAGGTCGCTCCAACATCAGTTGATGTCCTGAAATATTCTTCAGATGGATGGGGTTCAACAAATCTTCCTTCACCTACCCCATCCCAGACTCCGCTTGGTACCACGAAGGTCCAAGCCTATGAAAATAAATGGTCTGGCAATCCTGTTCAGTCTGTGGGTTCCCTTGGAATCAATCAGTTCCAAGGAAACACTGGAGTTCCTCAAGAGAGCATGACACGAGCCCCTGACAATTCCAAGCCTGAAAAGATCATGCCTCTGGGCTCAACCAATGACCTTCCAACACATCATCTGCCGACAATATCAGCCCCTGTTTTGAATCATGGTTCCGTAAATACAGATGCTGATATAAAAAGTGTTGTTTCAAATCTACAGAGTATAGTTCAATCGGTAGCTAGTCATCTCCCTCCAGTCGAGACACAAGGATGGGGTTCTGCTTCTGTTCAGAAACCAGAAATGATTTTGTCGACCCCGACGCCTGGAAGTGAATCCCAGCCCTGGAGAGGTGCTCCATCCCAGGTGGAAACAAATAATCATGGTGTGATGCATGCACAACCTCCCACTCATGGTCAATGGGGCGACGTTCCAACTATCAACACCTCCACCCCGGCATTCAATGCTGGAAATGCTGGGGGGAATTTTCCAGCAACTGGATTCCAAACTGTCCCGCCATCCGATCCTTGGAGACCTGCAGTTCCGAGTAATCAACCAAACATTCAGCCTCCTGCTCCGCCCAACGCACCGTGGGACGTGGGTGTTGTGGGAAACCAAAGTGCCGTTCCAAGAATGGGACAAGAGAACCAAAATCCTAGTTGGGGGCCAGTGGCTGCGAATCCTAACATGGGATGGGCAGGACCAGGGCCAGGAAATACAAACATGAACTGGGGAGGAGTTCCAGGTCAGGGCTTGGGGCATGGAAATTCCAATCCGGGATGGGGCACGGCACCTGGTCACGGGCCAACACATGGAAATCCTGTTTCTGGTTGGGGCCCACCACCTATGAATACAAATGCAAATCAGAGCTGGGCTGCTCATGGTCAAGGACAACCACCTGGAAATGGAAATCATGGTTGGGCCGTGCCGAGTGGGAACCAAGGCAACTGGGGAAGTGACAGAAGTCACAACACCGATAGGTTTGCAAACCAGAGGGAGATGGGTTCTCAAGGCGGAGATTCTGGTTATGGCGGTGGAAAGCCATGGAACAGACAGTCATCATTTGGTAGTGGAGGTTCTTCAAGGCAGCCATTCAAAGGGCAGAGGGTTTGCAAGTTCCATGAGAGCGGACACTGCAAGAAGGGCGCTTCTTGCGATTATCTGCACACTTGAGTCCTAACGATATTTAATAGCAGCCTGGCATCTGATATTGTACAGTAGTTTGCAGTTTCTCACTGAAGAGTTTTGACATTGTATAAGCATTTCGCCCTTTTTTTTTTCTTTCAAATGTTGTAGAACTGTGCAGTGTAGAAGCTCACCATTTTTTTGCCTTGTTCTCATTTTATCTTTCAGTCTCTTTGGCTATAGGAGTAGAGTTCTGTCACTGGATTTAACTTAAGTAGATTGAGATCTTTTCATAGGATCTTTTTTGCCTTTTGCTAGCTTTTTTTTTTATTTTTTTTTTTGGGGGGGGGGGGGGGGGGTTCGGTAAAGGTTTTTTTTTTTTTTTTTGGGAACTCTACAATGGGGTCTTTTTTTTTTTTTTTTTTTTAACCCCAATGATGGTATCAAAAATTTTTAACCATCAGATTATTTTTTAATGGCTGAGAGGCTATGTGTACACCGAATCTATTACAAGTCCAATTACATGTGATTAAAGATAACAACTAATTTAAAAAAAGTCCTTCAACCCTCATCTTTCCCAACTCTGATGCCCTCTACCCGATGCCGTCCCAACTCTGATGCCCCACTTCCTCTTTCCCCGATGCTGTCGACGAGCTTCATAAAGGTCGTCGGAACCGTGGGTCACACAGATCCTTGGAGGAGGTGAGGGTTGCTTGATTGCCACAGTCGGCTTGACGGCGAGGAGCAAACACGCGAGGGAGCCCATGGCGAAGGGCGTCCAGATCTAGCACGATAGGCTCGACAGCGAGGAGATTTGGCACTGGCTCGCGTTGGATTTGGTCGGTGGATCTGGACGCCTAGTAGGAACAGTGGGTTTCGTTGGTCAATGGTTGCCGGGGGGGGGGGGGTGTTGCGCGGTGGTTTGTTGTCGCAGGGAGTGCGAGGTTTTCTAGCGAGATTGTGATCTTTTGTTGGTTTTCCAGATATGTCAGCCTCAATGATGTGACCGAGGAGGATAGGTCGCAAGCATCGTACCTAGAATCGGGAGCGGTAGTCACCGGAATTAGGGTTTTTTTTTTTTTTTTTTTCCAGATTTTAGTTTAGCAACTTATTATTATTATTTTTATTTTGTAATGTTTTTTAATTTTATTAAAATACTATTTCTGAATTATTTGAATTAGAATTTAGTATGCTAAAGAACACATACACCCTCACTTATATCAAATAATGATTGTTGAATGTTATCCTACTGATAGGGGTAAAAAAAGTGTGCCCACCGTAGAAGTCCCCTATTTTTTTTTTTTTTTTTTTTTTAGGGGAGGGTAGAAGGCTTTTTGGTGGTACTTTTTTGTAAAATGAAAAGGGAATTTGTGGTGACTTTACAAGAATCTAATAGAATTATAGGTAGAATAGTATTAGGATCTTAATTCTCTCGTTATACTCAACCAGAGTTAACCAGTTCACTATAAGTAGTAGTTTTCATAAGGACATGAGGATTTAAATTCTTATGCTAATATCAAAGGAAACCTAAAAAAAAAAAAAAATTAACTTTCAAACTGCTTTATTAGCATCATGGATTAATGCATTTTGCTAACATTTGATAAGCTCTTTGGGATGGTTGCAAACATAGTCTCGTAGTAATCGACTCCTATAATCCAACTTCATCTAAAAGTGTAGAATTCGAATCCCTTAATTCCAAATTGAAAAAAAAAAAAAAAAAAAAAAAAGCTCTTTGGCAGCTCTTTCGACACTTTATTTTCTCCCTCTCACCCTTTTTTTTTTTTTTTTCATTGAAGGGAAAATAATGTAAATGAGCACAAAGAAATGGCATTTTAAAGAAGAAAGCTTCTTTTTTTTTTTTTTTTTTCACCATATCCCCTTGAACTGACGAATTTATCATTACTATTTATGAACAGACTTGTAACCAAAATAGCAATTGGGTGTACGTTAAAAAAAATTTGTAAACTACATCATTAATACAATTTTTTTTTAAAACAAAAGTGCAGACTTTTTGTTATACTCATAAGTTGCAAAGGGCATAATTATCGACTTAAATTCAGAATCAACCATTAAATAAATACAATTTGTATGATTTTTTTTTTGGTGAATAAAGGATCTGGGGGTGACCCTATTATTTCCAGATTTTCAACTCTACAGGCAAGAATCCCTATCTTTAAGTATGACAGGGAGACATGTTCTTTATACTAATTTCTTTCAGTCGGCCATCTAAGATCTACCTAGCCATTACCAAACCATATTTCAATCGTTGGAAGTTTGAGCGAGGCCTAAGGGGAAACCATAGGAATCGAACCTAGATAGACGAAGGGGAGAAGCTAGCAAAGACACCCATCCTTGCTAATCCATCCACCTCTGTAGGTGTTACAATTTGTATGACTTTAAACTTTGCAAGTACTATCTTACTCATCTTTTATAAACTCAAAATATAAGGTATAAAATAGTAAATAACTGTTTAAATAGTTCTACTTAAAAGAAAATAACTGAAATAAATAAATAAAAAAGGTTACAACCCATGCTTACATTAAAAGTTATTTTTTCTTAATAGTATGCGTAAAAAAAATTTAATCATAAATAACATTGATTTTGACTTTTTAGTATGAATAATAATTGTTTTAATTTTTTTCATGTCGCAACCACAATAATAATACTATTTAAAACATATAATTATTATGTATACTCTAATGACTTCTGACAATTGTAATAATAATTATTAGAAAAAAAAAAAAAGTGATAAAAAGTTGCTTGCTAAAGAAAAATGAACACGTTCTCAAACTCTAATGTAAAAGCTTTTATCCAAATCTCTATTTTACCACTAGTTAGAGTTATCCCAATAAGGTTTAGTAAATATTGAATAAATTATATATTGGTCTTGAAACTCTTGAAACTTTTAAGTTCATATAACTTTGATTCATTTTTTTTTTAAAGCTTGAGTGATACTAAATTATTAAAAGTGTTATTGCAATAGTCCTTTTCGTGATGAAATCTAAACATCGCATTTTGTTCAAATTATTGACGGATTTCATTTAAAAATTAAAGGAAAGGATTGTTGTAGTAAATTTTTTTAAAAACTTAAGGTCATTCAAACTATTAAAATAAAATTAAAAAAACCGAACAAAGACTAAAGTTGCACAAATTTAATGTTCAGGGACAAAACATGTAATTTACCCTTAAATTTTCTATTAGTGCTATAAAATATTTATCCTTTAACTTAATTGGAGTTATTTGTTATCTATCTAAAAAAGAGATTACTCTTATTATGAATTTGGTTGAATTTTACTTTTTAGAGTAATTTTGAAATTTCATATTTAATACTGCCAAATCATACTACCAACAAGTGCTATGACTATTTTTTCCACCTAAAATTTAATTGAGAGAGAAAATTCACAAACTTGTTATAATTATGGGGAAAAACATATTACAACTAAGAATTTATGGGCAGCTTGTGATAAGGTATAAAGTTTAGAGAAAAAAAGCCATTAGGGCTAGCTCAATGGTAAGGGAAAGGGTGGTTTAGGGTTTAGAAATCATAAGTCTTATGTTTGATTTTTGTTGGGTGTAAAAATTAGTAATGTGTTAATTAATAGAGATGGGGTGCACATGTTTTTTTTTATGTATGTGTGTTAGGGGTGGCAATACGGGTCGCGACACGACGACACGAATCGAAAACGACACGAATTTTGCGAATCGAAAACGACACAAATAGTGAACGGGCCAAATTCGGGTCACCCGAAATTGACACGAAAAAGAACGGGTCGGGTTCGGGTTGGACCGAACACGACACGAATGGCAAAATGCGTCGCGACACGACAACACGAATCGAAAACGACACGAATTTTGCGAATCGAAAACGACACGAATAGCGAACGGGTCAAATTCGGGTCACCCGAAATTGACACGAAAAGAGCGGGTCGGGTTCGGGTTGGACCCATGGACCCGAACACGACACGAATTGCCACCCCTATGTGTGTACATATAAAGTTTGGGAAAAAGTGAAATTTGTCTAAAATATAAGGTCCGTTTCATGAAATGGTTTGAGTTAAAATTTTTAAATCTAAATTGATTAATCTTTTAAAAACTAGTTATAATTTTTATTAATTTTTAAAAAAAAAATATAATAAAAAATTTAATTTAATTTAAGTTGAACCGTTTCTTCAAATAAGGCATTCAAATAAGGCAATACATGTATATATACCATGTAGATATGTAATTTCTTTACTTAGAGGGGAACGGGGAAGCTGAGAAGAGCAAAGCGAAATCATGTTTCTCTCGTAGGTACCACACAACATTACCGTTTCAGGACGAAGAAAATCACTTTTCAAGCGAAAAACCCAGGAAAAAAAAATGGAAGACAAAGAAAATCAAAATCAATATCAAAGTGAAAAGCCAATTCCAAACCCTAATCGGAGCACCGCAGGATTCACCGGAAAATCCTGCAAAGGATGCCTCTACTACTCCTCTCTCCAGAAATCCAAATCCAAGAATCCCACTTGCATTGGCCTCTCTCGTACTCTCCACCAAGGTTCTCTCTCTCTCTTCGGATTCCTTTTCATTTTCTCTTTGCTCTCTGTTTAGCTGGGAAGAAAATTGAGCCGAATACTGGAAACACGAAACGACGAAACGAAACGAAACGATCTTATTCATATGACTTTTTTTTTTTTTTTTTTGAACTTGTTTATTTTGGATGAGAAATAGGAATTGGTATTATCGGAATTTTGTTTTTTGGGCTGAAATTAGGAGTGTTTGATTTGAAATGATGAAGTGTTGGAAATAGTATAAATTTGATGAGCTTTCTGTTCGGGAAAATTCTCGGCAACCAAACGGGGGAATTAGGATCTTACTAAGGTTTTTTTTCTTAATGTTTCTGAGTATTGATTTGAGATAAGGATTGGCTTCGTGCAAAATGAAGATCGTGTCTTCGTGTAAAATTATGTGGAACAAGTGCTTTACCCTTTTTTTTTTTTACCCCGCCGGGGCTAGCTCAGCGGGTGGGAGGGGATGGGTTTGGGAGTGTTTTTGTTTATCTTTAATAAGTGGGAGCTATAGTTCCCCATATGGCAAGAAAAAATAAGTGCTTTAGATTTTTTTTTTTTTTTTTTCAATTAGTGCTTTAGATTGTTGTCGTGTCCCATTCAGTCGTCCAGCTGCTGAACTATTTAGTGGAAGAACTTATTTGCTACGACCTGTAACTAATTTAAATAAACGATAGACATAGATTCCGTTCGAGGGAACCTTTGCCTCCATTGTTGGAGTCCGAAGGGCACCAAAATGTTAAAAAATTCATCTACACCTTAAGCGTACTTAAATAGAGACATTGCAATACCTAAAGTAAGGAAATATTATCCCATTAAAAGTATAAGTCGATGCAGACCCAGAATTAATACCATTCCAGTTTCTTTGTATGTATCTTGTGAGGTTGTTTTATTTGCCGGATTTCTCATTTCTTTAGTAGTTAGCAACTGTTCCTTTTATAATGGAATGTCCTTATTTTTATCGCTTTCTAAGTGAAGGATATCATCTTTGAATTCTTGGGCGCAATTCTGCTCTTTCAAGTGCCTGCTGACTGAATAAGTTGTCATGCTTTTGTGTATAAAACTACCTATTTAAAGTTCAGGAGTCTAAAGATTTATGCGTTTGGTGTGTAAATATTTTATGATTTGCAAAACTTACTTTTCGCATCTCAAAATTTATGGTTTGGCTTCATGTAGTAATTCCATTCATTAAGAGCATTGAACAACATGAGTGCATATTTGAAGTACGAAATATTTCACCATAAAGTTTATGGTGCTAACTTGGCTATTGTAGACACATCTTATGGATTTTGTATGTGAAATCTGCTTTAGTATTTACTAATTTGTGTAGTTTTCTTTACATGTATTTTATACTCAACTGAAAAATATATTGGATATCAGAAGTGACATACTGTTTTTTCCAGTACCTGGCTATATCGTGGGAGAAACTGAATTGGAAGCTTCAAAAGAGGGCCGTAGCTTTACAGATTTCAAGTATGCTTGCGTAGGTTACTCAGTGTACTTGAACAAAAAAGATTCGTCTTCAGATGAAACACAGAGCAAACAAGCAGAGTTGCCATTTTGTGTTGGCCTTGAGGTGAAATATCTTGTGACTCAATCATGTGCTATTTTGATTTTGACAAACTGTCTAAAATATATGTACTTTTTCTTTTTTGCCTTTCATCATATCAAGGTTTGTTGTTTACATGTGATTTATTAAAATTTCAACTTTCGCTTTTGTAGATGATAAATAACTGATGATACCAAACCACCAATGTTAGGTTTACATAGTTTGTGAAATTGAAGTGCAGAATTATTTGGCAAATCAAAGATTGAATTTCTCAGTATATAGTCATTTTTAATGTAGCTTTTGTCTTCTGATCAATTGATAACCTAACATAACTAGCTCGTTTTAGGTATTGTTGGACAAAAGGCCTGACGCCCATACACATGCTCCCGCTCCCGCTCATGTTCATAAGAGTGAAGGTAGTGAAAGTCTTTTTCCGTTGTGTTCATAACATGTCCATTAATCTCTGGTCCGGCTCTAGTCCTGGTTTTATCGTGGAAGCTGTTTCCTCATGTGAAAATATTGTCTTGCAGAGCTGGCATTGTTGATAGTTTCCAACTTTTGTTGAACTTCTATTTTGTTAACTCACTCCGTGCTTGAAACTTGCTTTGGTTCACTTAGTTGTGTTGTACCCCAAACATACTTTCAAGTTGGATGCCAGATCATTTTAGCTGTTATGTTATTTCTCTCGTTCTTGCAGTCGATGTTTGGTTGACTCACGATGAATATGATTTCTGATCTTTTCAACTGTGTTCCATTCTTGTTCATCCCATTTAATGAGCCTAAAATGAAAATGCTGGGATGGGGTGAATACTGGCACACCATTAAAGAATAAGTACCCGATTTGCTGCTTCTATTATCTTTATTTTCGTTATAGAATCTTTACATGTTGCTTGTCAGTTCATTATTTGTAGATTACCAAATAATCGCAAGGTGATTTGAACTTGCAATATGTTTGATTAATTCATCTTTTGGGATGCTGGTCTAACGATTGTTTTTTTTTTTTTTTTCCCAGAAAATGTGCGTCCTAGTTCTATTCCTCGACCGCAACCTCCACCTCGGACCTACAAACCTTCACATTCTCCGGGAGAGGAATACCTGAACAGGCAAGTTAGAACTTTGATTAAAAAATAAACAATTATTAGTGTGTTTCATGTTTGTCTTTCCATTCACATCTCTTGTTAGTTTTTTCTTCTATCAAAAGCCTAAAGTACATTCATTTATACACAGGTTTAAGAGGAACGCATTCCTAGTAGCCTCGGGTGTGGCTAGGAATGTGAATAGGGTGTGCAACCACATAAGAGAGAATTTGGATGACATTCTATTTCCTTTCCGGAGACGCCCCAAGTAAAGAGTTATGATTGAAGTTGTAACGAATGAGGTGGGTTGGGTTCGGGGTTCGGGGTTCGGGGTTCGGGTCGGGGATGCAAAAGCCTAGTGCCATAAGTGGCATTTACCAGTTGTGAATTTTGATTAAATTTGCTCTCGTCGCTCTCTCTTCCTGTATTATGAAATAATGCTTTTGCTGGAGCGGCAGGTCTCTCTTGTACTGGATTTTGTAACAATGGGTTTATATGGTTTCATTAATCTTACAGTTCATTTATTTACTTTTCCTTCGAAATTGTTGATTTTAATAGTTTAATGGAATATATAAGAACCACCATAAAGCATAAAAACCTGCGTCTTAATCTTGTAGTCAAGATTGTGGAATGGTTAATATATTCTATAAGTTAGTACATGTAGAACATGGCCTTTTACTCATGGTAAACTTTTGGTAGAAATTTTGGTTTTGGTTTTGGAGATGTGCCGAAATATTTATAGGGTGTTTGGCACACCAACTTAAAACACTCATATCAAAATATTTTTTGTTTTTTCCTCAAAAAGTTTTTGTCTTTTTCCCAAAAAGTTTTTTAGTTTTTCTGAAAATTCAAAAAAATTGATCATTGAAACTTAAAAATCTCCACTCAAACTATTCCACCAAACGCAAACTTAATATTCCTATGGTGTAAAATCATTTCTATCAAAATATTGATAAAATATCGGTGGTGGATATCGCGGTGAATATTGGTGAATTTTGATTTAAATATTGGTTTCGGTAAAGTTCTAGTTAGATATTTATGGGGATAATTTTGACGAAATATATTTTGCAAAAACATCAATTCAGCACTAACTCATCTATACATGTACATGTATAAGAAAGCTCAAAATGAGCTACTGTTTATCCTTTTCGATCAAAACGTTTTGTTTTGGACGAAAACCTTTTTTTTTTTTTTCCGTCCTTTTTTATTGTTTATTTTTAAAATTTTAGTCATTTTAAGGGGTGTTTGTGTATAAGTTTAATTTAAACTAAACTGTTTTTTTTTTTCATCATTATTTTTGTCTTTTTTTAAAAAATTGTCTTTTCTAAAAAAGTTTTTTGTCTTTTCTGAAAAATTACTATTGAAACTTAAGGGGTGTTTGGTGTCTTAACTCAAACCATTCAACTTAAATTTTTTTTTTTATTTTTTTCCCAAAAAGTTTGTATTTTTCCCAAAAAGTTTTTTATCTTTTATGAAAATTCAAAAAAATTTATTATTGAAACTTAAATTTATCAACTTAAACTACTACACCAAACACCTTATTAAAAATCTTAAACTAAACTCATTCACCAAACATTCTAAATTTTGGGTCCTTTTTTCGTATATTCTTTTTTTATTTTCAGGTGTTTTTTTGTTCTATAATTTTTAGTTGTATATATTTTTTCCTATTTAGATTATTATTTTTTAAACATGTCTAATCATGTATATTTCACATGCTTTTAAATTAAAGAAAAGGAGAGACTACTTATTTTTCCCCCCCTATTGATATACTATTTTCCTCTTTCTCCCTACCTGTCAATGATTTTTCCTTTTTTTTTTTTTTCCGTTAAACACAGGCCAAAAAAAAAAAAAAAAAAAGGAGGAGGAGGTTTACTATTCAGCTCCGCTAACAGGGAGCTCCGCACAACTTCGTCTCCTTAAAAATATCTCCATGCAAGTAGGGTTCCATGTTCGCAAAATAAAAACAAAGAACGACTTTGGACGATAAAGACGGCTGTGAAGTTGCAACCTTCGAGTGGAAAAGAATGGTGGATGCTTGGTTTAAGTTCGGCAATTTGAGGAACTGTCACGCCGTCCTCAATCTCAACAGTCTCTCGCCACCCCGCAAAGGCGGCTCCGACTGTTCGAATCCTGAAGAGAAGATGAAAGACATCCACAAAGCATCACCGACCACTAAAACCGAGTTCATCGATCGGTCAATCTCTACTCTTTACAAACAAGGGTCTTGACATCAAAGTTGGGATTTATTGGAAGATTTATTTTTGTCTGTTGTGTTATTTTAATACAATTGTTTTCTTTTTTATTCTTAAAGGCAAATCCTTCATATACGTTGTTGTATTCAACGTCATAGTTGTTGGGTGTCCCTCTCTCCTTTCCTTCCACACACTCTTTCTCTCTCTCTACTTTTCTTGTATGTTGAGACATGCAAAAACAGTCTGTAGAGAGATAGTTTTGCCAAGGAAAGTTAACTTCCAATTAGTATTAAATAACTCACCACATTTTACTACGTTGTTATATTACGTTCTTTTATTTTAACTTTATGTTTGCACAATTTCTAATTACGTTCACTCTAAACTTAAAATAATCTTTTTGATTGTAAATTTACACATTTATTTCAATTAAATTTATAATTTTATCCTCAGACATCAGTTTTCCAACCGAAGATCGATATTTAATCGAAATAAAAAGACATGATTATCCTTATTTTTCATTTTAGATTTGTGTGTAGATGAAAAAGCTAACAATTAACTGGTTGTAACAAGTCGACAAAGAAAATGAAAAGCTTTCCGTAACCGACACGTATAATTTTTTTTTTTTTTTGGGACCTGTCCTTAAAGTGATGTTATGGGACCATAGGAAAACAAAACAAAAGCAAAAACAAAAGGCTGCAATTAATTTCTTTCATGTACGTGGAGCTATCTATTACACCCGGTGTCGTGAGAAGTTGTTCAAATAGGGAGCTTAATATCGTTTTAGGGCAAAAAAAAAAAAAAAAAAAAAAAAAAAAAAAGAAAGGAAAAAAAAGTGATGAACATATCCTCGGAATTTATTACGAAGTGTCAAATTTAGCAAACTGCTTTGACAATGAATTTACAAGTGTAGACTCACTGTCACGTTAGTTCTTCCAACGTACTAAATTTTGTGTGGTAGGTTTCAAACGAACTATAAGAGTGTAAGATGGTTTAGATGCCCATTTTTTTTTTATTATTATTATAATTTTCTTTTTCTTTAAGAATCATTGGAAATTTGACACTTCAAAGTTTTTTTTTTTTTTTTTTATGTTTTTTTTCCGGTTAGTAGACGTTTGATTTCTTTATGTATAGTTTGTGTAGATCTATACATGACGTGCTCTTTATTTTTTAAATGCTTAAAAAAATTAAAAAAATAAAAATAAAAAACTACTCTGAAGTGGTGAATATATAAATTCACAGTAGAAGCATAAGCAATGCATTATCAGTTGCAAGGATTTCGTCTCATAAAGCATCGTAAATTTTTTAGATTAGCAAGAAAAATTCGTTGCTTGCCTATTTTTTCCAAAATTTAATTTTAAAATTTTAAATTAATAATAAATATAATATCAGATATATTTATTTAAAAAAATAAATATCTAATAAACATGCTTTTATCTGTAATAATTTGTTTATCTATAAAAAAGACTAATATATGTCTAAAGCTGCCAAAAAAAAAAAAGTAATAACAAAGAGAGAGAGAGAAAGAAATAAAAAAGTGAATACCAAAGAAAAAATAAAATAGGGTGTAAAAATATATTTGAAATGGTAGAATAATATTTATTTTATAAAATGATAATTTTGAAATTTATAAGAGTGTGTAATGAGTAAATTTATTCATTTTAAAATTTAGAAAAGGAAAATTGCTCCATGGGCCTATATATACCCAAATTTTAGTTGTAATAGGAATTTTCCAAAAAACTTTTTGGAAAAAGCCTTTGAATACCAAAACCCCCTATATATATATAAATGATTGGGGGTGTTTTAGTGGGGCACATGGAGGTTGAAAGATTTCTATCTCCTCTCCTGCATGTCAAAATCGCCGACACCTCAAGGATTCTCCCTGTCACAGGAGAATCATTGGGAAATTGCTGTGGTGTTTATCCTATTGTTTTGAGAATAAAAACTTAATGGTTGTTTGCTTCGTCATTTTATTTCAACTCAAATTGTATTTATTTTTGTCTTTTTCTTAAAAAATTTTTGTCTTTTTTTCAAAAAGTTTTTTGTCTTTTCTGAAAATTCAAAAAAATTTACTATTACAACTAAAATATTTCAACTCAAACTAACGAACCAAACGGACGCTTAGCCACAAAATTTCCTATTTTAATTGGATAATACCAGTCTAGCAATTCCCTAATTACATACCTAATGTTATATTTGTCCAAATAATATCTTGAGTTGAGTAAATAAATAATTAATTAGCTAATTACATTTAGTATCTCCAATCAATTTAAATGGGTTTTTATAAATATCCACTAGTTGGACATATCTCCAATTAAATTTTATCACCAAAAAAAAAAAGATTTTATCCAAACTTAAAACGATAGTTATAATATTTCTAGAATTAATAAAACAATTATTTTTTCCCAAAAATTCGGATAAGCCATCTCCTAAACTGTACATATATTTAGGGTTTGTTTGAGGTAACATCTAGAATAGGTGTTTTAGAAGTTGAGTTGGAAATATGTATTTGAGGGGAAAAACTTATAAAAAATTCTGTGATATAGAAAATAGTACAAAAATTTGAAATGTGTTCAGAAAAAAAAAATATATGAAAAATGGATCTTGTCTTATTCGTCTCGTCGTTATGAGCATTTTGACATAAAAATTATCTCATTCCAATTTGAAATGAGAAAGTTTTGAACTTTTAAAGTTTGAGTTTTTTGAAAATGAAAGAGAAAGAAAATTTAATCTAGAGTTGCAAATTTGAAATCAATGGCAAAGTGTCTTCTCTAGATATACCCCAAACAACCCCTTAGTACAAACTTGTAAAGAACAAAGTGTGTTCATATTTGTTACACATATCACGTAAAATAAGTTTAGACTATTGGATTGTAAATCTGTATGTTTCCATTCTAACCGTATACACACACAAATTCAAGGACTTTTGTGCTTTGGTATGTTTGTCGTTTGTATATATAAAAGAGTAGTCCTAAGGATATCAACTCTAATCCCAACTTCTGAATATCAACTCATATGTCATCTTTTCATTGGAAGAAGTAATCAATTGCTGTGATTATATTTTAACATTACTTATCGATAAAATAATGATAATTCATATATATATAGGTTGATACTCAAAAGTTAGAATTAGAGTCGTGTTTTTTACTATTTTTCATGTAATAAACACTACGACATTATAAAAGGGGACAATTATTGGTATTTATTGAAATAAATATCCTAAATGCACCAAATGTATTCTAATTTTAGGGAACGATTCCTCACATTTACCCATCACTCTTTGTCCTCTGATCAACATGGTTATACTTGATTAATATTCATCGAATTTTCGTAAGTTATTTCTTCAATTAATTGACAATATGCAGATGCTAAGAGAGAAAAGTTTCAAACAAACAATTCCCAAAATGAAAGTTGAGGACGGCACTAATGAAATAACATACGAAGTTGCTGATGCCGCCATGAGGAGGTCAATGAACTTTTGGTCCGCCCTGCAGTCGCCACACGGCCACTGGCCTGCAGAAAATGGTGGTCCTTCGTTTTACATCGCTCCATTGGTATTATGTTTTGGACAACTAATGAACTCCAATTCATTTAATTTTTTAGTTACTAAATATAATTATTGGAATTTATACAATTTCTCACCTAATTAAATTTAAGTGAAAACGCAGGGGTGTTTTGCTTGTATATTTCGGGTACTCTCGAAACTGTGCTCAACGAGCATCATAACAAAGAAATGTCGTGGTACATGTACCGTCGCCAAAATGAAGACGGAGGATGGGGATCGCACATCGAGGGCCCGAGCATGATGATGAGCACGGTGCTTAATTCTCTTGCCATGCGCATTCTCGGAGAAGGCCCTGATGTTGGTATGGACAATGCTTGCAGTGGAGCTCGCAAGTGGAGTCTTGGAAATGGTGGTGCAATAGGCTCTGGCTCTTGGGGAAAGACTTGGATGGCGATGCATATGTATGCTTTGCAAATATTTGCATGATAAATCACATGAATCATGTTGTGCCTTGTGTTACAAGTCATGAATATAAGCAGAAAACCATTTATTTATTAAATTTCATAATAAATGCTAGTAATCGAAACACAGGTATACCATTCGAATTGTTCTGATCTACAAGAATCTACTGCTGTTATGCAGTAGCACCGTGAACTTTAACTAGGACTAACATTATTTCATTTGTTGTGTTTGTGTATCAACTAACCATATACTTGGCGTGTATGAGTGGGACGAATGCAATCCAATGCCTCCTGAGTTCTGGTCCTACCCATCTTTAGTCCCTCTTCATCTATGTATTGTTATCTATATATATATATATATATTCATTTTATGTATTAATTCTCCCCATGTGACACTAACTAGTGTAAATATTAAAAAAATTTGTTGAATGAAAACTTGCTACTGCCGGTTGACGTACAGGCCGATGTTTTATTTATATGGGAGAAAGTTTGTTGGTCCAATCACACCTCTCATTCAGCAACCGAGAGAAGAAATCTACGATGAGCCTTACAAACAAACAAATCAAGTGGAGCAAAACGCGTCATGTCTACACTAAAGTTGATAATTACTATCCCCATGGTAGAAAACAACGTCTTCTGTGGGAGTATCTATTACATTGGCGAGACTATTATCAATGGTCTCAAATGGAGGTGCCTCAGTTTGGGAGCCGGCAGGAGCTCCAAAATGGTTGGAGGTAGGCACTAGAAATATTACTCTACCATCGAGCTAGTAATTCAATCTTATACTTGTATTTGAATTTGCATTAAGAAACATATATTCATGTGTTTCCCCTTGTGTCGTGGCTAAATCCTGTGGAATTCTTGGAGGACCTCATAATCGAACACGAGTAAGTAAACAAATTTAAGAAACTTTAATTATTTAAATTAGGTAAAATCTTTTTCATCAAATTTGATTATTTATTTATATATATATATATTTTAAGAAAATCATTAACTTTCAAATAGATTGTTATGTCTTAGTACTTAATTCATATGTTGATGTCCATGCAGGTTAGTAATCGATTTCTCAATACATATATAAATCATAAAAGGATTGAACGTATTCCTTATCCTCTATAAAGTTATGTACATTCACTAATACTCAGGTGTTTTAATTTTGTTGTCGTCGTCGTAACTCTAATGTCACGTCTAATTATAGGCTAAGAGAGACCCGAGTCCTATTCATTGAGCTGCAAAACTACTAATCAACTGTCAATTAAGTTTTACCAACCAGGAAAAAAAAAAATTGGTATCACATCATGTGAGAAAGAGTGATGGTTTAACCATTTTTCACGTACCATAACAAACTTCGAGATCTATTTTGTACACAACTGCCACATAAATGTGCTCATGACCATTGGATGTCTTTTAATTGTTGGTTACATTTTTTAATGACAGGAAGTTACGGGCTTTTTTATGAGTAATGCTACTTTACATTATGTAGCGTATCGGAATATTTTCCCATCTAGGCTCTCGCCGAATATCGTAATGAAAAAGGCCATGAATTGCGCAAGTTCAATCAAATATTTTTAGAGTGGATATGAATTTAAATGTAAAACAATTATTGTTGGAGTTTAGCAACCTTATAAAGCAAATGAGGAGCTTCGTCTTCATTTTTGTGCGTGCATGTGTGCTTTACCTCCAACTAGTAGAAATTGTCGTGTAATCTCCGTCGTTTATTCCAAAATTTGTAGTAGTGTTCTTTTTCCTTCATTCCAGAAGGGAGAAGAGTTGTGAGATTTCCCATATTCCAATATTTGTAGTAGTGTTCTTTTTCCTTCATTCTAGAAGGGAGAAGAGTTTTGAGATTTCCCAAAGCTTTATATAGCACCTTCCATGTATGTATGAAGCAAATATTTCATCCATGGCAAAAAAGTATAGAAACCATATAAAACATACAATTATATATGTTTGTGTAGTGGTAAAAAATGCTCTATGACCTAAAAACTGCTACACACTATACTTCAGATCCCCGAATTCGCTCCAACTATGTGCAGAAAATTGGTGGTTCCTGCAAGAAATACATTGCGACACTCAAATTAATGTAATTATTACCAATTTTTATATTAGAGTTTTAACAAATTAATAGTGTAATTCACCAAAATTATTGTGTATTGAAATTTAGGTTATATTTATGACCTAAAGTCGTGAAATAAAGTAGTTCATGTATGTTTACGGTGTGACAAATTAGTTTTATATTACATAATTAAAGTCACAGTATTAGAACATGACCAATGCCCAAATGATATAAATTAAATAAATAATCACATGATCTGATAATTTAATAAAATGTTACATGATCTAATGTCGTAATGTTTTTATTAAAAATAAAAAGAAGGTGACTAGATGATATAAAATATAGTAAAGATTAAGTGTACGGTTTCATGATGTGAGAATTAATGTTTTGTCACATAATACAAGGTTAAAATGTATTTTTTTAAAAGTAAGAATAATAAAGTGACCAATTGATACAAGTCATAGTATGATGTCAAATTACCATACGCAGATGTCAATGGTACTTCACATTTCACGATCAGATTCTTATTAATGTTTAAGTCCAACATAAAAGTTGAGAGAAAGAAAGGCATGTTCTAAACCTTTTCCAGAAAAGTCATAGCTAACCTTCTCAAAATTTAGCAACATTTATCAATGGGAAATTGAAGTAAGTAATATTTTTACGAAAAAAAAATTGAAATAAATAGTACATTTACTAAATAAACAATAAATTTACTAAGGTCGATTACATATTTATAAGAAGTAAATGAATTATTTTACTTTATAAATTTGCTATGTTTGGTCTGAGAGATGGAGACTAGAGAGGAATTAACAGAAGAGTAAAATGCACCTAGGTGATCAAGGAAATAAAAAGGAAAGAAGGAGATTTTCTTTCATGTTGTTTGGTAAAAAATATATATATATAGTAAAGAAAATGCATAATCTAATGTGTTTTACAATTATACCTTCATAGCAGTCAGTAGATAATAAGAGAATAAGAACAAACTAATGATTTCACCATCCAATTTTTCCTTCCTATTTTCTTTCCCATCTCATTTTCCATCCTACCAAACAACCAAAATTCTATTTTTCTCTCTAAAACCCTTACTTCAACTTTATTTCTCTCCCTTTTCCAGTATTCTATCAAACAAAGGCTCGGTTCAAATATTTTTAAAACTATCATTTACTTCAATTATAAATATAAAAATGTTGTTTATTTATTTTTCTCTTTATCAATTTGGGATCACTCTCTAAGACTTTATTAAACTTAAGATGTAATTTTTCTATAATTAAAAGTGTAAAGGGAATTTGTCATATCAATCAAAGTTTAGAGGTGTAAAATCACCGGTGGTGATGGCTTGGTGGCAAGGAAAGCGTACTGAACCTTTGATTCTATCAGGTTTCAGATTCGAATCGTGACACATAGAGAATCTAGTTTTTGACAAGAAAGATCATGTGTTGTCTTCTCTTGAAATCTAGGGTTTGTTAATTGTGAATACCTAGGGTCAGATTTCTTGTCATTCCACCGATACGACTAATAGGTTCACCCAATGACTACTGGAACAGAGGTATGAGGATACCAATGATCCCCTTTTTAGAAGTGTAAAAGCACCAAAATGTATTTTCTATTAATAAAAAAAAAAGGCAATTATGGGACGTGCTCCAAGTGTCAATTTTTATTGCAGAACACCTGATGTCTAACTTTGTTCCTTGATCCATATCATGAAGAATAATCTTCAAAATTATTCTGAATTTTGGGTGGGTTTCTAGAATATTTCTCCATAAATTGGGAATCTCAAGACAAAATCTACCGGTACCCAAATCCTTATATTATAAGATGTGTGCATCTTTTTTTCCAAAAAAGGAGACTACTTTCTGAAAATAATTAACGATGCACGTAATTCATGGACCCTTACTAGTCAAATTGGTGGAATATTTTTTAACGGACATTTGTGCTGAACAAAAAGCTTTATGTCTTCCAATGGATAGCATGGAATATCTTTCATGTGTGGTAGTGCAAATCCAACTGGATGCAACGAAGGAAAGTGAAATTATTATGCTCTTCTCACGGTGCGACTTCTTATCATGTATTATTAATAATAACTGCTTTTTTTTATTATTAAATTAGTATTTAAATTATCCGATTTATAAATGATCATCTTAAAAATGTACGATATATGATAAATGACATGCTACAGATAGAAATCATTAGATAATTAAAATTTTACGGTGTGTTTGGAACTCAAGTGTTAACTCAAAATTTTCATCTCAATTTTGTCTTTTTCTGAAAAGTCAACAAAAATTATAACTAATTTTTGAAAAGCCAATAAACTCCAACTTGGGATGTTTGGCATTTCAACTCATTTTAAACTAAATTGTACTTTTTCATCTCAATTTTTGTCTTTTTTTGAAAAAGTTTTTTGTCTATTCTGAAAAAGTTTTTTGTCTTTTCTGAAAAGTCAATAAAAATTATAACTAGTTTTTGAAAAGTCAATAAACTCCAACTTGGGATGTTTGGCATTTCAACTCATTTTAAACTAAACTGTACTTTTTCATCTCAATTTTTGTCTTTTTTTGAAAAAATTTTTTGTTTTTTCTGAAAAAGTTTTTTGTCTTTTCTGAAAAGTCAACAAAAATTACGATTGAAACTTAAAAATCTTAAACTAAACTCATTCACCAAACACCGCCTTAAAAATTTCATCTCAAACTAACTTACCAAATGGATACTTAATTTAGCGTTTGAAGCAATAATTTCTGACAAAAATGCCAAATAAAAAGTCATACCATAAAAAAATCTAAATTACTATTATAAAAGGATAAAAATTAAAATTAAAAAAAAAAAAGTAGGAATGTGAATTTGCCTACCCATAATAACAAGAAATTGAGGCAGAAAATTCTGAAGTAGGACCCTTTTAAAAAGTTTAAAGAGAAAAACAATTACGTTATGATATGTTGCTTTATCATTACAAATTGAGCATGCTTCATTAGTCATTAATTTATTCTTAATAGATTGATTTAATAAATATTTACGTAAAAAATATGCACCGTTCGATATAAAAGTACTAACATTCATAACTTAGATGAGTCAAATTTAATCTAATAAGTAAAATTATAAACTTGCTCTATTAATAAGAAAAGGAAAATCTTATGATGGAAATTGCATTTTTACCCCATCATTAAAGGTTGTTGTTTCTGTTATTGGATTAATTTTTGAACAGTTTGATTTATAATTGAAAGCAATTCTTTGTGGTAAGTTGTAAATTTTTAATGTAAACATTTATAGATTAGACTGTTAAAAAATTAATTCAACGATGAAAACAACAGCACTTGCTAGAATGATAAAAGTGCAATTCCTATCATAAATTGTCACGTGACAAACATATTTTCTTAAAGTATTTTCCTAGTAAAAACGAGTGAGTGATGAGTAAGATCCCATATGTTTTTATTTCACATATGATCTCAATAAAAGCAAGTACGCTATGTGTTTTTTTATGGTGGAAAAGAGGAAGAAATGAAGTGTGATGTGGGAAAAGTAGATGAAAATGATTGGTTGATTGTTCATTACGAAAGAAAAGAGAGCGGAAATGAAAGGAAAATATGATGTATAAAATTTTTGGTGGACCCACTTATTTTTAATGTTTTTAGAATTGGCTGAAAAATCTAAATCCATTCAATGATGACTAAAATCAACATTTTATCTTTGATTTTAATGTGAAATAATATTTTCAAATAAGCAAAATAGTAATTTTATAAATCCTGTATTTTCTTTCCTTCCTATCTATTAAACAATCTAAACCTTTAATCGGTAGAATAGAAAGGGAAGGGGAAGAAAATTTGAGGAGGTATTTTGGAGAGAAAAAGAGAATCTTCAGTTATGTTGTAGAGTGTAAATTGGGAAGGAATGGAATGAGAAATCCATACACCCGTTACTTTTTAATACTTCTAACTTATGAAGAAAAGTGAATGGAAAATTTGGCAAAACAAACGTATGTAAAACAACTTTGACCTTAATATCTCGTCATATTCTAATTTATACAAGATTATAACAGTAAAATGCATTAGATTAGACATTTTCTTTTCTATTTCCTTTCTCTTATACGAAACGAATAACATGATCGAAAACCTCCATCCTTACTCTCAATTTCCCTCACCTAAGTATTTTACTCTTATTTCCTTTTTTTTTTTTTAATTTTCCATCCCTCTTACTATATAAAGCATAAAAGAATATCAATTTCTTTTCTATTATTCTAATTTTTCTATCTTTTTATAAATTTTTTCTCCATCTTCTTATTTTCATGTTAATAAGACGATAGATGGAAGACGTGAAAAAATCACCGATCCCTTATTTTCGAGGGGGGAAGAAAAGTATCTTCGACTGTTGACCTTGACTTGCACATAACCAAATGTCAAGGCGGCAGCAACTTTGAGTTGAGGGGTGTGTTAATTACAATGGAAATTGAACGTGATGAAGACGTGCCAACAACTTGGCCCAAAAGCATGGTCCATTTGGCGTTACTTCTTAGCAGCCTTGGTGGCTGGCTCCCAATTATCGATACTTACAAATATATCAGTGTCGGTGGAAATTCACCTCCAACTTCGTCAAGAAAAACAAATGTGGATCATATTTTAGAATTTTCAATTATATATTTTCTTTTGTCCACTAGATTTTTTTTTTAGATTTTTAGCTCTTTTAATGTTTTATTGAAAATTTTTTAGTGATATAGATAATTATTAATAATTTTAGAAATTTAAAAAACATTTCTAATAATATCTCTTTTTATTATTAGTAATTTTCAGAAATTTCAAAAATATTTCCAACAATCTCTCTCTTTTTATTTCCCTTTATATATAATACATATATATATGAGGAATTTAGTAGAATGATAACATTAAAAAGTGAAATTAATTTTTTTTTTTGTTTAATTCTTACGTTAAATGGCTTATAAGACGCGTTCTATAAATTAAAGGCACGTAGAAATTATTTGACAAAATATAATTTCTGCAAATTCATTGTGCAATGAAATTTCTTCTCATTTTTTTTTTTTTTTTTACAAAAGTACTCGTCCTATAAAAACGAGCACTTTTCTTTTCCTTTTTTTCCTTCAAAAAAAGAAGAGCACTATTGCCCTGTCGGCACTGCGCTCAGCCCACAATGCATGAGCGACAAATGGCACCATTGGACCGAATAAGGACGATTCTATGAATATATATCGTTTTATTATTTCTTTCTACAAAAATAAAATAAAATAAAATAATATTATTTTTTCCTTGAATAGACATTCATTTTAGGGATTGTCTCTTGGACATAAAACTTTTCATTTTAATTTTTTTTTTCATCTGAAAAATTAATAAAAATTATAATTAATTTTTAAAAAGTTAAACAACCTTAAACTAAAAATTTCATTTAAAACTGGTACACCAAACACATGCTAAGTTACTTTGAGCTCTGGAAGGTCATGCATTCACCAAGTAAATCGATACAATTGGATAATAAGTTGGAGTTGAATTTTTGTAGTTTTTTTTATTATTGAAAACGAGTGAATGTTTGGAAATATTTGTGTTGGTTAAAATGTGGAAAAAAAAAATGAAAGGTGATATTTGATTAGTATTAAAACTTGAAATGTATTCAGATTTTAATGGGAAATATAGATTTTGTTTTGGTTTTTTTTTTCTCGTCGTTCAAAATGTTTGGCAAAGGAATAATTTCATTTCAATTTTAAATAAGAAAGTTATTGACTTTTAAAATTTGAATTTCATGAAAATAGAATAAAGAGAGAAAAAGAAAGGTGAATTTATAGAAGTTGAGACCTGTTGTTTTAGATTTCATGTCTCATTAGCTATCCTCCAATAAAATTAAGTCATATAATATGAATTTAAGAATTAACTACATTAAAAAATACTAAACATTAAAAATTATTGAACAAACTGATGAGTTGTCAAAACACTTAATTTTTGAAAAGTCAATAAAAATTATAACTAATTTTTGAAAAGTCAAATAATTTCAACTTAAAATTTTCATTTCAAACTGGTATACCAAACATTTGTTATAAGTTACTTCAAGCTCTAGAAGGTCATGCACTCCCTAGGTAAATAGTTCCAACCTAAAGGTTCGTTTGGATAATAAATTGGAGTTGAATTTTTAAAGTTTTTATTTTCTAATTATTGAAAATGAGTGAACATTTGGAAATATCTGTATTGGTTAAAATGTGAAAAAATGAAATGTGATATTTGAATAGTATAAAAACTTGAAATGTGTTCTGATTTTAATGGGAAATCTAGATTTTGTTCATTTTTTCTTGTCATTGGGAATGTTTAGCAAGAAGAATCATTTCATCTTAATTTTAAATAAAAAAGTTATTGATTTTTAAAGTTTGAGTTTCGTAAAAATAGAAGAGAGAGAGAGAGAAAATGAGAGGTGGATTTATCCCTGATTTTCTATCTCATTAATTGTTTCCCAATAGATTATGTCATATTATTTAAATTTAAGAATTTAACTATATAAAAAATGCTACATAATAAAGCTATTGAACAAAAGGAGAGCTCTTTGAGATAGGAAAATAATAGTTGAGTTGTGTAATGAGATGAGATTTGAAAATCAACCTCCAAAAATGAGCCATGGAGAACCAAAAAAAAGAAAAAAAATAAATAAAAAAGTAATTTTCAAATGGAAATCTTCTAGTAAGCCATCGACAACTAGCTCCAAATCAGATTAGTATGACGATTGATGACGTAGTTCTCCATGTATTTATTGCACCTTCAATCAGGCTCTATTTAGAGTTGCAAATTCCGTACAAGTTCATAACTCCCTTAAAAAAAATATTGCTGATAAGATAAAAGATGGATCTCAAAACAAGAGCATGAAAATTCAAATTTGATATTGAAATTTAAAAAGACATTAAAAAAAAAAAAAACTTTTATAATCGTAATGTCATCATCCTCAGAGGTAAGCTAGTTTTACTTTTAGTTTTGTTACAATGCCCCGTGGCTCATCTTACGTCAATAGTCCTCATCACCCATCGCCTTTAGAAACCGTCAAAATTCCTATAGGTAATCTTCCTCACCTAAGTAACCTTTTTCAAGCACGACTTTCCCTTTAAAAATATAATAACAATTATTAAAAAAAAAAAACTATCATGATATGTAAATGATATTAATATTATTACTCGAGGCCATATTATATTATCTAGCCAAATATATATATACATATATATATATATAATCCTAGCATGTTTTGAGCCAAAATCTAAAACGTTCATGAACTAAGAGTCCGTTTGATGAATGAGTTTGAGTTGAAAATTTTAAATATCAATAGTAATTTTTATTGACTTTTTAAAAAAGACAAAAAACTTTTTCAGAAAAGATAAAAAAACTTTTTTAAAAAAAGACAAAAACTAAGATGAAAAAATACAATTTGAATTTGAATGTCAAACGAGCCCTAAAACCCTATTAACCTCTCCCTTCATTAAAGCCGCAAAATGAATTGTTACAAAAACATTAGAGATAAAATACCTATAGATAATTAATAACCTAAACAATAAAACTACAACTTATTATTGAAAAGTGAAAATTTAAATTTTATTTGAATTGAATTGTTATTGAGTGTTCACCACCAACTAGAGAAACACACATTATATCATAAATAATTAAATAATCATAGGAGATGGTGACCAAAGAGACCATAACTTAAACTCTAATATAATTTTATTTGTTTTTTAAGAATAACTATGACATAAATTTTAAAATCTACCCACAACAGTTTTTTCTAAAAGTTATGTTTTTCAATTTTGATAGTAAGTTCTTCTTATCAATCATTGAAATATTTTTACAAGTAATTTTGATAAAAAAGAACTATTGAAAAACTCTGTCAACCGGACACGTATCTATCTTGTTTTAAGCCAAAATCCAGAACGATTCTTAAATAAAATCCTAATGGAGATGTCTCTCTTCATTAAAGCTGCAAAATGAATTGTTACAAAAACATTAGGAAAAAATATATATATACCTATAAATAACTAATAATAACTAATAACTAAAATATTAAAACTACCGCCTCCCTACAAGCCATTTTCCATGCTACTCTACATTAGTACGGCCACCATCCCCAAGAAAAACGTACCCATCAACCGGTTCAAACCCGGTTCATCGACTTCTCTCTCTCTCTCTTTTTTTTTTTTTTTAAGATTTCTAAACTCTAGAAAAAATGGTCAAAAGCTAGGAACAACTTGGTTTAACCCGGACCCGGGTCCGACAATTTCCTTCTTCTTCCTCAGCTCCAAGACCTTCCGATGGCTATTGGAGTGAACATCACCAGAAAAAGTGGGGCTGCAAGCCGGTCTGTACTCGGGAAAAAGCCGACCGGACTTGAACCGGACCCCACACGCATTACAAAGCGTTTTGGCGCCGAGCGGACCGGCTCTCCACTGCGGCGTCTTCTGCACCTGACAGTGGCTGCACCTCCTCTGGACCACCGGCCCGGTCGAGCCCGAACCGGCTTGAACCGCCGGCTTCCTCTTCTGCTTCTTCCTCGCCGGTTCACCCACGGCTTTTGACAAGGCCAAGATGAGGGAAGGCGTAGTAGAAGACGACGATTGAGACGACTCGGTGAGTTGACTTAGCGACGACGGTCGAGTCGTGGGTCGAACCCGTTTCGTTCTGGGCCTGACCGGGACCGTCGGAAAACACAGAGGGGTTTTGCCGGTCCGTCTGGGTTCCGGTTCGGACCGGGTCGGTTCTGTTCTCTGCTTTCCGAGTGGGTGAAGAAAGGAAAAATCGGAGACAGAATCGTCCACAAAGTGAGAAACCCATTCGAGACCTGCTAAGTCATCGTCCTGTTCAAAACCCAGAAAAATATTTTCTCAAATTATTATTTTCCAAAAAAAAATTTAATATAAAATATTTTTTCTCTTATAAAAACGAAAACCCAGAAAAAGAAAAAGTTCAAAATTTTCCTCACCGGCACGGCTAGTTCACTGGTGAGATGTGACTCGGAGTCGCCGGAGACGTTGGAATTTTCGTCCTCGAGAGAAAAGGAGTGCTTTTCTTCTTCATCGTCATCTTCCTCTTCCACAGACCCATCTTCGAATTCGACGTTCTGAAGGTTGAGAAGCTCGTTGACGAATAAATCTTCACCGGAAACGCATGAAATTCCGGTGGTCGCTGTGGTGGTCGTCGTTGTGAAATAAAACTCTTCAATAAACTCGTGCTGAGTCAACTCGCCGTGCAAACTCGTTTTCAAGGCCTTGGCTTGCATGCACTCCATTTTCTTTTCTTTTCTTTTCTTTTCGTTTCTTTTCTTTTGTTGTTGCCAAATTTTGGAAAGGATGAGTAACAAAAAGTGCAAAAAACAGAACAAAAATAAGTTTCAAAATTTAAAGCCTAAAACTATGGTAAATCGCAAAAAAAAAGGAAGGGGGAGAAAGAGGAGGAGGAGAAGAAAGTGGAAGAAGAAGAAGAAGATGGGGTCAGAGTTGGTTGGTTGAAGCACAGAAATGAATGCTGGTTTGTGGGCGAAACTAGTGCTAAAAAAGAGTTCTTATTTTGGTATTTTTTTAATCTCTCTCTCTCTATTGCTATTTATTTACTTTTTTCAATGTGAGAAAGTAAATAATTGATTTTTTTTTTGTCCATATATATATATATATATATATACGTTTTGAATGTTGGGTTGAAGCTTACCATGCGGGTGAGTGTGATGCAAAAATCATAATTGGTGGTGGTGGCTGACTTTTTCTGGGTCGGACTCGGTTGGCCACGCTCGGCCTATTGGGAGGGAGGGAGGGCCTAATCCACACAAAACACAAGTTGATTTTTATGGCTTGAGGACTTAGACCTATGACCACTTGTGGCTCCTTCCTTGTTGCTTTATGGCTCGGTCTTCGCCACCTGTTTCTGGTCTTCCATTTCCACTATCGTGGATTTTTCCTTCCCTTTTTTAACTGTTTACTTTCTATTTTTTTCCCTCATGTGCGAGAATCATATGTAAAATTTTTGTTGTCTCAAGTTAAATACAAAACTTATGCGTAAAAGTCTGACGACATTACTTACTAAGATTCCAATGGTTCGTTTGAATCACACACATTTTACATTATATTTCAATGTAATAGCTATATTGAAATATGCATTTAAATGTCCATTTTATTCATTGTATTTGAATAGAATGTGTATTTGAATTGTTTACATGTATGAATAATCACGTAAGAATTTACAATGTGAAATGTAAAAATAGATTAAAAAAATAAACACATAAATAGTAAAATAAGCGGATGTATTGTTTAGAATTGTATTTAAGACAATACATGAAGAAACAAATACATATTTCGTTATAATTTGTATTAAAATATAATAGAAAACGAGTATGATCCAAACACAATAATTAACAATCATAAATACAAACTTTGCATTACAAAAAAAATTGTTCTTTTGAAAGGATGCATGATACTATTACTGTCGCTTGAAAATTCTAACTTTAGAAGGTGTTTGGTGAATGAGTTTAGTTTAAGATTTTTAAGTTTTAATAGTAATTTTTCATAAAAGACAAAAACTTTTTCAGAAAAGACAAAAAACTTTTTCAGAAAAAGACAAAAATCATGATGAAAAAAGTACAATTTAGTTTAAAACGAAATGGTAAACAAACACCCCCTTATTCTTTACAAAAATTACTAATATTGTAAACATTAAATTAGTGGGGTCCATTTATTTCATAAATTTGAATACAAAATTTAAACTAAATTCAGTATTCAAATCTATGAAACAAAACATACACGCAGTGTTCACTTGTTCATGATAAATGTCCTGTTGGTGCGCGCTTATATTATGGTTTCAAAGGAAGTTCCTGTGTTTTATGTTTTGATTTGATGGACTAAAAATTCAGTTTAGCAGTCCTAAAATCTTCCAAACACGTCAAAACTCAAAAAATAAAATTAAAAAAAATGAAGTTACCGTTACACACCTGTGACAAAATGAGCGTCACAGCCTAATACTTTTAGCCAATGGTTTTGGGGTAGTGACGGTTGAGTGGGGACTTTGGCGCTAAGACTATTCAAAATAAAATGCCAAATTTCCCGAACTAACCCCGAAAGCCCCCCAATTATTTTTTCTGAGTGCCAATCTCATTTTTTGTCTTCTGCTTTTCAAAATTCACTCCCATATGTTTTATTATTTACGATAATGGGATTGCTTCGTCTTTTTTCTTTCTTTTTTTTTTTTGGCCTTTTTCTTGCCTTAGACGCGTTAATCGCGCCTGCTTTTTTTCAGGTTTCCCGCTTCGTCATTTCTAAATTTGTAGAGTGCGAGTAAAGAAAACCACGCGTTCCAAGAAGATTGTGGACACGCGCACCGAAATTGTCCCTTTAAAAAGCAGAAGGTGTAAAACACGGACGCCGGAGAGCGTGTGAAAGGAGAACAATTTTTTTTTGTCTGTTGAATTAAGTGGTAATTATTGAGGAAGATGATGATCCACTAATATCGAACGTTTCAAAAGCGCGTAGCGTCGTGGGCTCGTTATCTCAAATTCTCAATAGCTGGCCTGCCTTTTTTAAACTTTTTCCTTTCTTACTGGATTATTCTCCTCTGTCTTAAATTTTAGAGCCGTTTTCGCTTTAATACGCGTTTAGTCTACGGTTACGAATACAAGTTTAATTTAAATTAAATTGTATTTTTTTCATTAATTTTTGTCTTTTTCTGAAAAATTTTTTTATCTTTTCGAAAATTTTTTTATCTTTTCTGAAAAATTACTATTGAAACTTAAAAATCTTAAAAATTTCACCAAACACCCCCTTATATTAGAATTGAGTTAAATTAAGTCATATGTATGATGAGGTATTTAAATTATTAAAGTTAAAAAATTTAAAAAATTTAAAATGTATTCGAAAAAAAAATATCAATATTAAGCCTGTTGGAGTTAAATGTTAAGGGAAATTCTATAAAACTAAAAAAAATCTTCTCATTTAAATTTTTATGCGAAAAGTTATGAACTTTTAAATTTTGAATTACAAAATAGTAACAGTAATTGTGAATAGTAAAAATGATATTAACTTTTCATTTTAAAAAAAAAGTGATCTAAGCTGAACTAAACCGGTGTACCAACAGGGGCTTAGAGTGTGTTTGGTTGATTAGTTTGAGTTGAAATATTTTAGTTGTAATAGTAAATTTTTTTGAATTTTCAGAAAATACAAAAAACTTTTTGAGAAAAAGACAAAAACTTTTTGGGAAAAAGATAAAAAAAAAGTACAGTTTGAGTTGAAATGAACCGATAGCCAAACAAACCCTTAGTTTTAGTTAAACTCTTTTTAGAATTTTCATTAAAAATGGATCGAGAAAAAAGAGTTAAGTGTGATCACATGATTTTTTTTTTTTTTAATAAAATCCTAACATAAGGTGTTTAGTGAAACTAATTTCAATTTTTTCCCCCTATATTTATAGCCAAATTCTAATTAAAAAAAAAAAGGATTAAGTGAGATCAATTTAAAATACAAAAGTAGAGTGAGAGTTAAAATTGAAAAAACATAAGTGAGGTTGAGTTTTTAAAATTGTATTTGATATTCCCTTAAAAAAAAATTGTATTTGATATTTTATATGGCATAAATGTATATCAATATACATTTGGATGTAATCATATTGTGTTTAGATATAACGTGTGCTTTAATTGTTTATATTCCAATAGTTATTCTATTGGGGATTGTGAAAAAGAGAAAAAGTGTTTGTGATATGATTGATAAAAATATATTTAAAAAAAAAAAAAGAAATGAATGAATGTTAAATTGATTAGGTTTATTGTCAAAATAAAGGTGTATTTAAATTCAATATTTTAAATAATTAAATGGATTTTACCTTGTATTAAAATTGAATGGATGATCTAAATGAAACACTGATTTCTTTGGAGAATATCAATTCTTTTATTTATTTATTTATCCAAATGGTTTCTTTTCTTCTTTTAAATTTTATGCAAATGGTAATTAATCACAAATATGATTTCTAGAATAAATTTAAAGAAAAAGGAAAATTCACATGTGATATTAAGCATGCATTTAATTGGTAGGATTGAGTTAAAAATTATGGGTTGGAATTTTTTGACTTTTCAAAAATTAATTAAAAAACTAGTTGATTTTTTAGAAAAAGACAATAATAAAAAAAAACTAAGCATAGTTGAAATTCTAGAAAAAAAAAAAAAAAAGCAATGAAAATGATAAAATATGAAAAAATTGTTTTTTTAAAATAAAAAAGAAGGTTATTTATTAGTTAGTGGGTAAAAAAAATGATAAACATAAAATTTAATTGTAGAAACTTTTTTGGAATAATAAAATTGATACAACAAGTAATAATTGACATTTAAAAATTAATTAGTGGATAATTTAAGAAATGAATGAGAAAAATAGATAAGAGGGTTTCAATAGATGTCTCCTAATAATAGTAATAATGATGATAATAATGAAACTTGAGTAAAAAAACAACATAGATAATTTATAGATTCAAGTTACATTTTTCATATATATAGCATAATAAATATATAATCGACAACGACAAAATACCATCAGTCGCACATTAAAAAAAACGAGTCACATGTTATCTAGGTTTTAGAATTTTAATTTTATTCCTAAGATTTATTTTTTAAATTCCAAATTGCACTATGAAACAACCGATGTAGAATAAACCGGAGGGGGGCGGGGTATGTTGGGGGAAAGGGGGGGACCATTCGTACGACACCCAAATAAATCCAATTGAAGTATTTTTTTTTTTTAACTCAAAAAATGGAGCGGAAATTAAAAGATATATGCCGTGTTGTTAAAAAATATATAAAATAATGGCTATTTTGTTTGACGTATAAGTTAAACTCCAATTAAACTATATTTTTTTATATCATTTTTTTTTAAAAGCTAATAAAGTTTATAACTAATTTTTGAAAAGCAACAGACTCCAACATAAAAATTATATATCTAACCAGTGACCAAAAAGCAAGCAAAGTGTTGGATTGGTCTCTGAACTTTAAGTATACGAGAGTTTGATGCTTAAACTTCATTTTATTTAGATACAAATACCCTTGAACTCTTAAGTTTATAAGAGAATTTGGTCTCTATTTTTTTTTTTTTTAGGTTAAAATATCGTGCAACTCTTAAAAAAGATATATTTTGGTCATTCCGTTAATTTTTTCCAAGGAGAGTAAGGATACGATGATGGAGTGACATCAATAGGAGACATAGACTTAGCTCGTAGATAATGGCAAAAGACATCATTTTTTGAACGAAAGTATTATGTTACCATAAAAAAAAAAAACATCAATAAGTTCAAAAAATCCCCAACCAAATATAATTTTTATGAATTAAAAGAACCCACAAATCATAAGTAATTAGGAAAATAAATTTTCATGAAGAGGCAAATAAAAGATGTTAGTTTTTGTTTATTGCCTTTTATTCTAAACTGGTTTGTCTCTTACAAGAAACAACATTTTTATTTCTCTCTATTAAATTTTTTTTTTTTCCTGATTCTTAATGATTTGTGGTGTTTTTTTTAATTCATAAAAATTATTTTTAGTGGGAAATTACTTTGAGTTTATTGATTTTTTAGAGTAATAGATTACTTTTGTTCAAAAATAGATGTCTATCGTGGTACACCACTAGCCGGGGTGACCTCCCCCATTGCTTTCACACCACCGTAATACCCCCACCTTCGTCCAAAGTTTAATGTGAGGATCAAACACACATTTTTTTTTTTTTTTTTAGAGTTCAGGGGTTTTCTAATAACAAAAAATTGATTAGGGATCAAACTCTCATATACTTAAAAGTCCAGGGGCATTAACATTAAAAAAAATTCAGGGACTAAACTCTCGCCTACTTAAAAATTCAGGGACCAATCCACAATTTATAGTAAATTAAACAGAACGTTTTAAACTATTTGATTTTGAGCTGATGGAATATGCGTTTGGTGCTAAGATTTGGATTGTAAAATATAGGTTTGAATTGAATTGTGTGTTTGGTGTGATGATTGAATTACTGGAATTAAAAAGTGTAAAAACTTGAAATGTTTTTGGAAAAATAATATCAATACGGAGTTTGTTTTGTTCGTCTCGAAATTCTATGCAAATTAAGAAAAAAAATTCATCTAATTTGGATTTGTATATATAAAAAGTTATGGACTTTTAAATTTTAAATTAGAAAATTGTGAATAGTGAAACTGAGGAAAAAAGATAAAAATTTGATTGTAATTTTAGGGTCCAAAACAGTGATAAATAATTTATTTAGAAAAATAATTTGCAAGATAAATTATTTTTTTTTTTTGGTTAAATCTTTTGTTTATACTTTTTGTAAATGAATTATTTAGCATAAATAAATTATTAATTGTAAATATATTACTTATTTAAAATAATTTAAAATCGTGGTTGCATACATAACCTAGTAATAATACAACACATGACTTCATCTAAATGTATAAAGTTTGAATCTCTCATCATAAATTAAAAAATAATAATAAATAAAATCTACTATTTATTTATTTAAGTTTAAAAAAAAAATGATATCTACCTCTTTATTTTACGTTGGAGGGATCCAAACTCCACTTGAAGTTTGTCTGTTTTTTTCCCTTTATGTCTTAACAAACAAATAAATTGTTGAATTAAAAACTGGTGAAATATGTTAAGACAGATGACAGTTTTTGGACATATATTTAGAAAATGATCAATTTTTTTTAGAGAAAAATAACTAATTATGTCTATTAAAATAGTTGATGAGCTTGTTAATCATTGATTTAATACATACTAATATATATTAAATATCAATCAGTGATTAACAATCACATTATGAGTCCGTTTGGTACTTAGCTTAACTCCATTCAACCCAAACTTTTTTTTGTCTTTTTCCCAAAAAATTTTTGTCTTTTTCCCAAAAAGTTTTTTGTTTTTTCTGAAAATTCAAAAAAATTTACTATTACAACTAAAATATTTCAACTCAAATTAACGAATCAAACGGACCTATATTCATTGATTCATAATTTTTAACTACTTCAAAGAAAAAACACAATTGATTGAATACATAATAATATATGTCAAATGTTAATCAGTGATTAACAATCACATTGTTATTCATTGATTGACAATTTTTAACTACTTTTAAGAAAAAATAGAATTAATTGAATACATAATGATACATGTCAAATGTCAATCAGTGATTAACAATCATATTGTTATCCACTGATTGACCATTTTTTTTAACTACTTTGAAGAAATTTTTTTCCTTTATTACTATTTCAACAAAATTAGTGACATTTACTTTAAAAAAAAAAAGCTTGAAAGAGATCATTTTTCTACATGTAACTCTAAATAACTTTAGTTGGGTTATACTTATACAAGTAAAGAACCTATCAATAATATTATTATTTTTTTCTAATTTACGGATGGGATTTTAGTAAATATCTTATAATAAAATTATATACGAAATTATCGTTAAATTTTTTACTGATGTACGGAAGATATTACTAATGTCTCACGGTCCAACATCTCATACTCATAGAATGTAAGTCTTGTATCATGAACTTATCAATAAAAGTCCATTTATTATTATTAATAATAATAATGATGCGTTCCAAATTCCAAAACATTTTTTTTTATTTTTTATTGATTTTTTTGGTCACTTTCTCTGTTTGTGATGATGAGGCCTTTCGTTCATCAGTGAATCTTAGTGAGGAGCTAAACGCCGGAGCTAGAGAGTCCTGTAGAATGACTTGTCGTTTTTAACTTTAACAATGTAAGCACGCTAACATAGAGACTTTTTGGAACTTATCACCCACCAGAGACTTTGCTGACCAGTTTCTACTTTTCTTCTTGGCATTTGCCTAAACGACAACGCCTGTTTCGGTGCAAATCACGGACACGAGCTCCTTCGTTCCTTTTTACTATTTTTAAACTTAAAACGAGTACAAATCTTTTATCTTATTATTCTTCAGTTTCAATAATTAATCTTTAATATTATTATTTTAATAACTTTATAAGTTTTTTAAAAGTAGTATTTAATATTTTGTATGAGTAATGTCTCAAATTTAAATGATATAATATAATATTACGTATCTTCCAATAAAAAATGTTGTATTGTTTATAAGTCATAACTTATGAAACAAACTACATTGAAATAAGCCTATTAAAATCCTAATTAGTCTTTGTCAATGACCTCGTAACAGAAGGACCGTTCTTTGCCGGTAATATATAGTGCGAAAATCCTTAAGATTTAATTTTATTTTTAGTAGAGTCAAGTATATTAACATCAAGAATTATCTCAAACTATTATTATATAGCTTTTGACATTAATATCATTATTATTATTTTTATATGTCATGAGAAATGACGGTCTTACAAAGGATAGTAGAGAAGATCAAATATTTAAATCAAGGACACTATTACAAATAATTGGTACACCAATTTCTTAAAAAGAAAAAAATAGAGAAAAGAAAAGAAAATGAACAGCCAATAATTTTTTCGTTGGAAAGGAACATCTAATACTATTCTTAATAAAGTAGGATACTCCAAACAACTTCGATTTTTCATCGTTTGATCGTATTATAATTAGTATATTAGTCTATTACTGTTAAGAACTTTCAAAAAAAAAAAAAAAAGTTATGCTGCCCCACCCGGTACCAAGTTTGGCATCTTTTGTGTAATAATCTAACATAATTTTTAGAATTAGCGTGTGGAAAATGCTCTATCATTATTGTTTCTTTTGATAAAAATCAAGAAATGTACGTATACTACTTAAAAGATTAATGCAACGTTCGGTTTACTTTTAGGTGCTCCTAGGATGCTTTCTTCTATTTTTAGGAGTTGAAATTATTAGCCAAAAGGCAGAATAAACAGCCTCCTAGCACTACACAAAGTATTATATATATATATATATATATATATATATATATATATTTACGGCGGAGCTAGCCAAAAATTTCAACGGGGCGTAAAAAAACATCATCAACATATAAAAACTAAAGAGCAAAATTTTAATGGGACCTTTATGAAAATTTTTTATTTTCTATGAGGACTGTATGGATATTTTTTAATTTTTAATTGGGTAAAGTAGAAAAAACATAAATTTATTGGATAAAATTAAAAGGAAAAAATTTTTAGTAACCCCAAACCTACATCCGCCGTTGTATGCATACATATTTGCAGTTGTAGGTTTATATAAATCATTAATTCTACCTAATTTTTTATGATAAGTGTGAAGTTTGAACTTTCCACTCAAAGTTTGAAAATTTTTATTTTTTATTTTTTACTTCTCTTTGTTTTTTCAAAGCTAGATAACTCGGGGTTACGTGATTGTTAGCACAAATTAGTAATAGTAAGTTGACATAAACCTAACAATTACTATTTTAATTAGGTTGGCGCCAACCTATGAGTAATAGCCACTCATTTTAATGTTAGGTCGGCAATTTCACCAAACATGAGAGATATAATTTAGATACTTCCGCCAAAATTGTGACATCCGTTGAAGCTAGTAGAGGGGAATTTGTTTGTCTTAATTAACCACACAGTCCTTGTAAGGTCAACAAAAATGTTTGAATTTTAAAAATTGAAAAAGAGAGAGAAATTGAAAAAAGAAGAAGAAGAAGAAGAAGAAGAAGTTGAAGGAGAGGGTTTGAAGTTAATATTATAATGAATAGCATCTACGTGTTAAAAGAGTGTAGATAGCTGAATTATAGTGTTTAGTTGTGAAATCTAATTAATGTTTTACAAAAAAAAAAAAACTTTATGTAGAGACAGCACACGGATTGACCTTCGTGGTTAAGTCATTGTGGGGGTTGGAAGGGCAGGGCCAAAAGGTCTATGAAGTAGGGGTTTATATTGGGGATTTCACACTTATAATTTCGGTTGACCTAGTTTTTCTTTATAAAAGGGGGCACCGTTTTTAGTTTTGTTTTTTCTTCCTTATTTTTTATTTTTTTTTTTTTTTGTAATTAGAGAGGTTACAAAAACACAGAGTACTGTTAGTCTATGGACTTCTTGATCATCATAGTGAATTATTTCAGCGGCTGAAACAAGATGTGTAGTCTCATATTGAGGTGAACCAACATAAAAGTTTATGTGTCTGTGCTTTTTTATTTTCTTCTGCAGTTTTATTGCTCTCGATTCGTATAGAATGAAGGCACTAATTCTTGTTTTGTTTAATAGGGTGCTAATTCCTTAATATATGGAACCGCTTTCTTATTTTGCCTAAAAGTTTTTGTAAGGAGTAAATCGAAAAAGTACCTCCTAAATTTTAGTTAAAATTTCACTTTTGTTTTTTAAATTAAAAATCCTAAAAGTGTATGTTTTTCAGAAGATACGTATTGTGTATGCGTGCCAAGGGTAATTTGGTTATTTTAAAAAAGAAATAAAGAAAGTTGAAAGAGGGGATGGTTTGCAAAATGCGTAGGTTTATATGTGTCAATTTTTTTAATTAAAACATAGGCTAGCTTCATTTTGATCTTAAATTAAGAGTTTTTTTTCTTTTTGAGGAAAAATTAAGAGTTATATGTTACTATTTCTTTGTATCTCACATATATAAGAAGTGACAATATTTTTTATTGTTCAATGGGTTTTAACCAAAACGAACATTTTGGTTGAAATGTGAGATTTAACTGAGGACAAATGTGGGATTTTTTTTGCTAAACGACAAATATGGGATTTAACTAAAACATAGGCTAGCTTCGTTTTGATATGAAATTTAAGAGTTATAGGTTACTATTTCTTTGTATCTAACATCTATGAAGTGACAAAATTAGTCACTGTTCAACGGGTTTCAACCAAATCGAGCCTTTTAATTTTTTGTTTCCCCTCTATTTTTATTTTTAGATTGGACTCTTTATTGTTTCACAAATTATTTTTCCGTTTTTCCCTTATTAAATTAACTATTTTCAGATGCACCCTATTTAAACATTTTTCTTACATTTCTCTACAATAATATTGTTTTTATAAACATTTTTTCTAATTGCTCTACTGTATTATAATGGTTATTACTATTTTCAATTGTGACTTACTTAAACGTATTTTTTTCTTCCAATCTTTTCAAATACCATTTAATCATATATATGCACCTACAAAATAATTTAATTACGGACTAATTTTTTTCCCCTGTAATTCTTCTTTTATATTTATTTATTTATGAAATTTGTTCTACGTAAATATATATATTTTTTACTAAACTAAACTGAGACTAGTGTGGTTTCTCGTCAAGTAATACAGAGTTTCTAAAGACAATATCTTGAAGATTTTGGACGTGTAAAGATTGACATCAACCTGATAAAATTTCTTGTTTGTTAAATTAGAAATATTCTATACTAGAGGTAGAAGGTGTTTCAAAAAGAATTGAAGTTTATTTTTGCGGTGCTCAAATTTGTGCATATTGCAGATTTATGTAGACGCTAATTGAAACAAATGACAGAATGAACTAACGGAATCTTCTCTGAGGGAGGTGCATTCAGAACCCGTTGGCTCCAGAACCTGCAGAAGTTCCCAACACCGGCTGGTAAATTTCTTGACCATTTGTTGAATCGACAATGAATGAATGCAAGCCTAGCTAAAGCAAAATTGCTGCTCGATATACCAACTTCACGAAAGAGTACTTGAAGTCATTTTAATTAGGAAAAACTAATCTATAGTCATATGTGTGTGTGTGTGTGTGTGTGTGTATATAAATATTGTTTTCATCGAACAAAAATAAAGTCGCCATTCTGTTCGCAAGATAATACAAATTTGTTGAAGTATATATTTTCCCTAAAAAAAAAAATTAGTTACCAATATCATTCTTTCAATTATTTATTTATATATGTCTCTTTTGACTGTATTGCAGTGTTACATTATTTTCCAACACAATAAATTTTTGAGGGCCAGCGCAAGAAAATGCCATTTCTTAAGCTAGCCAAAACCCTGTTTGGACTCATTATTCAAACATTTTTCAACAATATTCTCTTTCATAAAAACTATTATTAATTTAAAAAGTAGATTTAAAACATAGATCTAAACGGAGTTAATAGTTAAAAGTATTTTCATTTTATGTAAAAAAAAAGGTACTGATATTATTGTGTATTCTTAACGTGTATGTTACATACATGGAAGAACTGAATTAGTGACGACCATTAGTTTAAGATTTACGGATATTGATTGGGATCAAATTTCTCTCGTAAAATGTCAAATATATATTCTAATTGCATTTTTAGATGGTATCAAATATTTGATAGAACCCACTTTCAAAAAATATATATATATATATATTTATTGATAGAACCAATGACAAATAATGAAAATTATTATGATGGCTCAACCTGAGGCAGGCTGAGTCAATTCTAAAGTAGACTATTATCGGCCCTAATTATGCTTGTGGTTATCTTAACTGATCATACCATATTCAACATTCTGTACGAGTTACAAATAATTTCAAACTTGAAAGCTACAATTAAGGTAAATCAGTTTTGCCTAAAATGACTTGGTCTAGTGCGATTTTGAAAACGGTTACGGGTTCGATATTGTTTTATATTAGAAAAATAAGAAAAAAGCGGTGAGAGAACGGCGGCTAAATAAAAAAAACTTAACATGGGCACTGTTAATGTATGTTGACACTGGACCTTGTTACTTAATTTCAAATAATTGAACAGAATTTTCAAAGCGTGTAATTAATAAAGACTTACTGATTAGATTGTGTATATTAGTTCCAATCTTATCATAGAGAGGAAATTAATTACGTAATTTAGTCTCTAACAGTTAATAAATAACAAATGCATGTTAAAATTACAGAAAGGTTCTCTTTTTTTTTTCTTTATTCCTTTCTTTCCTCTCTTATTCCTTGCTATTTTTCAATTGAGGTTCTTGAGTTTTGAAAATATTATTGAGTGTTTTGAGTAATATTCACACACCATAATATTGGGATTTTTGCAACTCGGACGATCGTGAGATTTCCTTCGTGATTCCACGGCCGCTGTCGCTTGGAGATCCGACTGAGCGCCACCATTAAACGCTTCTGATAGAATTAGAACACAAAATTAAGCTTAACTAGTACGCAAGTGAGGGATGGAAATAATTAATCATATCACCTTCTAATATTTGCTCTTTTTTGATTGTTACTAGTTGAAACACGGTAGAAGAATTTAAAGAAAAAATAAAAAAGAACACAAGCGACAAAACAAGAAGAACAAAATTAAAGAAAAGGAGCCAAATTTTCTTGTGAAACTTAAATTAATAAAAGGGATAAATTGCTTATTTGGTCATAATCTTTTTATGAAGTTGCAATTTGGTCCTAATCTCTCTCTTTTTTTAATAGGTTAAAAGGTTCCTAAATTCTTTAAAAGGATACAATTTGGTTCTTTTTACTAAAAAAAAAAAAAAAAGTCACGTTAATCACACATGATTTACAATTAAATGATAATTAAGAAAAAATTCACATGATTCAACTTACAAGTGTTATTTTTGATTTATTCGATCTAATTTTTAACCTTTTTTTTTTTAAAGAAAAAAGGACCATCTGTACTATTTTAAAGAGTTTGGGGACCTTTCTGTCACAAAAAAAGGTTTGTGGATCGAATCATAATTTCGTAAAAAAGTTAGTGATCAAATGAATAATTAACCTCTAAAGAAAACTCGAAACTCCTTTACGAAGCTTAATTAAAAAAAAACTTGGACGAAACTCTTTTTAAATTGATTAAAACACCAGAACAAAAACACTCTTACGAAACTTAGAAAAACTTCAAACAAAACTTATTCTCACTTTTATCATCGAAATAGACTATTACTGAATAGATATGCGAGGGAACAAATTATGAAAGCTGCTCAGCTAGAAACCCTATTAAGGTTTTTTTTTTTTTGGGTAAATTAATAGTAACCATATTAAGTTTGAGTTACAAAGTTTTAATAATTACTATGAATAATAGAAATGTGAAATTGCGATTGACTTTTTAGAAAATGATTAAATATTGGAATTCAAATTGAGTTGAATCCAAGCACCAAATTTCAGTTAAAATGCGACCGGTTCACAAGGTACAATATTTTGGCAAATCTTCCTTAAAAAAAAAAAAAAAAAAAAAAAAGGCAAAGACTGTTCTATTAGCTAGGTTCCTATCAAAGACATGTGACGAGATTCTTTTACAGATGAGGAGTAGCAGTTTCCAACAACCTTATCTTGGCACTTTCTTCTGTTTTTTTTTCCCTTCTGTTCTTCCATGTAGAATATCAGTACGTCCAAAGTTACTTTGCTTTCCTTGAAAATCTCGTTCTGGGAAATCTATTTAGTCAAACTCAATTGCCAAGTGTAATTTGAAAAGGAATATGGTTAATAATGAGATTTTGACGTCCACGACAAAGGCTTATATCTGTAAAGGATTTGACTTTATAAAACGGATAAAGACCGTTGTTTTCTTGCTAAGCATTTTCCTGGAAACCAGGAAATTGCTTGTTGATCATTCCTCAGAATTTTCTTTTGTTTAGAAAAAAAATGTTTCTAGAGGCCGTTTAGGGAGATAACTGAAGCCAGAGTCTTTGAAGATATTTTGATTATAGATGAGTTGAGTTTCGTTATTAATGTCTTCTAGTCTTTCTAAGGGTCCGTTTGGTAAATGAGTTTAAGTTGAAAATTTTAAGTTTCAATATTAATTTTTGTTGACTTTTCAAAAAGACAAAAACCTTTTTCAGAAAAGATAAAAAACTTTTTCGAAAAAAAAAAAAAAAACTGATATGAAAATTTTAGTTTGAAATGATGTTCCAAACACCCTTTAAAAGCCAACTAATACTATTGTGAATGCAAATGTCATTAGCGACATCATTGGTGATTGTGTAGGTCCCCGGAGTGGCTCTGCTTGCTATGCCTCCCAAACAGAGAATGATTTAGCCCACTTTTTAGCTAATTTTGTTATTTTTAGCTCTTATTCTTTTGTTTGGCTAGACGTTCTACCCAAATTATTGGGTTGTTTTGTAAGGAATGACCTGCCTTCTTCTTGAATAAAAGAACGTCTTAACTTCAAAAAAAAAAAAAAAAAAAAGATTAGTTGAGTTTTAAAAATATGTGTTAGTTAAACAAAAAAAAAAAAAAAAAAAGAAAAGAAAACCGTTTTGAGTGAAAAAATATAAGGTCTTAAAATATATTTGGAAAAAAAAATCATAAGAATCTTGTTTCGTTCCTTTTAAAATTCTACGTAATGTGAAAAACAATCTTATTTCAACTTGAAATAACAAAATTATGGACTTATAAGTTTACTATAGAGATTTGGAGACGTAAATAGTGAAAATTAGTTTTGAGTTAAAGAAAAATATTAAAGAAAAAAGTTTTGAAAATGCAATTTGGAGAAATCCCTCAAATTTCTCAAAATTTCAAATGTGATGTTAGGGTCGAAAATGATGATTTCCTTGGTATAGTATAATCTCGATAAATTGATACCAAATATATTAAGAACTTTTATTAAGTAATATTTTTTTGTCCATTCTAATTTCAGGTCAAGTAGTAACTTAATAGTTCGACAAATTTAGAAGATAATTATTCAATTTAAAAATATCGTATAGACTTACTAAATATATAAATTAATAGTTTCCTAATTTACTACAATTCTATAATAAACTAGAAGGGCTTTGTAAAATATTTGTCTATTGTTGTTTTTTTCTTCTTGAAATTGATGTCAATTTTAATCTTATCTTTATGTTTTTGAAACATGGTATAAGAAGCTCTAGTATTGTATTCTTGTATGATAACAAGAAAATATTCAAAGTCATTATCGATTTAGTTAATAATTTTTTAAATTAATTGTTTTCTTTAATATCAAAGTTATTAATTAATAGAGGTTTTACTATAGTTTTATTAGCTCGTGACAATCTTCACGTTCGACGAAATTACATTCATAAGGCCAAATTAATGTGAACTGCTATGAGTAAAAATTAGCAAACTCAATTGTTTTATATGAGACTAAAATAAATGGAACCTAATTGTTCGAGTTTGTATCGATTTCCTAATTACACTTTAGCTTCTTAGTAATAGTATTCCTACCACTTTATTATCAATTTTTAGATATCAACTCACGTGTCAATTGAAATACAAAATTAGTAATCAAACATAACCTATCCTATTCTATCAAGTGAGCAAAGTAATTACTTAACCACAAAAACCACACTGTGTAGCGTACGTGTTGAGGGTTTTTTTGGTTTTATTTATTTATTTATTTATGGTTTGGTTCAGTCTAATAAGTACTTAACCGTGTGCCATGGTGCGGTTTAATTTGTAATTTGGAATTTTCATCAATGTAATTTTAAAATATTTCTTTCAGAGTTTTAAATATTTTAATATTTTGTGATTACTTAAACCACTACTTGGTATTATTTTTTTGTTCAGTTATGAGATAAAATTAAGACATATCGGTTAATTCCAAATTTAGCTTCCAGTACGTACAGTTATTTTGGTCATTGGATTAATTTTTTAAAAATCTTATTTATTAATATCAACGTTAAAAACTTACTATGCGACAGCATGAAACTGTTCTTAATTATAATTTAGATCGTTGATAATTGATTTAATAATTAAAACAACAATACATACCGATAGAAAAATAGTGCATTTCTAACGGTAAGTTTTTCCTTGCAATCAATTTCATCTACACTTACATTTGCGCACAACACTAACGGCATCCTAGAAACGACAAATCAGCTATATGATATCATGAAAAACGACAATATTTCTCATATCCAGTGTTTCCCTCTTGATTTTTCATCAAAATATGATGCTTGGCGTACAGCAATTTATTTAGACATAATCTTAAATGGCAATTCAATTATGTCTCCGAGTAAAAATCCTGAATGACGGTTCTAACTGCCAAAGGAATTCTCACAACATGAAAACCATCTTCCCAAAACAAGTTCCCAAAGGAGTACCTCCCTTGAGTCCTTATCCGGGTACAAAAGTAGACCTTGAACCTCACCTTCTTCACCTTCGAATTGAACACCAAAACCCGCGGCGTAACCCTAGCTGCCACGCCGGGGGGAGTTTGAACACGGGCTACGTAGGTCGAATTCACGGGGCCTACATTCGTAACCGTTCTTGTCACGATCACGCAACGCTTGAGCTCGGGGATGGTGATGGACGGCAGATTAAGGTTCAAAAGGAAATTGGCTGAATTGGCGGGACAAATGGTGGATGAATTAGACAAAGAGCTAATGGCAGTGTTGTTGTAGCCCATTGAGCAAAGGAAAAGGACATAATCTGAGGTCTCAATGTCGTATATAAGACCGGGAAATATGGCTTTGTTTGGATCAACATGACCACCTCCATAGTCAAAGGGGTCAGCTTGCTTGTAAGGATCTCCCTCAGCTACTATATTGTTGCCCGTATTCATCCTTCAAAGACGCTGTAGAAAAATGCAAATTGAGATTTTAGAATATGAGTTTGAACATTACATTCTCGTTTGGAAACATGCACTCCAGTTCGAGTTATGAAAATGTTTTGATTGAAAATGAGTGAATGTTCGAGAGATGTGTGTTTGATTGAAAATAAACTGTGATAATTAGTTAAAAAAAAATGTAAAGACTTGAAATGTGTTTCAGGAAAAAAAAAGTGAATCTTATTGTGTTCTTCTCGTTATTCTATGCAATTAAAAAAAGTATCTCATTTCGACTTGTTTTAGGTTTTTGAAAATGAAAAAAAGATGGGGACATGGACCGTAAAATACGTTACTTTAAGAGAAAATTATGAAAAAATATTTGGAAAACATCAACTAAAGTGTAAGCTCCAAACAGCATTTAAAATTTTTGCTCTATATATATATATATATATATATGTACATTGCGACAAATGCCACAACATTTCTAAGACTGTTAGTTAAATTCTTAGAGCTCTGAATTTTATCATCGGTTTATCTTTTTATTTGCTTATCTCTCATTTATCACTCTGTTTTAAATCCACTTTTCAAAATTTTTTTTTGTAGTGTTTTCTCTCGCATTAGTTTGAATTTATGAATCCATAATCCAGACGAAGCCTTAATCAATTAAAAAAAAAATAACATTTTAAAAGAAACATTACTCTTGTAGAACTAGTTCAGCAACTTGTTATTGATAAACTTTTATTCCTGATAATATATATACATATATATTAGCCGTTGAGATTTTTTTTTTTATATGTTTAAGTTTTTTGGAAAGGAAAATTTTTGTGATGTTCATTGTGAGTCTTTATAGTATAGTAGTGTAAAAGAGTGCTTAGAAACAAATATGTTATGGAGTGAAAAAACAGTCTATTGGCAGTGAAATTCCCCTTGTTTTTGTCGGATTTGGCTTCTCAGAAGCTTAAAAACTATTGCTGATTCTAAAATCCGAATGGCGGAGCTATTTTTCATGATGAACAAGTTTGTAAAGCTTGATTTATTTTTTTTTAAAAAAAAAAAAAATGTCCCTTCGCTAATATAATTTTTTTACCAGTTGTGACAAGTGCAGATTTGATTGCAGAGGGACTCCAGTTCGGGTAGATGCTTTTAAGCAGAGCCACAACTCCAGTAATATGTGGGCAGGCCATGGAAGTTCCCGATACGATCTTGAACTGCAGCGGAATTTGTTTATCTTCGGAGGAATCGCCTCGCGATGATGAAGCAACAGGAGACCAGGAGGCTAATATATTAACCCCTGGAGCAGCAATGTCAGGCTGAAGAGAATCACATTTCATTATGTCAAGCTAAAAATCTGTGTGAGAATTTTATATATATGTATATATATATGTCTTCTTCCCAAGTGTGTAAATTAGGAATGGAAATGAAGTACCTTCAAAACAGGAGGAGAAATTGAACTAGGTCCTCTAGAAGAGAAGTGTGCCACTTCTGGGGATATCTGTTGTCCCAAGGTTGTTATCGTTGGACTGAGCTTGACAACAGGATTACTGTGGCATGTATCATGGTGACGTTATTATGTTTCGCTTAGTTATCTCAGGATATGGTAAAGTTATGAATCAGATTGCTATTATAAAGAAAACTAACAGAAAGATCGCTGGTGTCGTCACAACTCCACCTAGTGTCACTTTTCAGAATCTATTAGGATTATAAGGTGAAAAGGAGTCCGGTTTATACTCTCGTCAATACTCTCCAGAGGTACATACACTCACATCAAACACACAACCTTATTATTCAAAAAGACCAAATGTAGACAAAATGAATTGTACCTCTGACGGATAAGAGAGAGAATCTCGGAATAATCGTGAGAGTATTTAAAGGAATTACCTTGCTGTCTCCACGTGTATGTTAGTATAGATGTCCCAATAGTATAGTCAACTCGGACATAAGGACGATTCAAGGATTGAGAAACATCCTTCTTTGGAGACTGCGCAAAAATGACGCCAACGCCCTTAGCACGCAAGACTGTTCTTGTCGCGGTGATAGCCGATCTTTGCCATCGAGATTGGAAACAAAGAACAACCTTCCCTGTTGCTAAAGTGTTATTCAGAGTCCCAGAATCACAGCTACTGTTAACAAGTAGGGCACACAATCAGGAATTTGGCCACCCTTTAATAAAAAATGGTCGAATTTTCGTTTTTTAGTTAAGAAGCTCTTTTTTTGTTGGGTTTTACGATGGTTCATCACTGATATATTAGGGTTTATAATTGATGGAATAGTCATTACTAAGAAACTTGGTAGTCTATTGTGAGTAATTTATCAGGAAGTAATCTACATTGATGGATTATTTTAAAATAATGGTCATTTTTCTAAATAAGAAAACTTGGAATATTTATTAAAAATAACTTTAAAAAGGTCAATTTTCCTATAAACCCGTTCGCATAAGATTCTTAGTTACTCATAATTGCTAGAAAACATAAAAAGGCGGAGTTGTACCCAGCACTGAATCCATCTGCATCATTAGATGCAATGTCTTCACCATAAACAAGAGGGTAAAACTTGTCCAGATCCATCCTTGTAAACAGACCCTGACCCTGCACGAGAACATAAAATTTATAATAGTATAATGTCAAATAAAAGAACTCATGAACTTATTTTCCGGTTTAGAAAATTCTTACGGACATCACACATTCAATCTGGAGTTTGTCGGTGGATATTATAATTTTCGAAAATTCTAATGGAGAATAAAATGGCCCTTTCTTGTAGAAAATTGAAACTTATAAAAAGATTATTGCAGTGGGAATAGTAGTACACTGAAATCCCACATTTAGTTTAGCATTAAAATTGCTTTGACCAAAAATACTCGAAAATTAAACCCCGCCTTTCTGAATAGAGTCTAATTTAATGATTAAAATGATAAATTTGTGGCTTAAAAGAAGCAAGGAAAGTACCACAAGAGTTTGATTGTTTCCCAAGGTAATCTTTGTGGGAAAAGCTCTATCAATGGTGCTTGCAGCGACGGTTAAAACCCATGGAGACGTATTTGTGACCGTCTGAGGATATGGACCAGAGTTTCCAGCTGAGCACACTACAGAGATCCCTTTGGCTGCGGCATGGAATGAACCGATAGCCAAAACATCCTCGACATAAGACACGAGAGGAGGTGAAGAGCCGAGAGATAACGAGAGCACGTCCACACCATCATGGATTGCATCATCAAATGCAGCAAGTAGGTCGATGGAGCTGCATATACCGGTGGACCAACAAACTTTGTAGACTGCAAGCCACGCTGATGGCGCTCCACCCCTCGCCGCGCCCTTAGCCAGTCCCATGACACTCGTGTTTTCTACGCGAACACCGGCTGCAGTAGACGATGTATGAGTGCCATGACCAGAAGCATCTCGGGCTGACAGAAACTCCCCAGCACCCGGATCTAGCTTCCCGAACTCAGCCTCATATCCTTTGAGATACCAGCGAGCGCCAATTATTTTCCTGTACAAACGCAGCTCGCTAGGATGAGTTTCGATGTAGCGAAACTATATGTAGGATTTGTCAAATCATATTTTTGCTGAAAATATGTCGGAAAAACAAGAAGCATAACACAAACAAAACCGACTTGTTACAGTGGGAGAGATTGAATTCTTGTCCTTCTTGACAAGTCCCTCTCCAGCGAGATGGAGCCTGTGCCATACCGTCATCTTTGAAGCTCTCAGACTCGGGCCAAATTCCTGAATTTAGAATGTCAAAGTTAAAAAAAAAAAAAAAAAGGATAATAACAAAAACCTCTCGTGTGTTTTATCGAAATATGTGTTCGTTCCGCCTTATGTTTTCACATCTGCCATACTCATCCCCAACATTATATTAATCGTGCTAAATCCTAGGAATTTTAACACAATTTGTAAAGTATTGGGACTATGTAGAGCATTTGTGAAAAAAGTAGGGTGAAACGCAACATTTTGATGAAACACATGAGAGATTTTTGTTATTAACGCGGGAATAAAAAAGCTGAGCTCAATCAAAACCTGATCCAGCAAAATATAAAGTATGTAAAGCATTCGGAGTTGGATAATCTCACACGAACCAGTGTCCATGATGCCAATAATAATACCACTGCCTGCACGGCTCGTTGTAAGAATTCCATTTTGATTACGAGGGCTTACTCGCAGAAAATCCCAGCTCCTCGTCGTGTGGAGACTAAGAATTCGGTTTGGCATAACATTAACAACTCCAGGGAGATCTACATAATTGTTGTCATAGAAATTGTTTTAGATATTCGTTTTAGCAAAACAAAAAGTGTTGGTGACTAAGATAAAAACAGTGGTTGTAGTTCACCAACATTGTAACACCTGCTATAAGCTTGGCTTGAGATGGCGTTAGGACCGCAGCAAACCCCGAAAATCCATGCTTGTAGCTATACAGAATTGATTCCTTTGCAGCTTGTTTGCTGTCAATTTTGAAATTGAAAGGTGTTACAATATCATTTATTTATTTATTTTTTGTATGTTTTTAACAATAAACTGAAAAGTGAACTTCCTAACATGAATAAGGCCTTACTTGGTGTTTCAATTTTCACTTCTTCTTCCTTTATTTTTTTTTATATAAAAATAAAATTCAAATTTATGGCGTATTATTTAAACATTACTATGTTTTCTTGAAAAGCTTTAAGTTGTTTACTGAAATAGCAATGATAAAATATAAAAGTGACCAAACCTTCCAAGTATATGGGAAAGAATCTTGTGGTGTGACTCAGAAACAAGCTTTGGCTCACCATGTTTCCTTTCCCCAATGTACACAATATGAACCTGAAAAGAAAAAAAAAAAAAAAAACCAATTTTCTTTTAGCATTTCAAAGAAAACCCAGAAAAGAAAATTGATGGAAAAACAAAAACCGAGCAAAGAATTTGAAAACATGACTCTCTAACTCACATTACTAGAAGCAAGGGCAAGAAAGAAGAAAGAGTAGAGTTGCAAAAAAAGACCAGTAATGACGCCAAACATCCACGGACGAGCCATGGTAAAACCTTAAAAGAAGACAAAACTTATCAAGTGAGAATTTGTCTACGAATTGAATCAAATTTATTGGTGTTTTTTGTAGTAGGCATTTGTGAGTGGTTGGCGTGTATGAAAGTGGACCACTTCTTTTGTAACTGCTCCACTATCGCACTTTCTATTGCACTAGTACAGTCTTCACCTCATGATCATGTTGAAAGATAGTGTTCTTTATGAGAATAACGATGTGCTTGGGGTTCCATTGAATGTCTTGTCATGGGAAGTTATCCTTTTTCTACATTCTGATTCACCTGATGTACAAGGGCGTTCTTTTCGGAACCCAAGCAACTTCGTGATTGTTAGGTTGGCTTATTTCCATTTGGTGAATGAGTTTGAGTTGAAAAAATGCAGTTTTAATTGAAAATTTTTATTGACTTTTCAGAAAAAACAAAAACTTTTTCAGAAAAAGACAAAAACTGAGATGAAAAAGTACAGTTTGAGTTAAATTGCCAAATGAGATATTCTTTTTCCTTTTCTTTTTCTTTTTTTTTTTTTTTTTCCCTTTGAGTTCTATTATAGCATTGGAGTGATTATTACTCAAACGAGTCTCTGATCTTCTATGGTAGATGCCTCTCCTTTGTCCCCTGTGTTTGATATGGTCTTGTAGATTATAATCAGGCGCTAGCCCTTGCCGTCTTTATGATTACCATCCTTGCACCCTCTCTCTATGGTTGTCTTCCGCTCGCCCCTGCGCCCTTTGGCCATTGTCGCCCTTTCCCTACGCTCTCGATGATTTCCATCCTCCCTCCTCTGTCTTTATCTTTCTATGATGCATCTCGGTTTTTTCTTCACTTACAAACCAAGAGTGGAACTCTCTTTATCGGAACTCCACCTTGCAGGGCTTGTTAGAGAAAGTTGATTTTTTGTATTTAGTTGTATTTATTTTACTTTAAGAAATTTATTAATTTGAGGTGATTTGTTTAGTTTTAGGTAAATTATCAAATTCTGCAATTTTAATTGGTATTTATACGAGTGTCCACTTATATTGGTTCAAAGTCAATATTAGGGGTGTTTAGTGAATGAGTTTAGTTTAAGATTTTTAAGTTTCAATAGTAATTTTTCAGAAAAGACAAAAAAAATTTTCAGAAAAAGACAAAAAACTTTTTCAAAAAAAGATAAAAATCATGATGAAAAAAGTACAATTTAGTTTAAAATTTTTTTGAAATCAAACACCCATTTAGTATATTTTCTCATTTTTCCTAGTCCATAGATGTAGATACGTTATCAAATCACAATAAAATTTTTTATTCTCTTCTTCCCTTTATTTTTTAAACTGAATTTGCAATGCACTACACCAAAAACCGGTTAGAAATTACGTGTGTATACAATTTATGTTGGTGTGTATATTCGTGTTATGTTGTTTTGACCCACTTGTATAACAACATACTTATCGACATGAACACAATCTATTTAATGATTCTTTTGATCTAGCTAAACCTAAACACGAGCTGTTAATAGACATATTGACACGAAGATAACATGCTAAACCCTGTTATTAAACAGGTCATAATCAAATTGTATCAACTCGCGATCATCCCTAAATTTATTTGAAATTATTTATTTATATGTTATATGTTATTTATTTTAATATATTTTAAAATCTATTATTTATGTTACAATTTCTGTTTATCAGTGTATTTTTTAATTTCTATTGTAAAAGTCTCTGTCCAATCTTTTTTCGTATACGTTTGGTAAAATGGTTTGAGTTGAAATTTTTAAGTTTAAGTTGGTTGACTTTTTAAAAATTAGTTATAATTTTTATTGACTTTTCAAAAAAAAAAAAACAAAAAATAAAAAACAAAAACTGAAATGAAAAATGTGAGTTTAAGTTGTGTTGTCGAAATGCACACTTTATCTCTTTGTTCAAGATTATGATGCATGTGGATTGCCATAAAAGCTTTATTAGTGAGAATGGGTCAGCCCAGTATTCACTGTAACATTGTCATGGTTTTTTTGGGAGGACCATATTTCCACCATAATATATAGAGCGTAATATGATAGTTATTCAACTTAATAATAATTTTTATGTTACGTTTCTCACTTCAATATATCGTGGTCGGAGTATGATTCTTTCAGAAAAACCACAGTTGAATCTTATACATGGAGATAATGTGTGCAGTATTGTGTTACTAAGTCTAATCATGTCAATTTAATGCGTTTTTGTAATAATCAACGTTGGCTAAGACAAACCATTTGGTAATGGGAAGAAATCATGTTGTAATTTAGTGCGCCATAACGGCCTTAAATATCAACAACATGATCATTTTGATGAACACGCAAATGAAGAGTTGTTTCTTACCACCAAATTCACCCAAGTGCACTATGATATTTATTACAAAGTCAAAACGTGTCCATTGGCTGAGGAAAGTAAAGGGACGAAAAGTAATATGCTATTTATTTTTATTTTTTATTTCTCCTAAAAAAAAGGTCAAAAGTTTACAAAAAATAATAAAAATAGCATTATATATATATATATATTTATGTTTGAAATGATATTGAATCTTCAAGGAATCATGTCAAATTAATTATAAAAAAAATTTTACAGATATTTAACCGAACTCAATTAAATTACGATGGAAATTGGTCACTAGCTTGAAGAGTGCACGTGTTTTGAACTGTTGATCCTTTAAGCATTATCATGATGCCGTAAAATGGAAGCCGCAAAATGACGTTGATCCGACTTACTTTTTTGTTTTTAAAAGTAATTATGACCTTTTTTTTTTCTAAAGTGAAAGTAACTATTACTTCACAAAAGTTGAAAGCACCCGAAAGGCAAGTGATTATATACGAGTGCATGCATCTTAATTAATATATATATATATATATATATATATAAGAATAGTCAGAGGCTGTGAAAAAGTCAATCCGGAGGCTTTGGAGGATTTCGTCGAAACTCACGGCGATCGTTAATGGGACTCATGGAAAAGACATAGCAGAGGGTGTCGTCATTATCGATGACGACACTTTAACAGTGAGGGTTGATGGTGAGTAGCTTGGCTTGGCGCACTACTCGACGACTCTTCGGTGGCGACGACTCTTCAGCAACTTTCTCTCTCTCGAAGTTGTACATTGGCCCATATTCTCTCCTTCTTTCCCACTCTCCTGTCATCATCACCCACTATTTTGCATCTAATAGCTCAAGTGAGGTGCCATTCGTGTATGGAAAAAATAGGATGCCGGGTAAGAGAGGACTCATATATATATTTGTTGAACTTGAGGATATAAAGATTTGAATTTTATATCTAAAATAAAATCAGATGTGAAATTATTGTTAAATTATACATGTAATCACGATAAAACTATAATTACTGCTTCACAAAAGTTGAAAAGCCCCATATGGCAAAAGTGAATGCATCTGACCAAACCTAGTCCAAATCCGTTGATGGATTTACCTGGTATTTAATTTGGCGTGTATTCTTTTTTAAATCTACTTTTTAAATTTTTTTTTTCACAATATTTTCTCTTGTAAAAAAAAATTTAATGTTTAAATTATGAGTTTAAACTTATAATTCATGCATACTCTAAATTAAATTACTAAGTGAGAGTACTTTTCTTTTACATCTATTATCTCTATTATTTATCCTGTTAGTTGCATCGAATATAGGAGCGAATTTGACTTTGAGTTCATGAACATCTCACTCTAGTGGTTTGGTTATTGGCTTTTTCTAAGAGAGCTTGTGTATAAAATTCAAACGTTGTTAATATTTTGTTAGTATGTATAATCAAATAGTAATATCATATCTGACTCTATTTTAAAATGTAGAATTTGAATCTCACATTCCCAATTTCAAAAGAAAATATGATAATATTAAATACATGCATCTCAATCTCCAATTATAGATGCAAAGTAGTCACAGGCAAATGTCTTTTCTTATCAAATTATGTAGATAAAAGGAGGAGAAACTCTTTTACTTGCCCCAAAAAAAAAAAGAAAAGAAAAGAAAAAGAAAAAGAGAAACGTCTTTGAGTGATAGTCAAACATGAAATGAAAGAGAAACATCTAAATGACATAAATTTAGATATCATTGCACTAATATAATACAAAAGGCTAATATTAGATTAACATGACACATAATTAAACTAAAGCTAATTAAAATTTGTGTTATGTTGATCAGATGTAGAGAATTTGTGTCATGTTAGTTAATAGATGAAAAAAAAATGGTTATTTAGGTAATTTTCTCTATATGTTCATTGAAAAGATTAATAAGAAACATCAAACTTTAGTTTGTCTTGTTGTATAGAATTCTATAGAATACAATTAATTTCATAGACTATCGAGAATCACATTTGATCTTAAATAATTGTTCATCAATAGAACACACAGAATATTTTGTCACTATCTCCTTTAATTTTATAGCTGCGAGTGTGGTTACATTAATAGATTCAAACCCAAATCAACAATTGTTAAAAATAAAATAAAATAAAAGAACCTTAAAAAAAAAAAAAAAACATTGTTAGAATAGAACTCAAATGAGAACGGAATCAAACTTAAACAACTGAACTTGGCATAATTTATCAAGAAAAAAATAAAACAACAATAAGCATAGAAATTTCACTTTTTTTTTTCAAATTTTTTTTAAGAAGGGTAAGTAGCATTTTAAGTACTATTGGTAATTATTATAATTATTAGAAAAATCAAAAGATAAAGAGACATTAAATAAATAATTGTTGATGGTAAAAATGTATTTACATCAAGAAAGCGGAACAGATGCACAATAACTGCGAAAATAAAGAAGAAAACACCGAAAACATAATATTAACTCACTAACACAATTTACACCATCAATTTCTCACAATCTATTAAGGTACAATTTGATTGAGTAACGGTCTAAGCTTTCCTTTTTTTCCTCCCCCTTTCTTTGCCTTGGCTTCTATTTATAGAGGTCTTGGTGATGATAATTGTTTTTGCGAGCGTCTCCACATCTCCTCCCGCGCTTCCTCAATCGTGGGATTTGTCCTCGAGGCTTGAGGAGCAAGGGTTGAGGTGGTTTTTAGAGCGGTAATTCTGGATAATCCGTAATTCGGGGGAAAATGGCCGAGTGATGCTACCATGTCTCAAGTGTTAGGGGAGTGTTGACAAATGAACATAAATAAAAAGATGTAGAGGGAGGTGAGACTAAGATCAAAGCTGATTGTACAGCCTCAACATTTGGCATGTGAGAGTGGGAAAGAAAGAAAGGCCGCCCCCTGCTCGCACATTAGCAGGGCCGTGGCTCTGCTCGCATACGGGTAGTGCCTCATCTCTGCTTACACACAGGCAAGGCCATGGCTTTGCTCATTCATGGGCAGGCCCGAGGCCTTTGTTAGGTGTCTCTTGTCTTGAGAGCTCTTGTTTGTTGGGAAGTGCAGTAGATTCGCTCCCTATTGAGCCTTTGTTGCAAGCTATGCTATCATGAGACATTGATATGCCTTGTGAATTTCATGACTTAAAGGCACTTTTGATTTTCCAACTTACATGTTTGATGACACGGGACAAGTTAACTTTGACCGTTGTGAGTTTTGGAATCAGTATTATATTTAAGGGTTTGTTTGGTTGGTTAGTTTGAGTTGAAATATTTTAGTTGTAATAGTAAGTTTTTTTGAATTTTCAGAAAAGACAAAAAATTTTTTGGGAAAAAGACAAAAACTTTTTGAAAAAAAGATAAAAAAAAGTACAGTTTGAGTTAAAATGAGACGATGAGGCAAACATGCTATAAATATGTATTTAAAAAATTTGATAGAAGAAAAAGGAGATCTTGTGATCCCATTAGACTTCTTTAATGAACCACTAAGAACACCTAATTCATAGAAATTTAAAACACGAAATCTCGCATATTAATTGACGTTAAAGATTTGAAATGAGGCATGGTGTCAATACATGAAGTCAAAAGAGAATGAAATCATTATTTTTTAATATAATAGAATTTAAACGATTACACTATATCCAAAAATATATTACAAAAACTATTTTTTTTCCCTAAAATAATTTTTTCCTTAAACTTTGAAAACTGGCGTAATTACTCCCCCAAGTTTACAAAGTTTAGCGGGGGAGGTGAGGCGGCGGGTTAAACTCATAAACGTACAAAGGCCTTTGGAAACATCATCCATTCCATATATATAATGTGATGCAATGTGTCTTTGGCTCATCACATATTCTATTCAACTACAAGTGTTATTAAAATGTAAATCCAATAAAACCACAATTCCTCGTTTCTTTTTTTAATGTATTTCTTATCAATCATATCGTATACTCTTTCTTTCCCCAACAACTTGAACGCACATTATCTTTGAATACAATGCAAGAAAAACAAAATCTAAAAACTTACAATTTATTATATTATAGTTATATACAATACAAAATAAATAATAGTTTCTAAAAGTATCAGAACGGGTGGAAGTGTGTGATAAATGAAATCATATGTCAAGAACTTGCTCCGTTTGGATCACATGTTCATTTTTAAAAGGAAAAATTTTCTTGTTTTAAATGAAAAAAATCTTTTCTTTTGAGAATTAAATAGTATTTGGATGTATAAAAAATTTTCATTTTAAAAATAAAAAGTTGTTTGAAATAAGAAAAAATGATATTAATAATAGTACATCATTGTAAGAAAAATTTTAAAAAAATTTATTTTCTTTTTTAAAAAAAATGCTATGTAAATTTGAAAATAAAATAGTTTTTTATTTTTAAAATAAGAGAATGATAAAAAAAAAATATGGAGACAAATATTTTTTTATAAAAATTTTTCAATTTTAAAAATTGGATATGTTAAACGGGAAGAGTTGTGGTAGAGACCTTTTGAGGGTCTCTACCGATACAGTTCTTTTTTGGATCGTTAAGATTTAATCGAACGGTTGAAAGTTTGTTGGTGTATCATATTTATTATACACCTTACCTCACATTATCCATCCCATCCAAAGTCTCTTCTATCGCCCGTGACCTTCTCGCCACCGGTGACGGACGCCGGCGACCCATCTCCGGCCACCCACCTCCGGCGACTACTTTCTCTCTCTTCCCCTTTCTCTCTCTTCTCTTCTCTTCTCATTTCCTCTCTTTCTCTTCCCCTCTCTCCCCCGGCCGCCCCCCACCCAGCACTAGCCGCCGATGACCCCCCACCCTGCCCGGCGGCCCCCTCCCCCAACCTCCCCACCCCCCGCCTCCTCCCTTTCTCTCTTCTCTCTCTCTCTTCCCCTCTTTCTCTTCCCCTTCTCTTCCCCGTCCCCTCACCCCTGGCCCTAGCCTCGGCCGGCCCTTACCCAGCCCCAGCCGCCGGCAACCCCCCACCCTGCCCGGCGACCCCCCTCCCCTGGCCTCCCTTCCCCCTTGCCTCTCCCTCTCTCTCTTCCCCTCTCGCTCTCTTCTCTCTCTCTCTTCCCCTCTCTCTCTCTCTACCCCACACCACCCCCGACGCAAAAAGAGAAAGAGAAAGAGAAAGAGAGAGGGAGTCGCAGGTGGGGGTGGGATGGGGGGCGCCGAGCGGCCAGGGGTGGGGGGGGGTGGGGGGCCGAGGGTCGAGAAAAGAGAGAGAGGGGAAGAGATAGAGGGAGAGGAAGAGAGAAAGAGAAGACAGAAAGAGGGGAAGAGAGAGAGGGGGAGGCGGGGGGTGGGGAGGCCGGGGGAGGGGGGTCGCCGGGCAGGGTGGGGGGATCGCGGGCTGCGGGGGCTGGGTGGGGGCGGCCGGGGCTGGGGCCGGGGAGAGAGGGGAAGAGAAAGAGAGGAGAGGAGAAGAGAAGGGAAGAGAGAGAAAGCAGTTGCCGGAGGTGGAGGGCCGGAGGTGGTCACCAGTGGTGGGTGGCCGGAGATGAGTCGCCGGCGCGCGTCGCCGGTGACGAGAAGGTCACGGGCGATAGAAGAGACTTTGGATGGGATGGATAATGTGAGGTAAGGTGTATAATAAATATAATATACTAACAAACTTTCAACCATTCGATTAAATCTTAACAATCTAAAAAATAACTGTACCATAGAGACCCTCTCTACCATAACTCTTCCCATGTTAAACAGAGGGAAAATTTGTCTTAAAAATTTTTTTTTTTCCCTCCTGTCTCCTGATATACGGAAACACAAAGCTGCAAATCTGGAGTTTGTTTGAAATCTTTCTTCTTGCGTGTTGCTTCTCGGGACCTGCACCAGACCTTTAACCGAATTCTCTTCTTGTCCAGACCAATACCCTTTCACATCTCTCTCTGTCTCTCTCTCTCCTCTGTCTCTCTCATCGTCTGCCTTGTCTCAGCTCAGCTGCTCGTCCTTTGAAAGTTCTTTGGCTTTCGTCAATGGAGGCCATCAGAAAGCAAGCCACCAGGCTTCGCGAACAGGTCGCCAGGCAACAACAGGTTCTTTCTCTCTCTCTCTCTAAAACCCTAATTTCAATCCCTCCAGATCCGTGTCCCTCTCCATATTAGATCCGTTTCAGTGCTCCGAAATTTGCTTAACCCCTAATTTCTGATTCCTTCGTCAATTTCAAAATTTTCGATATTTCACATGCCGATCGTGTTCGTTGGTGTTGATCGGGAAAAAAAAAATGCAACCTTTAACATGATCTCTCTGAACTGTTGTACTTTTCATCTGCATTTTACAAATTGCTTCTAAGGGGGAGGTTTTTCAACTTGAATTTTCGAGATACTTTTAGCTCGATTTGTAAAATGTATGGGATAATTTTTTACATGATTTGTAAACCATTAATATAATCTATAAAACATATTTTATAAATAGCTGTTGTATTCATGTAAATATTGTACTGGTTGTAATATACATTTTCGAGAGTTGGCAAGCTAGGGTGAGCGATATGACTGAAAATTTACGCCCCGTTTTAATCATAGGTTCGAACTCATAATAAAAACTTTAAGTGTTTTCTCTGGCAGAAATTTGATTTTTCCCTTCAAACTTACCGTTCAAACCTATGAACCAAACGAGCCAGTAATTTGTGGTGTTGTGCTTGCATTGTTATTGGATCAATTAGTTTGTATTCTTTCTTGGCAAAACTTTTACTCTGTTTTCCATTTGCTTCTACTTAGTAGTTACACTGAATATTGCTGGTATAGGCTGTTCTAAAACAGTTCGGGGCTGGTGGATATGGAGGATCGGACAATTTAGTTACCGATGAGGCAGAACTCCAGCAGCATCAAAGACTTGAGAAGCTTTACATTTCAACACGTGCGGGCAAGGTTGTTACTTGTTCTGTTTTATCTTGTCATTTGACTCATTTTTAGTTTTGTAACTGCTCTGACTGATTAAATTTTGCCTGCATATTAGCATTATCAACGAGATATAGTTCGTGGTGTGGAAGGATATATTGTTACTGGGTCCAAACAAGTTGAAATTGGTGAGATAGTCCTTTTTTTTCCCCCCCTCCCACTCCATTTGGCCATTTCTTTTTCCTTACGTGGGAGATAATGTTGTTGTTCTGTTTTAACTTATAACAATCTTGCTCAATAGGAACAAAGTTGTCAGAAGATAGCAGGAAATATGGTTCTGAAAACACTTGTACTAGTGGTGGCACTTTAACTAGAGCTTCTCTAAGTTTTGGACGAGCCCGTGCTCAAATGGAAAAGGAACGTGGAAATCTGTTAAAAGCTCTTGGAACTCAGGTTTGTTGAACTTTTTGAACTCACCCAAGGCTAATGTTTAGAAATGTGTGTTGCTTGGGGCTCACGAGCCTTAGTGGGTGGAGTGAGTTTTTCTATTTCATACTTTTATCTTGTGCATGTAATACATACTATTTAATTTCACTTGTTTATTTACAACCACTCGGTCAAGCTTGTCAATAATTTACAGAATATTGGTGTTAAAATATATATTTATTAGGTAGCTGAACCATTAAGAGCGATGGTGATGGGAGCTCCATTGGAGGATGCTCGGCATCTTGCTCAACGTTATGACAGAATGCGACAAGATGCTGAAGCTCAGGTATTCTTGAAAATAGCTATTCTGCGTAGTTATATGAATATCTTCAGTATTTTTCTTGTGACCACTTTGCTTTAGTTATTTTAGTCTGAAAACATTACCTTCACTAAAGTCTCCAAGGTGTTTACCTAGATGCAATTACAGTTTTCAGGTTGCAAATGTGGTGGTTTTTTATTTTTTACTTTTTAAAAAATAATATGCATCACAACCTACAGCAAGCTAAATTATCAAATTAAGAAATCTTTTACCAGCTTATAATTAACCGTTCTCTTGAACCTAGACAGGCTATAGAAGTTTCCAAACGCCAAGCAAAAGTGAGGGAAACACCAGGTAATACTGAGAATGTTATGAAACTGGAAGCTGCCGAAGCAAAGCTGCAAGACCTTAAGTCAAACATGGCAATTTTGGGGAAGGAAGCTGCTGCAGCAATGGCTGCTGTGGAATCTCAACAACAGAGATTGACTCTCCAGCGGATAATTGTCATGGTAATGGGAGTATCCTTCCAACATTTATCGTAGAGTAAACACATACTTTTCGGTGTAATATATTTGGTGACCATTGCTGTAACTTTATCCTGATAAATGTTGTCATGGTTGAAGGTTGAAGCAGAGCGCTCTTATCATCAGAGGATCCTTCAGATACTTGATCAGCTTGAAGGCGAGGTATGCAAACATATTTATTCATTATTTTTTCCCCTTTTTCTTGTTCCTCGAATATTATATAACTCTTTATAATTGCTGCTTGGTCTAGATGTAGGCTTTAAGTGTGACGCCTATTATTTTCTCTTTGATAGATGCTATCTGAGCGACAACGCATTGAAGCAGCTCCTGTCCCCACTGTTGATAGCTCCGCCCCTCCGCTGCCACCTTATGAAGAAGTTAATGGTGTATATGCTTCTTATATGGCTAATGGGCATTCAAATGGCATGGATTACTTTTTAGGAGAGGTCAGGAAATGATGAACGACTGTTTTCTGACAGAAAATGCCACTGCATTATTTTGAAAAGCTGTTGAATATGTGGCATTAAGCGTGTTATTTCCTTTGCCTGCAGGTTATGCATTCATATCAAGCAGAATCTGACATTGAGCTGAATTTGTCAGTTGGTGACTATGTTGTTGTTCGAAAGGTATATAACTTGACTGAACATTGCTTTAACTTTTTTGCTCTACTTTCTCGATAGAGCCAGGGATGGCTGATGATTTTGGATGGAACATGTATGGATATATGTTTACAGAATTTCCTGATTAAAGAAATCTGAGGGTACTTATTAAGCACCATTCATTTAAAGCATTTCCTGTTCTTGAAGTTTGTAAGTCGCCATTCATTTAAGTTATTTTATATGGCCACGGTTTTAGTACTATTACTCTTGCTAAATAGGAATTTGTTGTTGCTAATGGTCTGTCAAGTCTATACACATTGGAACCAGTAACGAGTAATTAATCCGTATGGCTCATGATTCTGAACTAGGTTTCGAACAATGGTTGGGCTGAAGGTGAATGTAAAGGAAAGGCAGGCTGGTTCCCATTTGGATATGTCGAAAGACGGGAACGTGTTCTTGCAAGCAAGGTGGCGGAAGTCTTCTGATCTTTTTGTCTGGTTGGCTTCTGAAAACAGAGAATTTTCAATGTGCATTGTCTTTGCCTGGCTCTTCATGTATTCAGAAGATGGAGCGTGTTCCCACATATTCATACAAACATTAAAGAAAGCATATCCTGCCTTTACATGTGATGTAGATTATGAGTTTCAATCCCTTTTTTTTTTTTTTTTTTTTTTAATTGATCTTTGAATGCCGATTGTTTATATTTTTGAGTTTTCCGTTGCAAGGTTGATGTTTCAATCCTTTCTCTGATATTCTTTTCAACGACAAGGGTTTTGTAACTTTTGTACTTGTGCTGTTTGTTGTCCACATTTGATGCAATGTCAAGTAGCTGTGAATTCTTTGTTCGACTTTCAAGCTAATTTTCTCCACAAATTTCAAGTTTTGACATGATTATAAGGAAGGTGAAAGGGATTAACTGGCTAAACAAATCCAGGACCAAACTGTCACAATGTTAATCAAGGATTATAACCCCAAAAATTCTAAATATATTTCTGATGAAAATGGAAATGTTGATAAAAGGTACATAAACAAGTTATACACAAATTATGCGAAGGTTTTCGGTTGGAATAATCTTTGGTTTGAATGGAATTCTGGCTTTGTGGTTACTTAGTTCTCTTTGGCTCTAGCCGTGTACTCAAGGCAAAATCGATTACAATGCTTCGTACAAGATAAGAAAGAGTAATGTTAGAGGCATTAGCTCTGATTTTAATATTTTGAATACTAATTCACGTGTCATAATTTCATTGGTAGATATAATTAATTGATGTGACAATGTTTTAAATACTTATCAATAAAAGAACGACAACTCATATGTTATATAAGTTGGTACTCAAAAGTTTGGATTAGAATAGGTGTCCCTAGCATTTTTCTATAGGAAATGAAGAAGGGGAATCTTATTTCTTACATCAACTTGGTATTGATTTCTTATCAAAGGAATAGACACCAAGTTTACTTACATACTCCTAATAAATTTCCATGTGTTAACGATTTTTTATTGTGCAAAATAACATTTTAGTATTATATTAATAAATTTAAGCAAATAAACACTAGAATGAGAATCATTTTCTTATTATTTTATTTTTAATCTCATTACCTTTTTCATTACATTCATTTATGATTTGATAAGCACGCCTTATGTCTCCCTTTATTTGAGAGTTGCACACATTTACCACAAAGGAAATCAAATAGCGGACAAGCCAGCAAATATGGCTGCTTCTTTGACGACTCCATCAGGGAGCTCATGTGTCCCTTTTCGAGGGTTGTTTCTTTTGCACTTTTTTATTTTTATTTTTAAATCAACTTGTATTTTTATTTTCTTATTATTTCTTATTTCTCAATAATATCAATAGAGTGCGTAACAAATGATGGCCCTGTTTATCAAGAAGGAAAAAAAAAAAAAAAAAACAAAAACAAATGATTGCCTTGCTAATAAGTGCGAATCTAGTGACGAATATAGGATGTGCTAGTGACCTTGATAATACAAATTATACAGGTAAAGCATTGTCATTCCTCATAAATATCTTTCATTTTTAAGGAAATAAATATAAATGTCAGGAAAATATTGTTAAAATGCTTGATATTAAATTCATGCAACTCAAAGTTGAGGCCCCCATGTGCTCAATAGGACTTGTATGGTAAGGTAGATAAATTTTGCATGTGTTTGAGTATAACAAGACATTATAAATATGAATGTCAATGTTATATTTAGAAAGGATTAATTGGTCCACACCTCTCTCTTATATTCCAATTCACTTAAGCCGGAATGTCTACTATTTTTCTAATTTGAATGCCACATCTTTCTTTCATGATAGATTTCTAACCTTCAAATTTGAAATAATATTATTTTCCCAATTTTTAAGTTAAACTTTTGAAAATGACAATCTTATAATTATTAAGTGAAAATTAACAAATCAGCTAAAAACATCCAAATATCAAAATTTATTACACGTTTGGTGCCAAAACCAAGTATATATGTATCAAATTTGACATAAACATACTAAATTACAACATTGACAAAAAAATTTAACATTGTATTGGAGATACTCAAACATTTAACGCACTTACAAATTAAGAGATGATAACTATAATTAATACACTCATCGACAAAGTAAACAAATGCATATACGAGAGAGACCTCATTGGGACTAGCCCAACTGGTGAGAGAAGAATATGAATCCTAGATCTCGGGCATGAAATGTGAGAGATTGCCTGAATTTTAAACCTACATCTTTATTTGAATAATTTTAGTTTATGTCAATCTATTGTGCATATTCTCCATATTCTTCAAGAATCAACAAATTTGTGTTTATCATGCCAACAAATTTGTGTTTATCATGCTTCCGCTATTTCAACTCCAAACCCAAAACAGAAAATACAGAACAAAAACCCTTTTTTTTTTTTTTTTTGATAAGTAGATACAAAACAAAAACTTTGGCATTATAGAGCTTACTCCTTTGTATACATGCATATCATACAACATCCAGTTAGGAAAACTTCCTTGCATGTCAACAAGTAAATACTAAAATTGGACTTGAGCTAGAGACTCACATACAACACTTCGCTTATATATTACACACAATCACTTCAAATATTTTCGCAAATATTAAAGACAGAAAAATAACAACATTTGTTTTCTAGAGAAGGCATGTACTTAATGAAACCAGCCATTTATATCTGAAGTCCATTTTATGAACGCCACAACTCTGCATGAATCAAACAGGAAATCGATTGATTCTTTCAGGAAAAAAAAAAAAAAAGGAAGGAAGAAAAAGGAAGAAGAAGAAAAATGACTTCGAAGATCATGATTCAACTTCTCGGACTAAACTCACTAGTTATTTGGTCGGTTCGCGGAAAGGTAGGCAAGAATGATGGCCAATAAAATGAAAATAAGAATCTGCATTGAGATTGAAGATTAATTAGTCAAAATGTCAGTTCGAAATTAATATCAACGTTATTAAAAAAGGAAAAAAAAAATTAGCAGAAAACTCACCAGAGCAGAGTTGTTCGACTGATTCTTCAGAACGTAGGATTTCCTGGAAAAAAAAAAATTGGAGAAGTGTGACAAAGACTGTTCTATGTTAAAAAGTAGTCGTAAAAATCATGAAATACCTTTTGGTAAGGGCTCCAGAGTCCTGGCACGTTTTCTGTATCATTTCCAATCTGCTCAACGTTTTCTTGCAATAGGATCATTGTTGTCAACCTGTAGCGGCCAGAAATTCAATTAACCGGTAGATCACTATTTAAAAATTGTACATACTTAAAAGAAAAAAAGAGGCTTGCATAATACTAATAGAGACACCGTAATCAAAGTCTACAATTACAGTCCAAAACCCAAGGGAGCCTTTTACTGAATATAAGAATTACAAAAGCGGCATGATTAAAGTATTTCCACAAGGATGCCAAACAGTCAAATAAGGAAAAGCATGGGGCACATTTCCTGCGAGCTATAGAAGCACTAATTAGTTTGTATCGAGATTCCATTGGGAAGCTCAGCTCAAGATGCTATAAGATACTTGAACGTTAAAGAAGTGAAATAGCCAGCGGTGTAGTTGTACAAGGGAAGAGGATAGCTTCAGCAGTCAAATAGCTTTCTATCCACAAAGCTGGACTTGGCTTTGTTGAATTATCTAATACCGCTAATGTTTGCAATGCTCGTTCCCAGGCTCTAGCAGAAAGGTTACTCCCAGAACTTAATTGCGTATGTGTCTAAGCATCAGATGTGCATGTCTATCCAGTAATTGACACAAGCATTCTCGTGAGCAGATAATAGCACAAACAGGCAGTTAGGATTTGAAGGTGTGGTTTTCCCTTAATTCCCTTTCCCATAGAATTGTTTCTCATCAGATTTCTTCCTATTTAGTTTTCGTAAATGTAAATATTAGTTGGACTTCGTTTGTTATTACTACATGAATGACAACAAAAGCCGTTTGCTGTCATTCAAGTTGACTTCCTATTTAGTTTTCGTAAATGTAAATATTAGTTCTCGTGAGCATAATTGTTTTAAAGAGAGAGAAAAGAAAAAGAAAAAGAAAGACAACATAATGACAAAAAACTTGAAGAAACGACAATAAGTGGGCAAAGCAAAAAGGAAGGCGAGCAGAAATAACTACAAGAATGAATGGGGGATACTGAACCATGATGCTACCAGCACAGTACTACAAGACTCTTTTATTCGAGTCCACGTGTAGATTATACCAATTCAGCATTGTATTCCCTAATATGTCCTTTTGCTGCTAATTAACATCATAATCTTTCATGGAAATGTTCTTTGTAGCACTTCAAAAAGAATCCCAGCCCAAAAAAAGAGAAAGAATAACAGAAATTTTGATAATGGTTTGTGAACAAATGATTTGTTGGAAAAAAAAAAAGAACAAACATATATATATAAAAGGAAGATAAAGTTTAACGGTCTCTTATTCGAGTCCACGTGAAAAAGGATCCCATCCAAAAAGAAGAAAAGAAATTTTGATAATGTCTAGAAGAGCAAGATATCAGCTGCTCAGGATCAGCTTCTTGTTATCTCAAGGCATGTCTTGCAGCATCCTGAGCAAGATTATCTTTATGTGTGGTCTTGGACAGGGATTATTATGAAGTGTGAACATAGCGTAGGGAAGAAATGGTGGATCAAGTTTCCCCGACTCTAGTCACCGGCTGAACAAGTTTGCCAAATACAAACCTACAAGAGTTTGAACTTTTTGGAAAGGGAAGGACCTAACTTCAGAGGCCATCATAGAATTAGAAGGGGATTTGGATGGTTTTATGTATGCTACCCAGTTTGAAGTGACATTTGAAAATGATGGTCGCAGCAAAAAAGAATTGGAAGGATGCACTGAAAACACATCGTGGACTACAATTCCCAGAGACCAATAGGGCAATACCTCCGCTAAAAACGAAAGCTGACAACAACATCTGATGTTGACAGCGAAGCAGCCAAAAATAAAAATATTGTTGTGGCAAACTCGGCTAATAAATTTGACATGATAAATGAAAACCTGTATGAACTACAGTACAAGTACAATGAGAAGACCAAGTCTTCGGAGTAGGATGCTTGAAGAGAAGGGTAGGCTGCACCTAGCTTTTGTTGAAGGTTTACCTCTGTAAACCGTAGTGCGAGGGGAAAAGAACAGAGATATAGAACTTAGTAGCGATGAGAAATTAAAGATCACTCTTTTGGCTAAAGTAGACTTCTAGAAGTCTAACGGATATCCAAAAGATGTAAGTAGCGGAAGAAATCCAGACTGTTATCGCATTTAGAATAGAAATCATACCTTGGACTTTAGCATACAAGAGAAGTCGTAGAAAGCACCATAGACATCAGCTATTGTCTTTGTTCGATCAATTACTTTAGCAGTAAGACCTAGAAAATACATGTAAAATGGACTTAGCATCACCTAAATAAAAGACATAACTGCATATAGAACAAATAATAAGCCTGATATATGCGATATCCACTCTATCCAAAAATATCAGAAAACTTAAGTGCACTCTGTTGTAATACCACAACAATAGGGTCTGCTTTTTCCCTCAACAAATACTGTCACCTTCTAGCTATACTCACACGTCGAATCCTTTCACTTGGTTTAGCTTTTGATTTTATTTACTAATCTACCTCGTTTTCAACAAAAAGAAAACCGAATGCAGGTAATTAAATCTTACCACGCCTCATCTTAACCACACCTCTGAAGACTTCAATGTTATTGTAGCACATTGCTAGAGTGCCAATTGCCATGACCTGGCAGGAATAACAGAGGTAAAGTAAGTTCCAAGCTTCTAAATGCAGAAATTATTTATTAACAACGGGCATTAGTTATTCGCGTATAGCACAAGTAGTAAAGTAAGAGAATATAGTTCAAGTGATTGATTAATTTTTTGTTGTTCTAGGCAAGGTGATACCTCAAAGCCTGTCCAGACCAAACATGATATAGTTAATTGGATACAGTTCAAGAATCAGCTAAGAATTTCTTCTACCTGAGGGATGGCACAAAATCGAAATATAGCTGGGTCTCGTAAAGCAGACATGTACGTCAAGCAGTCCTCCACATGCATTAAAGCATTGGTAACCATGTCATTTAAGCACTGCACAGCCTTCACCGAATTTTCCTCATATTTCAAATCCTGACAAGGGGATAATAAAAAATCCCAGTTCAGAAAGGGTGTTTCTAGCTATAGAATGATGTGTCCAAGAAACACCGCATAGTGGTGACAAAGCACTTAATGTCATTACAACTCGCCCAAAATCCTCATTATGGTGAGTTATAAGTTATAACTGTAAGTATTTCCAACCGGAAGAACAAGTGGCAGTCAGAGACAAATAATATGAACAGGGATCATATATTAGAAAAGGTGCACCTCAAGTTTGTTGACATATTTACTCCAAATCTCGCGGGGCCAAAACATGCGTGACTTTGGTATCTCATTAATGTCTTCCAGGTAATCTCGAATGATATTTGTTTTCTGCGTGATTAGAACCGGATTTAGTAGAATTAGAATCGTCCTGGCAAAAGTTGATACTGGGAAGAATAGTACAATCTTTTTGCATAAAATTTTGCATAAAAGTCATCGCTATTTACCATACCTGAAGAAACAAGCCCATTGAATTTGAAAAAGGGTCTGAAGCTAAATCTTCTGAACCAGACGCATGGAAAAGCTTGGACAAACCTAAACCAACAAGTCCTGCTACATAGTGGCAATATTCATCATAGTCGCCGATTGTTTCTACCTGCCAGATGAGATCAAATACAAAGGAACAATTACATGGAGTTCTACAAGTCGGGCATAATCTGTGGGGGAGATAAACGGTCCATGCCAAATCTAGCAAATGTACTTCTTAATACTTGGTAAATGTAATTGGAGTTCTATTTAGTTTTAGAAACTTCATTGCAATAATTTGCTCAGATGGTGCAAATATACTAAGCTCTCAAAGATTGGTATTTATAACACCAAACAATGATTTGATTGGGGTGTCATATAAGTTGTAAATATCAATCCTTAAAATCAGTCTTTACCAGGCTTCAACTAATTGGTTGACAGCATCTAACTATAGTTATAGAGTACGTGATGACTTTACATGCCAAATACTATTCACCACTGAAAAAAGGAATGAGGGCCAAAAAAAAAAACAAAAAAAACCAACAACAACAGCAGCAACTATGCAGATACATTTTCAGTAATAAGACTAGAAGAAATATCAATGTGGAATCACTACATAGAGTTAAATTGCAAGAAATAATTAACTTTTTTAATTAATCAACCCAAGATTTGGTGTGTTGGATGAATGAACACCAAATTGTAAGCACCCTTACTTCGAGATACTAAATGCATTACGAACCTCCTTGCAGATAAATTTTGCCATTCCTACTCCCATTCTATAGGTAATATCTTCGATCGCCTCTTGATAGCTGCAAAATTGAAGCATTATAATGGTTTGATTATAATAGTTTCCAAAAATAATTACTGACCCTGGTTTTACAACAGTAAATAATGATAGTAAATGATGTTCCCTGGTTTTACAACAGTAAATAATGATAGTAAATGAATAAGTGCAATGAAACTTTCAATTTCTAAGCATTGTTCATGAGCCAAATTGTAAAACCAAAGCCTTTGGCTTCTGAATAGATCAACAAGATTGACTGATGGTTTAAAAACACTGAATATTAGGTTCTAGCTCCAGCAGTTCATGCACAGTCACTTCATGGTCAAAAGAGCAGCGACTGGAATTATTATACAGCATCATCAGAAATGTCCTATCCCCAAAAAAACAATAGAGCACACACACACAGGCATGTACATGCATATATAACTTTATAATTATGTCTTGTGCAGAAAGGAAAAAATGAAAGGATAGGAATAAGATATCCCAAAGTTCCTGAACACAGTTGCAACATGCTGAAAAACGAAAAAGTTCAACCCGCAGAGTAAATTGTTCAATAACTAAACGATGGATAAAGAACATAAAGATAAGAACTAACCCTTTCCCTAGTTCCAGAAATGCAGTTGAAACATGATGAAACTGGTCCATGAGAACTTTGTAGTCCTTTGTACCACCTAAAAACAAAAGAAGGTAATAAGCAAGCGGGTCATGATTCTTGACAATACCACAGCCACAGTCTGCACAAAATATTGGTTAGAAATTTCTCAAGAAAGATTATTCTGTGGAGAATTGAAAACAAAATATAATCAAACACCAGCCTGGAAAATAATTCTCCTTCAACTCTTTCCCATACAAAATACAACATGTTTTAGGACATAAAATTTACATATTTGGCTGTCTAAATTGAACTAAGAATTTAATGACTTCATCCATTAGATGATGATATTATGCATCAATAGCAGTTCTAGGTATATGTTTAAAAGTAATGGTGTTGGACATCAAAAGAAACTATTATGATAAACAAGATCTTTGACAGCTCCAACTTATTGGACAACTGCTTAGTAAGTATTGTGAAGAGAAGTGTGGTGAGATCTCAAAACACTTACATGAAAAGTGCCACTCGGGATTGCACATGTGATGACAAAATTCTTTCAGGATAGGCACTTTAACATCCGTAGGTATACTATTATGATAAACAAGATCTTTGACAGCTCCAACTTATTGGACAACTGCTTAGTAAGTATTGTGAAGAGAAGAGTGGTGAAATCTCAAAACACTTACATGAAAAGTGCCACTCGGGATTGTACATGTGATGACGAAATTCTCTCAGGATAGGCACTTTGACATCCGTAGGTATACTTGTATCATCCTCTGTTACATCAGAAACAAATTTATGTAACTGTGAATACAAGAAGTCAACAGTGCTTGTGCGGCCAGAACTGAAGATGATTAAAATATAATAATAATAATAATAATAATAATAATAATAATAATCATACAAGAACGTGCTAATGCAACTCTACTAGTAATTGTCACTAACGTTGTTTAACATAGTAGGATTTTTCAAGCTTCATTAAGCTATATGCATGTCTTGATGGTGAAGAAAAAAGAAAATAAAACACAGATAGGTACTGAATGGAAAAACTCCTAAAGAAAGGTAGTGACAATATTTTACAGCCACCACACCAACAATAAAACCACCTTTCTTTTTTAACTTGAATACCAAATGTTTAATGAGTGCAAGTTTGAGAGCGAGGGCATCAAAGCTTACTAATTGGACAAAGTAAAAGGGAAACAAGTTGACGTTGATATTTAAGATGGAATCAATCAAATTGAATTTTATATTACGTGCAAAGTTAAGTAGGACTACAAAGTAGCAATAAGATTAAAGATAATAGGAACAAACCAACAGTGTCAAGGGCTCGAAGAACCAGATAAAATATACACACCTGCAAAACCACAAAAATTGACATTGGTGATTTACATGTTGGTAATCAATATAAAATTGAAATTAAACAAAAATATGAAATGAGTTACTAGAAAAACATCTGCTGCGCGACATGATAACGGTAGAAGAACGGCAAGGGTAGTGATGGTAATTCTCGGTGAAATATGAAAAGCTAGTAACTTTATTGACGTCAATAACTCATGCAAAAATAAAAAACATTAAGTGATGGTCCTAAACGCATAATATTTGCGCGATCTTGTTAGTTCAAAATACACAAAGCAGGAAAATCTCTTACATCATATCCTGTTTACTAAAGGTTAAAGAAAATGGAGGGAATGAGTGCATCTATGAAATTAACAAACTATGTTCCCAACTACTTCGACATATGTAGATGTTCTCTGTTGTCCCCAAATAAAATATTTTCTGAGGAATGCACAATGTTCACTTTACACAATGGGAGACTTCGAAACATACAGGCATGGGTTAAGAGTTTGCTTCATGAATTTCATCTGAAGTTGCTGCATGAAAATGGAAAGGTACCCCCACTTTCTTCCTTTCATTATTTTACTCTATTTTTAATTGGATCAACCTCACCTAAGCCCCCGAAATTTAGAATCATTCCCATTTTGCCCCCGAACTTTATAAACCTCATTGTACTTCCTGAAGTTTGAATTAGTCTCACTTAACCCAAAAATAGACAGAAAAAGAAGTGAATTAGTCTCATTAAACCCCTTTTGTTATGATTTCTATTAAAAACAAATGAAAAAAGACCACGTGACCACACTTGACTCCCTATTTTCCATCCATTTTTGATAGATATTCTAACAGTGGGGGTTATGTGGGCAAAGTGAGAGTTTCTAAAGTTCAATGGGCAAAATGGGAACGCTGTTAAAGTTTAGGGGGCATAAATGAGAATAATCCTTATCAATTTTATTAAGGCTTGATAATACACATTCCATTCGCTCCTCCAGAGGTAATAGAAAACCAGAGGTTCATCATCCACCATTAGACCATCATGTCTATAAATTTGCCTTCTCTAACCACCTATGCTCGGAAAGTACAACACTGGTAAGGATAATCTAGGAATTGAGAATAGCTGCTCGTTATTATTTATTTATTAAAAAAAAAAAAAAAAAAAGAAGGGAAGTTAGCATTCCAATTTAGAAATCATATTTTTCAAACAACTTCCCAATTATTGTTTTCAAAATAATTACAAGTTTTCCACGGTAATTAGTCCTTACGGTCCTCAAATTATTGTGTAAAGTTTGAACATGTCTGTCCTTGAGTCATCTTTATAAAAAGGTGCCTTTGTTATTATTTTTTTATTTTTTTGCTAAGGTCTTCATACAAAAAAAGTTGAACGCCCATACATGTCTAACTTCCCTTTGTAAAAAATTAAAATAAAAAATAAAAAATGTAGCAAAATACTGCCCGTTTTCTTTATTGAAAGTCAAACGCTGTGACCAGATGTAAGTTGGTAATTTCAGATCTCTTTCGGTCTTAAATTAACAACCAAAATTTTCCCTGTAAGACTTAAATTGAAGGCAACATTCTTTAACAATCAATTTCAGACAGATTAAACGAAGAGTAGACTCTTGGTTTAATATATATGTGTGTGTATATATATGTTTACACACACACACACACACATATATGTATGTTCATATTTATATGGTATATACATACACACGTATATATACAGAAATCAGCGATGTTGAAGAATTACTATCATATATGTCTAAAAATAAGAATCGAGAAATGCATAAAATTGAAAGTTCTCAGAATTCTGATTAAACGACATGCTTAGATAATTAAATTAAATATCGAATCGAAATCTGAAGACGAATCGGACAGAAAAAACGAGACTCGATAATTCCGATCAGTTTCAAATAGTTCAAACACTAGAATTCGAAATTCCGACCTAAATCGACGCCATAACCATCAAATTTCATTAAAAAAAAAAAAAAAAAAAAAAAGACATCAAAATGAAAAAAAAAATAGCGAAAGGAAGAGAAAGAGGGAGACGTACGGCGTCACGGAGGTCGGGGCCGAGCTGTTGGATGACGAGGGCGAAGCTGCGAGAGACCTTGTGGAGCATGGAGTAGCAGAATCCCCAGTGCGGCTGCGGCGGAATCTGCTTCTCGGCGTTCCTGGCCGCCATTTTCAGCTTCAGAAGCGGGTAGACGTCGTCCGGATGCCTCAGAAGCGTCCCCAAACTCCCCATTATTATTTTTATTATTTTCTCTTCCCGAAAGAAAACCAAGATCTGGAAATGGCGAAACCAGAAACCCCCAATCCCAGGAACAGATAAGCTCAGAAACGGCGATGGCGATGGCGATGGCGATGGCGATGGCGATGGCGATGGTGGGACTCCTCTTCCACGCGCTAAGACGACGATGGTTTTGTAGTGGCCTTGGTTTGATCTGGTGGCGTCCGTGAGCTTTCACGATCGAAAAAAACAAAACAAAAAAAAAAATCAAAGATAAAATATATTTATTTTAAATCAAAAAGTCGTTGAAGAAGCAAATCAAGAAAAGAAATTTGCGAGCGGTTTTGTTTGTTTATTTATTTGTTTATTTACTTATTATTCGGTTTGGCGAGGTTGGAAAAGACTGGTTTTGAGCTGTGAATTAAAAACGAGTTTTCGTGGTGCACGGGGAAAAAGTGACTTTTTCTTTTTTTGGGACAAGTTTACTTTTTTAAAAACAAATTAAAAACGAGTTTTTGTCGTGCCCGAAAAAGGACGTTTTTTATTGTGGATATTTTTTTTTTGGGACAAGTATACTTCTTTTTAAAACAAAAATAAACAAAAATAAATGTATTAGTAGTATTTTGCTGTTCATACGAGTTGAATTTTGTCAAATTTTGTTAGGTTTGGTTTGGTTCACGTATTCTAAAGGGATATTTGACCAATATTTTATTTTAAACTAAATTATACTTTTTTCATTATTATTTTTATTTTTTTCTGAAAAAGTTTTTTGTCTTTTCTGAAAAGTTAACAAAAATTACTATTGAAACCTAAAAATCTTAAACTAAACTCATTCACCAAACATCCCTTAATAATTGTAAGTTAATAAATAATAATGTGTGTTTAAATAAAGTGTTAAAAACAATTCTAATAAATATTATAAAACCTCAATAACAATGACTGATTTTGATAGAATTTTGTTCCTCTATTTACTCCAAACAAATCTTATAAAACCTCAATAACAGTGACTGATTTTGATGGAATTTTGTTCCTCTATTTACTCCGAATATGTAAAAAGAAGAATTATCTCAATCGGATTTAAAATTAAAAAAAAAAAAAAAAGAAGTCTCAATCGTCTCAAGGCGGCCACCATCGCATTGGTTCCGATGATGGATCACACAATGCCTGTTGCGGTGTGGTCGCCGTCTGTTTGATGATGACATTCCACCAGAGACGAAGATGATGTGTCAATTAGGAGTAGCAATTAATGTTGCATGTCGAGTTCGTGTTGTGTTAGAGCCATGTCGATTTTTTTCTTCCCCGACCCAAACACAACTCATGACACGAAAACAACACTAAACCGCGACATGAACACGAAACGGACCCGTCACGGGTGGACACGACACGAATTGACATTGACCCGGGATACGAAATTGACCCGCAACATGAAATTGACTCCCGACACGAAATTGACTCGCGACACTAAATTGACATGAAATTGACCCGCGACACGAAATTAATACGAAATTGACACAAAATTGACCTACGACATGAAATTGACACGAAATTTGATTCGAAATTAACAAGGAAAAAAAAGGGGTCGTGTCGGGTTCTACGGCTCGAACCCGAACCCAACCCGTTTTTTCTCTTGTCAATTTCGGGTGACCCGAATTTGACCTGACACCTATTTTTCCTAACCCAAACCCACGAAATTTGTATCGTTTTCGAATCCTGTCGTCGTGTCGTGACCTGTATTGCCACCCTTAGTGTTAATGGATATGAAGATTTGCTGCAAAAAAATATGAGGGCAAACCTGGAATTTTAGAAAAAGTTTTAACCAAATATGCTATTATTTTCAAACTCTTAAAATTTATGCTATAAACTTCAAATGATATTTACCAAAAATGGTATTTCGTATATTTTTATCTTATTTATTTTCTAATAGTGGCATGATATGCATGTTTGACGGACTTTACGAGGACGTGAAATGCATATGCGACTTTAAGGGAGCATGTAAGCACGGGCAAAGCGTGAACTTTGCTTTTTGAACTATTTTCTTTTGAATTTTGTAAACGACTTTTTTTTTTTTTTTTTTTCCCGCTGGAAATAGGAAAAGACTTGTTTGGACATAAACTTGGATGAATTTGTGATGCCCTGGCATCATCGTCGATTACATGGTAATTTGCGTCTTTTACATTTAAATTTGTAAATTTTGACCTATTAGCATAAACACCCCCGGAAGTTTTTGAATTTAGTAATTTAGTCCCTAATCTTTTTTCCTGACAATTAACTCCTTGAACTTCTAATTTTTGGTAATTCAGTCGTTTTTACTTAAATTCATTAAAATTAAGATAATTTTTTTTGCACAATTCTTACAGATTATAGATCAAAAGGGACAATATTGATTGTTTTTGCCTAATTTTAATACAAGTTTCTTTAAAAAATTATGTTTAAGTTTGGGTATAATTGAATTAAGGTTCAAATTTTAAGGTAAATTGTATTGAAGCTAAGCGAAAATGATCAATAATGCTCTTCTTGAACTATAATGTGCAAGTTTTCTGTAAAATACGATCCAAATTTTTATGAATTCGAGTAAAAATGATTGAATTGTCAAAAATAATAAATTTAGGGGTTAATCGCAATAAAAAAAAGTTTAAGGATTAAATTATCAAATTTGAAAAGTTTAAGGGTATCTACACAAATCAGAGTTAAATAATTTGAGATAGGTTTTTAAATTTTTTAGATAATACGATAATTTGTATATTTGAATGAGAAAGGTGTGGATTTAAATGTTAAAGTTGTGAAAGTGATGATAAATTTGTATAACGACATTGGCTTCATGATGACATCATATACTTTGGGTTTTTCTATGCTTAAACTAATAATGCATGTCTCTCAGAGTATCTCTAATCTGAAAACTAAATTCATGTACAGAACCAAAATTTAGCATTTGGGGTTAGAAAAATCACTCTCTATTATAATATTATGCTAAATTTGTTATAATACTAAACTTGGTAACAAATCTGCCAACAAGTATAGAAAATGACTAATTTAGAATTATATTGATATTGTTTAGTCATAATAAGATTGTTTTTTCTAAACTATTTGAAGACTAAAAGTTTAACTTCTATGTTTACTTAAAAAAAAAATAATAATATAAGTTTACTTTTGTGAATTCCAAAACTGAGACAAAAGGTATATATAGCAAATAACATTTTGCATTAGAGCATAATATTTTAAATTTGTTATTTATCATAACAAATATAACATTAACATTAATATACATTGGGGATGGTCTAATATCCAATTAAAAATCACATGAAAATAAAAATGGTTGATTTTAAATTCAACCTTTAGGTTCTGCTTGGTAAAACGAGTTAAAATTTTTAAGTTTGAGTTGGTTGATTTTTTAAAAACTAGTTATAATTTTTGTTGACTTTTCAGAAAAAGACAAAAACTATGATGAAAAATTTGAGTTTAAGATGTTTTACCAAACGAAGCTTTAAGGAATGAAAGTTGTCAATTGTTATAACGCTGGAAAAAGCTTATCACAATGGTGCCTTTTTCCATTGAGATATTATCTTATATTGACATATTAGTTTGACATTGTAGAGATGTTCCTAGAGTCAAATTTTAGAACAAACTATACATGAAAGAAAATAGAAGCTGACTTATAATATGCAAAGATTAGGCCCCGTATACCATTTCAAACCAAAATATTTCGACTAATCTTTTTGTCTTTTTTTTTTTTTTTTTTTGAGTCAAGCTTTTAAAATAATTTTTTAAAAATCAATAAACTCTAATCCAAATATTTTAACTTAAATCTACTAACCAAAAGCATGTTAGAGAGATTTGGAATTTTCTTATTAGTAAAAATAAATTAGTAAATAAATTATCACTGACTACTTGACTACTACAAATATGGAAGCATTTCTTTTTTGTCTTTTTACTAGTGAAACTCAAAAAGGAGCATCTCTAACAAACTTTTGAATAAGGGCATCATTTACTTTGCCTTACTTCATATATATTTTAAGCAGAAGTTAGAAGTAGTCTTTTAGTTAAAAACTTAAACTTCGAAGTATCCATATAATATTTTGAATCTTAACAAAGTTTTAAGTGGGAAAACGCCGTCAAAAGGGATTAAAATAGAAATGAGACCATTTAGGTTGAAACAATAGTTTTGAGTTTTTTTTTTTTTTTTTTAAAGTTGTTTTTGTTTTTGTTTTTTTATAATTTATCATAGAAAGACAAAAAAGGGCATTATTATAATTGATTTAAATTATATAATTATACGTAGAAAAGAAAATTCTTTCTATTCTGAAATCTTAAATCCAAACTTTAATTTATAATTTTCACAATTAAAATTGTAACATTTTCACTTTTAATGACTATCTCAAAAAGAAACCGTTGGAATATATTCTAAAGAAAAGAAATTTTAATTAAAATAATCATTCACATTTACTGTTTTTTTAATTTAAATCTGTAATTTGCTTTTGCATTTTTACAAAGTTTTATAATGCTTTGCAGTATAGCATTAATTACACATATATTAACATTTGTAGGTTTTTATTTTTTTATTTTTTTTGTAACAAAGTTATTTTTTAAAGCCGTTTTCATTGTTAAATATATGTATATATAAATGTTTAACCCTTAATTTAAAAAGGACAATCACAATGATCATTGTACTGGTTATTTTTCTCTTCACACACATATATGTCATACCTAAATAGACAGTGTCTAAATCCTTTTTTTTTTTTTTTCTATAAAAATTTACTATTCATAATCTATAACCAGACTCTTAATTTTCACTTTTCAATAACCACTTTTTCATTTTTCTTTTTGAAACTTCTTCTTTCTTGAAAAATTTTATGAACTCATTTAACAAGATAATTAGTAAATACATTTATTTATTTTTTAAAATTTTCAATTTGCCTAACGTATGGGGAAAAAAAAAGTCTTTATAACTAAACCTTCAAAAACAAATTAAAAAAATAGACGGAAAAAAGGTGAATTAAATGGAATCAAGTGGTATTTTCCATTTTTTTCAACAGAAATCCTGACATAATAGTTTAATAAGACTAATTTTCCTATTTTTTCCGTCTGTTTTGAACTAAAAATATGATAGAATGGATAAAATGAGGCAGCTTTTATTCAAAGAGCCACATATACCGCGTGCGCCGCAAGAGCCCCAACAGCGGATTTGTGATTGACATACTGCATGTTCCCATGTCCGCCGCCTGTAACTCCTCATGAACCTAACAAAACAACTTAACCAAGCTACAATTGAGCGTCTAGCGCAGGTTATTATTCCAAGCACCAACAAGCCGATGTACGTACAAGCGAAAGACCAGACCAATGAACTGAAAGACCGCCTTTCCTATGTGTGCATACCGTTGACTCCTCTACTTAATGGGCTATTTCATTTCGAAACCTACTTAGTTAGAATTTCTATTTTGAGGTTGAATTTAAAATTTAGAGGATAAATAGAGTGTCTAAAGTTTAAGAATTAAAGTGGGAGTGACCCTAAAATTTAAGAAACATAAGATAAAAATAAACTTATTTTCTGGTCTTAGTACTGTGAAGCAATACTTCTTTTCCTTCTTCCAAGTACTTCATATAGTTAAATAGACATGATTTTTTTTTTAGTCATTGTTGAAACCAAATTAAATCACATGATTGTCGTTGTTGTTCCTAGTCGGACAAACATAATATTTTGTGACCTTATTTTGTTTTATTTTAAGTCGACTGGACAATCGCAAATTTGACAAATCTGATTTTAATTTTGTGCCCTTCTAAATTTTTGGCCGGCAATGAAGCTTCATATGAAAAAGGGACCCAATCAAAACGTGCTTTTATCAATGTAGTGGTTTTTTACACGTATCTGTTTGTTACAATGACAAAGAATTTGTTAGTGACGCAGCAAAGCCATTTATGTTGACTTAGATTATTCTATAAATCAATTTTTTAACATAATTGAAGCAAATAGTATGTTTTTGAAGTATTTTGAATAAAGAGTGATAAATAAAAAATTTATCAGATAAATAATTTATTTAAATTTTATAAATGAAAATGGCTTGAAAGACTCACTTCGAGTATCATTTTTGAGGCTTAATTTTGAGTAGGACCCACGACATATTTGTAATGGCCTAAGATGGATATTTGTTCTCTTTCACGTAGAGTTCTAAATGGTATATTTATATGCTCAAGGTGAATGGGAAATTGACTCTCAATATGCACCCATGAAGTTAGAAAAATCATATTTTTATTTTCCCTAGAACATCTAGGTGTTTCAGTGTGATAGATTGAGCACAATTTAGTTCACCAGAGTGGTTTTCGTTTGGTGTGTGATCTACACTCATTCGCTGTTATGTCCTGGGAGACAGACATCGATAAAATCCTCTAGTGCCTATGATGAGAGGATGGATCTGTTTAAGGAAACATACACGAGCCTTGGTGATCATTAAGAATTCTATTTCTAAATTTTGTTTTCCTATTAATGTCATGTTGCTAAAAATTTACGTGTCGGTTTATTTCCACTTTTTGTTCCTTGTCATTTCCATACTTTTTTCCTAATAGTTATTTACTTAGTAAATTTACTATTTATATGATCAATTTTTCATTTAAAAAAATACTATTTACCACAATCTTTTTTAACAAAAATAGACCAATATGTGGTTGTAGGCATAGTCTAATGTTAATTTCACACTTAACTCTAATATAAAGTGTTGAGTTCGAATCATTCATCCCTAAATTCAAAAGAGATATATATATATATACCAATATCAAAAAATGTCTCAACTAATATAAGGAAAAGGGTTATAATCCTCTAGGCAAATCTATATGATTCCACCTTATCCACCTTAGCCTTTTTAACAATACCACTGACAGGAAGTTTGTTTCAGTCCATATATAGATTTCTTGAGCTTACACCCCAAATGCTCCCCACAATTAAAGGAAAATCCTTCTGGTTATTTCATGGAAACCTCTTCCTCTAGATCTCCATTAAGAAAGGCCGTTTTCACATCCATTTGTTTGTAACTCTAAGTTAAAATGTGCAAATAATGTTAGAATGATACGAAGAGAATTTTTCTTAGATACAGAAGAGAATATCTACTTGTAGTCGATTCTTTCCCTTTGAGTGAATCCCTTAGCAACAAGTCTTGCTTTATATCTCTTAATGTTGCCTAATGAGTCTTTTTTTGTTTTGAAAACCCATTTACGTCCAATGGCTTTGGCACCATCAGGTAACTCAACAAGATCCCAGACTCTATTAGATGCCATAGAATTCATCTCATCTTTCATAACATCATACCATAAGTTTGATTCTTTACGACTCATGGCTTGTGAAAAAGTTTCAAGATCATTTTCGACTCCAATGTTATAGTCCAATTCTTCTAGATACACAATATAATCAATAGATGTCGTTGATTTTGTTACTCTAGTAGATCTCTTTAATATTGTATCAACATTTTCCTGAGGATCATATTGTTCAACTGGTTGTTCAATAATTTCTGACAATTCTTAAACATCTTGATCTACTAGATTGTCATTAGCAACTTATGGAACCAACACTTGTTTGAACTTGAAGGGTGTTATGAATGATAATCAATTTATCACTTGAAGTGGAAGGTTAAGCATCAATATGATTCTTTTTAGAAACAATGTCCTAGAATCGATTGCTCCCACTAATCAAGTCATTCTTAAAAAACTTCGCATTTCTTAACCCCACAATCCTAATGCTGTGAGATGGACAATAGAATCTGTACCCTTTAGACCTTTCAACGTATCCAATAAAATATCCACTAATAGTCCTTGAGTCTAATTTCGTTTCTTGTGGGTTGTAAACTCTTACTTCAAACCGGCATCCCCAAACACGTCTATGTCGTAAACTCAGTTTCTAACCTTTCCAAAGTTCAAATGGCATCTTTGGGACAGCCTTGGTTGGAACTTGATTTAATATATGTACTGCCGTTTTAAGAGCTTTAGTCCACAAGGATTCAAGAAGTTCGAAGTTACTTTGCATACTCCTCACCATGTCTATCAAAGTTCGGTTTCTTCTTTCTACTACACCATTTTGGTCCAGGGAGCTAGGCATGCCGTATTGGACAACTATTTCATTCTCTTAAAAAAAACTTCGCAAATGGACTAGGTGCTTGTCCATTCTCAGTGTATCTACCATAATATTCTCCACATTTATCAATCCTCATGATTTTTATTTGTTTTTCACATTATTTCTCTAATTCAGCCTTAAAAACTTAAAAGGCATCCAATGCTTCATTCTTATTATAAAGCAAGTAGATATACATGTATCGTGAGTAATCATCTATGAAAAAAATGAAATATGATATTGCGGTTCAATTGAAAACTCTTGAGGTTGATATGTCTGAGTCTTTTCTTGTGCACTATATTTTGAACACTCTTCCACATCAATATGGACCCTTCAAGATATCCTATAACACGCATAAGGATAAGTGGTCAATTGATGAATTTTTGGCCATGTGTGTTCAGGAAGAAGGGAGACTGATAATGGAAATGGGTGAAAATGCATTGATAGCAATGTAAGGAAAAGATGAAAACCAAGCCAAAAAGAAAGGGAAAGGTAAAATACCGCCCCAAGGTAGAATCAATAAGAAATCCAAGTGTTTTTTTTTTTTTTGTTGCAAGAAGAAAGGGCACATGAAGAAGAGTTGCACTAAATTCTAAAAATGGCTTGAGAAGAAACGTAAATCAATCTCATTTGTCTGTTATGAATCTAATATGGTTGATAAAATATGGTGGATTGATTCCATTTCTACAATCTATATTTCGAATACCTTACAAAGTATGCGAAACCTAAAGAAGCCAGTGAAAAGTGAGCAATGCATTTATTCAGGAAACAAGATACGCTCACATGTGAAAGCTGTTGGAACATGCAGTTTAGTTTTAAGTAATGGTTTTATTTTGAATTCAGAAAAGAAATTTTATATTCCAAGTTTCTCTAGGGATTTGATTTCAGTTTTAAGACTTGTACCTTTGAGTTATTCCTTTAATTTTTATTAGATATCTTTCAGCTAATTTTATAAATTTGATCTTGTTGGAAATGATACATTATATGATGGTATTTTCCCTATTAATTTGTAGAATAATACTCTTGATACTACTATGCATGTTCACATTGGTAAGAAACCATGTGTTATAAATAAAGAATCCTCCATGTTGTGGCACTAGAGATTGAGACATATCTCCATACAAAGAATTAAGAGATTAGTAAATAATGAAGTACTTAGTACTTTAGATTTTACTAAATTCGACACTTGTGTGGATTACATTAAAGGAAAGCAAACTAACAAGTCTAAGAAAAGTGCTAAAAGGAATACGGACAAATTAGAGATCATACATTCAGATATTTGTAGTCCAGACATAGACTCATATGGTCTAAAATATTTCATCTATTATATTTGTTGGTCTGCTTTCTTTTAATATAGTCCATACAAATGTCGAAATCAATAAAATCTAAAATACCAAATACTCTATCATTACTAATCTCTTAATTCTCTGTATGGAGATATGTCGCAATCTCCAGTGTCACAACGTAGAGGATTGTTCATTTATAACACATTGTTTCATACCAGTGTGAACATGTATAGCATTATAAGTAGTATTATTTTGTAACTTAATAAAAAAAAGACCATTTGACAAGCTATTATTCCCAACAAGATTAGATTTATAAAATAAACTGAAAGAGATTTCATAAAAATTAAATGAATAACTTAAAGATACAAGTCTTGAAACTGAAATCCAATCCCTAGAGAAACTTGGAATATAAATTTTTTTTTCTAAATTCAAATAAAACCACTACATAAAACTAAACTGCATGTTCCAATAGCTTTAACATGTGAACGCATTTTGTTTCCTAAATAAATGCACTACTCACTTTCCATAGCCTGCAAGGTAATAAATGCACTATTCACTTTCCATACTCTACAAGGTATTTGAAATTTCGATTGTAAAACCAGAATCAATCCACCATATGTTATAAATAACATCAACCTATTAGATTCATAACAGACAAATGAGATTGATTTACCTTTCTTTTCAAGTCATTTTTGGAATTTAGTGAAACCCTCTTCATGTGCCTCTTCTTCTTGTAGAAAAAAAAAACACTAGAATTCCTTCCTGATTCCACTTTGGGCCGGTGTTTTACATTTCCTTTTCTTTTTGGCTTGGTTCTTATCTTTTCCTTGCATCGCCATCAATGCACTTTCACCCATTTCCATTATCTGTCTCCCTTCTTCCTGAACATACATGGCTAAAAGTTCATTAATTGATCACTTATCATTATATGTGTTATAGGATATCTTGAAGGGTCCATCTTGATGTGGAAAAATGTTCAAAATATAGTGCACAAGAAAAGACTAGACATATCAACCTCCAGAGTCTTTAATGAAGCTGTAATATCCCCCATTTGCATGATGTGCTCACACACACCTCTAACAGTAGTAAGCCTCATGGATGAAAGCTTCACAATTAAGGTGCTAACAAGTGCTTTGTCTGAAGATTCAAAATGCTCATCAATAGCCTCTAGCAGTGGCTTGACTTTGTCATGCTGCTCGACAGAACCATGAATACCAGCAGAGATTTTGGTTTTTATGAACATAACTGAGAGGCGATTACATCGCTCCCACTTTTCATATTGATCAACCTCATCTGGAGTGTTGGTTATCATTATATGTGTTATAGGATATCTTGAAGGGTCCATCTTGATGTGGAAAAATGTTCAAAATATAGTGTACAAGAAAAGACTAGACATATCAACCTCCAGAGTCTTTAATGAAGCTGTAATATCCCCCATTTGCATGATGTGCTCACACACACCTCTAACAGTAGTAAGCCTCATGGATGAAAGCTTCACAATTAAGGTGCTAACAAGTGCTTTGTCTGAAGATTCAAAATGCTCATCAATAGCCTCTAGCAGTGGCTTGACTTTGTCATGCTGCTCGACAGAACCATGAATACCAGCAGAGATTTTGGTTTTTATGAACATAACTGAGAGGCGATTACATCGCTCCCACTTTTCATATTGATCAACCTCATCTGGAGTGTTGGTCTTAGTGATAGGAGGTGGTTTATCTTTCCTAATAGCATAATCAATATCCATCCACCCTAAATGAAGAAGAATTCTCTCTTTCCACACCTTATAGTTATCACCCTTTTAATTTTTATATTCTCTCCTTCCACACTTTGTAGTTATCACCTTTTAGTTCGAGAATGTCACACTTAATATCAAAAAAATTCACAGGTTACATAACTGTATAAAATAAAATATACATGCTTATAATTAAATTGAGACTAATAAACATAAATCAAGTTTTACCAATATATATCATGTTTCAGAATATGAATCTAGTGACATTAAACTTACCTGTGGGCTAAAGTCCTAATTCAATTAAATCCATCTATAACCTTATGATAAAACTATCAAATTATGTTCTTTTTCCTAATTCCTATGGGTAAGTTAGGAAATTTAACTTGATATTCCACTCTCATTAACCATACAAATATAATAAAAGTTACTGTGGGATAAAATCTATCATATTTTGTATGATTAACTACAACTAAATTATAATTTGATCCTTAAAACTTAATATATAATTTCAATTAATTAAAAATGATGTGGCTATTTCCTAATTAATTAAAATTATATAGATCATTTAACATTAAATAATTCAGAATAAAAGCTTATATAATCGCATAAAATTATAAGCAATATAAACACAATTAAATTTCTATGTACTAAAATTATTTAACTTAATTTTGTTATAAAGTAAAGCAACAAATAACAAAAAAAACATATACACACAAAATAATAAAATAAATAATTTAAGCACATCAAAATATCCAAAATATTAAAACCATTAAGGGGGTGTTTGATAACACATCTCAACTCCAACTAAATCTATTTTTTCATCTTAATTTTTGTTTTTTTTCTAAAAAATCAACAAAATTTATAACTACTTTTTAAAAAGTTAATACTATTCAAACTTAAAAATTTCAACTTAACTCAAATTCAACTTATTCCAAACACCTTCTAAGTTCTGCAAAAATCCTAAAATAATGAATTTTTCTATTAAATTAAAAAAAAAGTCCCTTGAACGACATATCCTTGGAAAAACGACACAAAAAATGTCCCCTAAAAACGACATGTCGTTTTTGTGCTACAGCCTTAAAAGACATGTCGTTTTTATTTTAATAAAAAACGACTTGTCCTTTTGATGGCCGCAGCACTCCTCCAACAAAAAACGACATGTCTTTTTTGTCTTCTTCAACCTCCAGCCGGGTTGTTACGACCCGGTTCCGATCCGAAATGATGCCTGACGGTTTCTTGGCCTTCCGAACACCAAAATTTACGTTTCAAATCACATAAAATGCTAAAAATATAATGTATTAATGATTCCTAACAATATTTCGCATCAAAAACATCCAAAAATCAAACTTGAAATCTCAAAAAAATTTCGAACACGAACATGATAAAAACAACAAGGCAGAGGCAAGAAAATGCTCTGATACCAACTGTTAGTTTTTATTAATGATATAAACATGCTCTTAAAAATCTTAAATAGCAATTATATCAAATTCGGAATAAAAATTGGATCGAAAAGCGTACCTCCCGCCGTTGCTGTTTTCAACGCTCAAAGGTTATGGGTAAGTGGGGTTATGATTTTTCTAAACCCTCACTCTGTATTTCGATTCTAAATGAGAAAGTAGGCTTATTGAGTCAAAACGGAATTGCTAGGTCCCTTTTATGCACTCTTCCCATCACAGTCATTCTCGGACGCGCATGATTTGTGGGCAGTGAATCGGCGTGAATCTCGCGATCTTAATGGATGGAATGAATGTGGACCATATAATTGGATACGTTTCGGTTGTTACCGAAACTTTAGGAAAATCCGGAAACGAAAAATAAAAAATCCAACATCAACTACAAGAACGGCCTGAAACATAATGCTTACATATTTAATTTGAAAAAATATAAAAGTTGTTCACCTCAAGTTTGTTAACATATTTACTCCAAATTTGACGCGGCCAAAACATCCGAGGCCTTGGTTTCTCATCATCAATGTCGTCCAGATAATCTCTTATAATATTTTATTTCTGCTGCAATGAGATTCGGGTTTTTAACGTATATTATCATAACAAAGTTTCCAACGGAAGGGGAAACAAGAAACAAAGATACGGCCGTGTTTTGCTCGACCTTTTATGTCGCCCGCCTCTCCTGGAGAATTACGGCCCTTGTGTTGGAGAGATTCTCATCAGCAAAATCTTCCAAACCATAGGCATGGAAAAGTTTTGGCAAACCTATGCCAATAAGTCCATCTGTTGTGTCTACCTACAGTAATTGAGATTCAAAACACAGAAATCGATCACGTGAACTTGTGTTTCTGTGTTATCCTACGTAGGTCTCTTACTTTTGATATTACACTTCACGCTACCTCGAACTTATCTATTATTACGCAAACAATCCATTTGTCAGTATGCTTTCAAAATTAGACGGAAATTGAAGCATTCAGATCGACGGAGCTTTAGTTAAAGATTGAATTATAATTATGTGTTTCTTGAAACTAAACTAAACCTTTATCAAAGATATATTTTGATGGAAAACTGCACATTATCAAAGATAGTTCATTGATCTAAATATGTTTAATTTTCCTTCATTTTTTTTTTTAATAAAATACCTATAGAGGAGTCGTTTACATAAAAGTTCAATATCGGAGTAGCTTGACTTTTAAAATAAAACGTCATGGCCAATATAAAACTGTTGTATAATATTTTAGGGATTGTTTGTGAAAATAATCCAAGGATATTATAGCTTGCCCCTTCGTTTCTTACAAACCTCCTTGCAAATAAATTTTGCCAACCCTGCTCCCATTCTATGAGAAACATCCACAATGACTTGCTGGCAACTGCACAAATGAAGTATTGCAATGTGTTAATAACCTACTCTCCGACAACCAAGAAATTATAAGCAATTGTTTGGCATCCCATTTTAAATCCACTTTTTAAACTTTTTTTACAGTATTTTCTCTGATAAAATTTTGAATACTATTTGAATTGTGAATTTGAATACACAATCCAAACGAGGTTATAGTCCCTCATGTGACAAAACACATGAAGAAATGTGATGCGAAACAATCATATATTTCAAAGATGCAGATCATTATCTCTTTTTTTTTTTTTTTTTTTTTTGGCTATTTTTCTTTGTTAAAAGTAAGTTGTACACTTTAAAACATTCAAAAGATAAGAACTAACCCTATGTCCAATTCCATGAATGCAGTGGAAACACAATGAAACTGGTCCATGAGAACTTTGGTGTTGTCTCTACCACCTAATTAAAGACAAAATGGAGCTAAATATAAGTACCTAAGATCAATATATTCATGACAAGACACTAACATATTCAAACTGCATCCCAAATTGAAAAACTAGTATTATGTATATGGAACTTTGGGCTGGAGATTCAAATTCCGCATCTTTTGATGAAGTCAAGTGGCGGAGGCATCTTATGGCTCCCACTGAAAATTTTTGCTTTTTTTTTCCCCAAAAATTTTATAGTTTTTTTTAATTATTACCTCACTAAAAATTAAAAATTCTCATATATAGCCCCTACTAAAATTATTTCTACTCCAAAAAATTTATAGTTTTTTACTTTTTTAGCCCGCTGAAAATTCTAATTTCTTAATAGCCCTGACTAAAAATTTACCATTTTGTTTTTATACTTTGATGTTATTTATTTTTCTTTAAAAAAAATGCTATACGCCCCCACTAATATATATATGTCTAGCTCCGCTACTGGCGAAGTCAAGTGTGATATTACCTAACGATATGTCTACCACCACACTAGTAAGATATTTCTTATAAACAAAAATATTTTTTGTCCTGAATTTCTTCCTTTTTTTTTTTTTCCTAAACAATGACTAATGAAAACAAATCAGAAACATGATCTTACGTCACATAACATAACAGTAATTTTACACATGATTTTTCAATAAGATGTAGAGTTCAGATCCCTCCACTGATTCAATATAATCATTAATCCTTAAGTATCATTGTTAGGAATATCTTGATGACTGTAATTTGGGAATTTCAGGGTCTAAGTTTTGTAATTTAGTGTTTTTTAATTTGAGATTTAAGTTTTCAAAATTGGGGGTAAATTTCATATTTTGAAAACATCAAGACTTCATTAGGATATAGATTTAAATTCACAATTTAAATGGTAAATTCAAATTTTAAAAAAGGTAATGAGATCTTTACATGAAAAATGCCAGTCAAGATCATCTATGTGTTGGTGAAAAGATTTTAGGATAGGCACTTTGACATCTGTGGTTATGCTGGTGTCATCGTCTGTGTGCAATTCTCAGCAGAATATTTATGTTATTGAGACTATGATAGAAAACTTAGGGGAAAAAATCAAAAACAATTTTAAGTATAACTATTTGAAGTGGAAATTTCAAGTTGAAAATTGAAATAAAACTAACGAAAATATTATTAAAGATAAAGAACAGACCAACAGTTTCGAGTGCCCTCAGAACCAGATAAAATACACGTACCTGAAAAACCAAAAAACAAATGGACATTTGGAATTCTTGTTAGACAAATATAAAATTATAAGTGAAATGAGAATAATAGAATGGTTTAGATGTTATAAGTAATAATCACGGGTGAAAATATTGATATCCATCAGAATATCAGTGTGCAGATTTTACGAAAATATTAATGAAAATATCAATGTCGATGAAAATTAACATAAAATATGAAAATTTATCATACAATACTGAATTTTTGAAAAGTTCTAAAATAGTTTATAAAACATAAAGTGAATGAAAGACTCAATCAAAAATACCAGATTATAAATTTGCATAGTAAAATGTGATCAGTGTACGATTATGTTCATAAATTTAAGTAAAATAAATAAAAGTCAACCCGATACAAATACTTTACACCTATAATGTCATAAATGATGAGGATATATCAATAAAAAATGAAGATTTTAGGAGATTTGAACATTTTTTTTTAAGAAAAATTATGATTCAAATTAAAATTGGATATAAACATTAATATCAAAGATAAAATAATTATGTGATATAAAAGACATAATTCTCGACTAAGGCCGATTCTTGAGATATCTTTTTGGATTAAATAGTATAAGAGTCTGACAAAATTTTTTTATATAATTTTAGAATATAGGTCTCCTAATTCTTATTTTCTACCCCCTACCTCTTAGTGTATAGTAAACTGTAAGCTAAATGAAAAAAGAAAAAAGAATTTACTCGATTAAATAATAAATACATGCTTCGATGATATGTCTATGGAAATTTTCATGATATTTTTGTCTTCTAACGCAACACTTTCTAAAGAAAATCAATATTTTCCCGTAAAAAATTTTGATATTCATGGAAAGAATTTTTACTGATATTCTACAAACAAAAAAAAAACTACCCTTCTTTTTCTTTAAGAAATTTCCCCAAAAAATTAATAAAAATATCGATTTTCAATCTTTGATGATAATACTAAAAATAAAAAACGGCCAGATCCATGAGAGTAACATTTGGGAAAATACATACAAGTAATAACCTCTTTTTTTTTTTTTTTAATAACTTTTAACAAGTACAGTAAGTTCTTTTATCTCTCTCTCTACCTTATGGTTTTGCTGTCTTTCCTCTCCTTTTTGGAGGCAGAGTTGGGCGGCACCTTTGAGCTGGACTTCGAATTCCTAGCCGTATGAAGGAGATCTCATTACTACAAGAAAGATCTGAGTTACAACATGGCTATTCAAAGTTATTTTGGGATGTATATGGCGTGTAGAAGATGAGGGCTTGTTGGGTGCTTGATTTTTCATCAACAAGTTTCTTCTCAATGACTTTGTTTGGCTTGGTCTTGACGGATGCAATGGTCTAATTGTTGCTAATGATTGTATCTGTGGTAGTAAGATTTTCCTAGTTTTTTGAAGGATTTTAATTTTAATATTGGTGTCTTTATCTTCGCCTCTTAGGTAAATGCATTGGTTTTTTTACGTTATGGTTTATAATAACAGTGGTGGTTTTCCCATCTTCCAAATTGGTTTATTACACACCAAATCTGAGTTTGTGCACTATTTTAATTCCGTTATATATGAATCAGAACAGATTTAGTGGTGGCCTCTATGCTACATTGGTAGTCTCTCAATCAATCCGAAATTTCCATTTATTGTAGAGGTATTGTTGAAAAAAGCCTTATGCGTGTTTGATGATGGTTTGTCGAGGTACTATCTCGTTGTCAGGTTTCAGACATCCATTTTTCCCTTCGTGTGTCGTCAGAATATATTAATGATACTGATTTTCGTTGAGGGTTTTTCTCTGTAATACAGGGTGAGTCGTGTATGTTTGTAATTTCTATTATAAATTGAATGAAACCTTCCCTTTAAAAAAATAAATTTTTTTTAAAGAAATAATTTTTTTAATGAAAATTTGAAGAAATAATTTCATTGCCTTCAATAGCTCATAGGAAATATATATATATATATAGCTATGGTTGTGCCTGCATGCACATCTTTGTTGAGGTGTTCTCTTGTCTATTCAAACAGAATCATATTTCTATTTTTTAGGATGACACTTGCCATCTTTTAAAATTAAATAGAAATAGGAATAAAAATAAAAACGCTGGGTAGTAAGTTAAGTATCAAAATGAATGTAAAAAAATAGTTAGAAAGTGATAATTCTGTTACACCTTTTTTGGACTCTTCTCAAACTGATCATAATGGAAGAGTTCATGAACGCATCAAATTATAGTCCCTTCATCACAAAAATAGCCATGAAAAACAAGAACAACGTACGGCGTTACGGAGCTCAGGGTCGAGCTTCTGAATTAGGAGGGCGTAACTGTTCGAAAACTTGGGAAGCATGGAAATGCAGAAACTCCAATGAGGCTCTTGCGGGGTCTTCTTCCCGGCGTTTCTTGTCGCCATTTTCAACTTCACAAGCGGGTAAATTTCATCCGGGGGTGCGCAGAATCTCTCCGAAAAAACTCGTAATTCTTTTTCTTCCGATCTTCCGAAATCATAAAGATTGATGTCTTGAATGCAAAAGAAATTTTCTAGGAAAAATAAAATTCAACCAATAAATTGGCAACTTACTTCAAGAACACCCGAGAGTTGCTTGCTTGGTACAAAACTTATTTTTATAATGGTATTGAATTCTTTTAATAGACAAACCACAATTTTTGCCACGTGACGAAAAAACATATTTGCCAAAATAATGGAGGTTTTTTCATGACTAACGTGTCTGGGATATCGGTACATGTATTATGTCTTCATAACTATGTGATATACATCTCTAAACATATAAGTGATTTAAAAATATCACTTCTATTCTTATAATCTAAATAAGGTGAAATTTATTAAGGGAGAGAACGGTGATCAGAATTTAAAATAAAAATGGTATTGATACAATCACCTAAATGTCAAATATTTATTAAAAGGATATATCACAAAAACACGATAATTAACATAGCATGATCTATTAAATAACTTAGTATTTGGTCTCTCCATAACTTGGTGATCGACGTGTTTTTCCTATTTATAATATTGATATCTTCATTTTTTATGTGTTCAGTATAGAATATAATATATACCAATTCTTTAATTTGGTTATCTTTTTGTTTTTCCTATGTATAATATTATACCCATGCACGTGAGAATTCAGGTGAGTCCTAAAAGATGACGTTTTTTATTTATAATAATAAGCAATTGGCATGTACATAATTTGTAAATTTCAACTCTTGTCTATCCTAATAATGGATATACCACGTAAATGCAATACATCATCTATTAAATAATTTCTTCATTTTACGTGTATTTGGTGAAGAATATAGCATCACTAATTATCATCTCTATGATCTTCGTGTTTTTCCTATTTATATATATGTGTGTGTGTGTGTGTGTGTGTATAACATCATTAATCTCTTCACTTTACTGTGTTTGGTGAAGAATATACTACCAATTCTGATTTGGTGTTCCTGTTTTTCCTATTGATAATATTAACCCCATATGCACGTGAAAATCCAGGCGGGTCCTAAATGATGACATTTTTTTATTTATAGTAATAAACACTACACATATAAGTAATTTGTAAAGCCGTGAAGGGGTGAATGAGTTGGAATAAGGAGGTAACTTTAAGGATCTCATCAACCAGAAAGTTGGAGGTTCGAATTCGCTACTAACTCAGGGGAGTGTATACCCTGTCTGTGTGGTGTTACAAAACAGGAAATAACGAAATCACCATCAGATCCTTTAAAATTTAGTATTAAAAAAAAAAAAAAAAAGAAGGAAAGAAAGTAATTTGTAAATGTCAAATCTATTCTAATAACCTAAATAAGATAAAATTTATTAAGAGAGAATGATGGTACTTAAAGAACTTATAATAAAACTGATATTGATAAATCACCGAAATGTCAAATATTTATTTCACGTATATATCACCTGAACACATAATGTGATACCTATGATCTATAATTAACTAATTTCTTCATTTTGCATGTGTTTGGGAAAGAAAATAATACCACCTATCATCTCCATAATTTGGTGTTCTTCTTTTTTTTCCCCCCTGTTAATCAATTATAATGAAAATCCAAGTGCGTTCTAAAAAGCTTGACATTGTTTTTTTTATTTTTTTTCTTAAAGGAGAAGAGAAACACGTTCCGAGTCACCTCGCTAATTGTCACGCCCTTCTTCATGTGCCAGATTTCAGGAATTGTCGATCAAAAAATCATTTCTATTGAAATGCTTTCAAAATCCATCCTACCTTGTGGTTACAACTTAAAAGACTAGTTTTATTTTAATTTCATACCTTCTAATATAATTAAGATATAAAGTTTAAATCTAACCATTCTCAACTTGAATATATATTGGACTATAATAATAATAATAGTTCTTTCGGTTGTTCAGAAACTTCTTACACGTGTAGCTATTTACTTTAGTTGAAAGCCTGTGCATATCTTTTAAGATTTTTTTTAATAGAAAAAAATGAATTTTTTTTTTTTTTGTATAAAAGAAAGTCAATATCTTATATTAAGAAAATTTATTATTTTGTCTGTAATTATTTTTAGTAGAAACTTTTAATTATTTATAATTTAGAATAATCTATTTTAGGATATTTGTAAGTATTGAGTAACTTATCCGATTATGTATATTGTAACTTATATTTATATAAGAGCTCATTCATAGTGCTACTCACTAATAAATTATTTGTTTTTAATCCGTAAAAGACATCTACATTTAAAAATTTTTGTGTTCTTCCCCGGTCCACTACTTCTATGCATGGCTGGACCAGTATTTTCCTAAGCTGTATATGAGATTGCCGCTTCCAGACCTGGGCAAGCTAAAAGATTATGGCCTGGAGATGCTTGCAATTGATTCTCTTAATACTTTTATTACTTTCTTATTTAATTTTCTATGTAGTATCCGAGCTTAAGATCCTAGACCTCAACCATCCTCTTCACGTAATTTCCCAAACCCACCCCAAAACACAATCTTCCACAACACCCACCTCATGTAATTCCCTTTCCCAAACACATCTCATTCCCCAACTCCTTACCCTCCTCCCCTTTGCTTCACATTTCTCCCACAAAAAATAAAAATAAAAAAGAACAAAAAGAAAAAAGAAAAGAAAAAGAAAAATTCCACGTCTATCATCTAAAACCACCAAAAAAAGAAAAAGAAAAAGAAAAGAAAACTAGGATCTCTTTTGTTTTATTTATTTTATTTAATATTATATCACAGTGATTATACTCAAACAAGTTATTGATCCTTTGATCCCTTACGTTATGCACTATCTTTTGACGATTGTTATCCCTAATGCCGTTGCGTTCTATTTTGACAATTGACATCTTAGCACCCATGTGACTCTTTCTACATCCCAAATGCTTGTTGTCTTCTTCCTCATTTTCTGATAATTGTTGTCCATGCACTGAAGTGCATGTTTTCTCCTCCCTCTTGTTCTGACGATTACCATTATCTTACACCCAAGTGCCCTCTCTCCCTCTCTTGATACATGTCGTCCCTTCTCTACGCTCTCGCGCACCAATCCAATAGCCCGGATGGCCACAGGCTTCGTCGAGCTAAGTCGAATATAGGGCCTTTCAATTTCCCGTAAAAGGGACCATGGTATCGCGGTTGCAATCTTGTTGTCAAACCAACACACCTGTTGACATCCTACAAGCTGATTTGCCAACCTTTCAAATTAGGATAGCAAAGTAAAAAAGAATTAAATTGCGGGGGAAATTCATAAATTTGGTCCCAATGATTACTTGCCGGAATCGTTATTGAAATTCTGGATTGAACTCGCAAGTTTTTTTTTTTTTTTTTTTTTTTTTTTTCATGCATACAACAAAGAAGAAACCAAACAAAATACGTTCTTGTGAATAAAAAGAGAGACACATTTTGTTCTTTGTTCTTTGTTCTTTGTTCTTTTCCTCAATCATTTTTGATGGAAAACTATAGAATATTGTCGTCATTTGAGACGCTAAAATTCACAAGCAATAACTTAGCCACACTATCACGTCGGTCACAGTTGAAAAGTCAGACATGCCATTTGCTACGCAATCAAGAAAACTCCAACGACAACTTTTGATTTCCACAGAGAGTGTATGATTATTTATGAACTTCAAATATTTCTTAAATTGGATTTAAATAAGATTTAAGAGTTCGAAATTACTTTGATAGACTTCTACCCAAAAAAAAAAATTCTATTTGACATACCTCATCAAACAATTCTCGTATTTATTCTTCAATCCTTTTTTTTTTTTTTTTTTTTTTTATGTTTCTTAAAGAACGCTTGCAAAATTTATTTTTCAGCTCTTTTAAAATTTGAAAGTTTAAAATTTTTAGCTTTGCTATTTTAAATTTTTATCTAGAGGATTTTATGATAGTACACTAAAAAGATACTTTACCGAAAATATTATATTTTTAAGTTTTAACTATAATGCCTGTATGGAATTTATGTGAATTTTGAATGTTTATAATTTTAATGGGATTTTAATCAAATATGATGTTTAAAAAGTGTATAACACAACGATTTTTTCTTTCTTTCTTTCTTTTTTTGAAAAAAGAAAACTAATTAATTACTTTTCTCTTTTCATTTTTCTTTATTTATTATATGAGTGAATGGATTCAAACTCTACACACAAGTTTAGATCTATTATTATTTTTCTATTCCATTAATCGTCCCGATGACCAAATCATCCGTCCTACCCACCTCTAACCTGCCTATATTATTGGATGGAAGTAACTAGTAAGGTTGCAAAATGAGAGAGTCATCCTTTTTTAAGATGAAAGAAATGGTGAAAAAAAATTAGACCAAGCACTCTTTTAGTTTTTTTTTTTTTTTTTTTTTTTTTTCACCGTTCATATGTGATTATAGAAATTTTCTTGTCCTCTAATCTATATGCCACCCACCCATCACCCATCGTGCCCGCCCAAGAACACATAAACCAAGTATTCGTGGACCCTCTACTTTTTTGGACGAAAAGTTTTAATTAAAAAAAAAAAAAAGAAGAGTGATAACCATTGTAGTTTAACGATAACTACACTTGACTCCGTTAAAAAATACAGAATTTGAATATCTTATTAAAGCTAAGGTCTTGTTTGGGGTTTTAATCCAAATGATATCTTTTCATCTCAGTTTTTTTTATTTTGAAAATATTTTTATTTTTTTCTGAAAATACTTTTATCTTTTTAAAAAGTCAATAAAAATTTTCAACTCAAACTGTACTTTTTCAACTCAAACTCATTTATCAAACGGATAAAAAAAAAAAACGCCCCTATCAGAAATTGAGAAAAATATTTCGAAAAAAAAAAAAAAAGACAAACAAAAACAAAGTCAAGGAAAAAGCCGCCCAGCTTCCACGTGCGTCGATCTAATCGAACTGAAACTCAGAACTTGTAAAAACCACTCACACGCTTTACTCTTCTTTCTTCTTTTACACGCCGTTGTTTTCTTCCACTTCACCAACATTTTCAGTGTTTTTGGGGCAGAGTCCGAGTTTTCTTTTCTTGCCCCATTTTCCCGGAAAATTTTAAAAAAAAAATGGCGGTCCAGCTTCAAATTCCCCTCCTTCAAAACCCTAAGCTCAACCTCCTCAACAACCGGACTCCAAGTCCGACCTTCTTCAACCTCAAGAATCCCAATTTCTCCTTCTCGCCGCGCTTCTCGACCACTCTTTGCCTCCCGAGTCTACGATTCTCCTCCGGACGGCGTCGTTTCGTCGTGTCTGGTTGCGTCAGCGCCGGCCGAGAAAGTCTCGTCGACGATGGGAGAATTAGCGGCCTCGGCGAGGACGAAGACGACGGCGTTAATTACTCTGCTCCTCCGGCGACGGTGTTCGATGAACGAGATGAAGAAGAGGAAGGAATTGTGGCGGAGGTCAAGAGAGAGGAATTGGAGAGTCGAGGGATGTGGAGTCAGATGAAAGAGATCGCGATGTTCACCGGACCTCTCTCGGGCCTTTGGATCTGCGGTCCGCTCATGAGTCTCATCGACACTGCGGTTATCGGCCAAGGGAGCTCCATTGAGCTCGCCGCTTTAGGTATTTGTTAGGAAATTATTTTCTTACAATTATTTTCTTTTCGATTTTGATTCCGAATTCTTGAATTTAAAATGAAAAAAAGTGTTTCCTCTTGTGAATTTTGATAATTCATGTTTGTGTGTGCAGGGCCGGGAACAGTTTTGTGCGATAATTTGAGTTACGTGTTCATGTTTCTTTCTGTTGCTACTTCCAATATGGTTGCCACTGCACTTGCTAGACAGGTTACTTTCTCTTTTGGATTATACATGTATACATACATACATATATATATATATATATATGTTGAATGCTTTTCTTGTTGAATCGAGGATATATGAACCCAAATTTTGCACTTTTATGAGGATTCCAAGAGGATTATGATAAGTGCACCTATAAATTTTAGGAGAATATGAAGAGCAATAGTTTAGCAATTTTTTGTATTGTTTTAGCTCCAATGACTGACTTAGGTTGTTATAGTTCAATCTAGGATATGCGAATCTAAATTTCGTTAGTTCTTTGTGGCTTCCAGGAGAATTAGAGACACTTTAAGTGCGCCATAAATATTAGGCAACTAAGGAAAAATCTATTTTTGTATCGTTTCAACTATATTGTCTTAACTAATTTTGGGGAAAACCTTGTAAAGTGAGCTTTAAGCTCATATGTTTTAGGCCTTAGTCCGACCTTTTGACGGAAACATGCTATTGCTCGAGCTAAGCTCACGTCATTCCGCTGCCGTTGTAAATAGTTTGTAGTTTCGATCCAGAGTCAGGCCGATGGTTTGTAGTGAATGTACAAGTTTCCCAACCACCAGAGAAAAAAGAAGAAGAAGAAGAAGAACAACAAGTAGAAGAAGTCCCTCAGTTATATATTATGCTAGGGTTACCATATAACATTATGCAGTTATAGTTGAACGGTCTTTTCCATGTTTTGTGTTCCGTTGTTGACCATCTATTATTGCCGCAGGATAAGAAAGAAGTGCAACATCATATATCTGTCTTGCTCTTTGTTGGATTGGCTTGTGGCTTCTCAATGCTATTGTTTACAAGATTTTTTGGTTCATGGGCTCTAACTGGTAATAACAATTCAAACATAGTTTCATAATACTTTAGCTATCAATAGATTGAGCGCTTGGTTATGTTTTGTTAGGTGGGCATAGGAGTTTCCTGATGCTTTGAAGTTCCATAGGCTTTCCAGTGACTGATAAATTTACTACTGTTACTTTCAGCTTTTACTGGGGCCAAGAATTCACATGTTGTACCTGCGGCAAACACCTATGTTCAGGTATCTTTACCTTTTACTTTTCTCTAATAGCTTGTTGGCATCGTTCTTCAGTCTCAATATTTTATTTTCATAGTAATTGATAACCATTAAATAATTCACCAGATCAGAATTTTAATTTGCAGCATTACAAACGCTTTTCCAATTTTGTTATGTTTGCTCAGCACCATGTATTTTGTTGCTTTTACTATTCACATTTATGGAACACTCCAATGCATAATTCTTGGATGACTTTTCGATTGAAATGATTATTTTATGTTGGTAGATTCGAGGCTTGGCATGGCCTGCTGTTCTTGTTGGCTGGGTTGCCCAAAGTGCAAGGTTACTTAACTCTTCCCGCACATTTATTGTGGAAAAAGTTTCAGGAAAAAATTATTATTAACATTGGTTATTCGTCTAATGAAATTATAAGAAAACATTGCAGTCCCTTCTTGAAGTCACTATGAATACTTGATGAAGTGTTGTTGAAGTCTCAAGGTCTGTCTTTTTAGTGCTGTAAATAGAATTTTTTCTTACGAAGAACTTTTTCTGACGAGGAATGATTTTAAGAAGAAATATGTTAGAAATCAGCATCTTACAGTGAAGATTATTCACAAATATTTCTAAATGATGTCCTTAGATTGTGAACTCTTGTAAGTTGAAACTCCGCTGAGTTTATATTCTTGTGTTTTTATTTTTCTTCCCAGTCTTGGCATGAAAGATTCTTGGGGACCTCTGAAGGCTTTGGCTGCAGCCAGCGTCATAAATGGCATTGGTGATATAGTCCTGTGCAGCTTTCTAGGCTACGGCATTGCTGGTGCAGCATGGGCTACGATGGTGTCACAGGTATGCAGGAGAAACTTCTCGATCTTGCATAACTTGAGATTTTATTTCTTTTGAACTTGTTTAATATATATTCTAGGATTATTCTCCATTCAGTACTTGGTTTTGTTTTCGTCTGTATTGCCACTAACTAGATTGTTTTAGGTTGTTGCAGGATATATGATGATTGAGGCTTTAAATAAGAAAGGATATAATGGATATGCCATCTCCATTCCCTCTCCCAAAGAACTTTTGGAAATAGTCGGGCTTGCTGCTCCAGTGTTTGTGACAATGATGGCCAAGGTTACATATTGCTCCATCATATTTCTGTATTCTAGTCTCTTGCTAGGAATCTGAGACAATTTTTTAATCTTGTAGGTGGCTTTCTACACTATCCTTGTATATTTTGTAACATCAATGGGCACAAACATCATGGCTGCTCATCAGGTTGTTTTCTTTCGCACGAGTATTTTTGTTCCCCACTTAGCTTTATTTCTGTGCACCACCAATTACCATTGCCACTACTGACTTGACAATTTTCCGTAGGTCATGATTCAAACGCTCTTCATGTGCACAGTTTGGGGTGAACCTCTTTCTCAAACTGCACAATCATTTATGCCCGAGTTGCTTTATGGAGTCAAACGTAGTTTGGAAAAGGTTTGTGATACTTTGCAGATGCTCTAACCACCAAAGTCGGTCTCTGGTTTTGAAAAAAAAAAACAATTCATTTCTTCGAAAGCGTTCTCAAAGTTTTAAGATATGTAACAGGCAAGAATGCTGCTCAAGTCACTCATCACGATTGGAATTGTAGTTGGATTAGTTTTAGGAGTTGTTGGTACATCTGTTCCTTGGTTGTTTCCAAAGATCTTTACACACGATCAGATGGTCATACAGGAGGTTTGGGCTTTCTCCTTCAACAACTCCTAATTTTACAAGTGTTGCCATAATCTTTTGTTTTTTTTTTTTTTTTTTTTTATAATTTTATTTAACCAAGAAAATCTTGTGGGGTTCTGATTCTCCGTTTCACTGTCTTACCTCTGCTGTTTCATTAACTCATCTTCAATAATGATACTTTTTCTTTGTCTATCTAGATAAAAATGCTTTTAAATTCTTGACTCTTGGTATTTCATCATAATACTTGCAGATGCACAAAATTTTAGTACCATACTTTCTTGCTTTGTCTGTGACACCCCGACTCACAGCCTTGAGGGAACATTGCTGGTATGTTGTTGTCGTTGTTTTTTTTTTTTTTTTCCCTTGGGTTTGAAGGAGGGTATAGTTTCATATTTCATTATTACTGTTTCTCACTCTCTGTGAGCGATGATTAGAAACTCATTTAGGACACCCCGTCTCTATTGTCACTTATCAGAATTCTGCTTTGTTTTGTTGTTCTTAAGGCCACACTAACCATCTCAATGCATGTCTCTAGATTTTAAGATTATGCTTTTTAGTGTGAGGCCAAGTAGATTACCTTTAAAAGATAAGAAACTAAGTATAAGAAACTAAGTACAAATTAAATGTCAGATTTTATTTCTCATTCACTCGTCAGTTACTTTGTTCGCAACTTTGACTGCAAGCTGTAATCTACATAAGAACATGCACAAACTTGTACTGTTTACTGTCGTAATATCTGCTCGTACTTCTTGCAGGCTGGACGAGACCTAAAATTCATTAGTATGTCAATGAGCGGCTGCTTTACCTTTGGCACAATTCTACTGATGGTAGAATTAATCTATTCCCTTTGTTTCATGATCTGTTAGTCTTTTAGAATCTGCCTTGAGTTAAATGAGTAAGATTAGCCTCGTATTTTTTTTTTTCTTATTACCAGATTGTTAGCAGCAAAGGATTTGGTTTGGTGGGCTGCTGGAGCGCACTTGCGGCATTTCAGTGGGTAAGACGCAATTCTGACCTTCTAAACCCGCTAGTTGCTACTTTCTTTATTTCCTATTTTTGCTACAATTTACACCTGTAAATTCCATTGGAAACTTAACTCTTTGTTTTTCCGTCTTTTTTAAATGTTCTAGACCCGATTGTTTATCGCTCTTGGACGCCTTCTATCCCCCAAAGGCATTCTATACTCGGAAGATCAATCCAAGTGCACACTGGAAAAACTAAAAGCTGTATAGTTAAACGATCTAGTTGTGCGGTTGCTGCGATGATGGGTTATACCATCTTGGGAAGGATCAAAAGATCATTATATTTATTGGTCGTGGTGCTTTGCTGAATGCTCGCGTGTTCCTCACATGCCCTACTGGCCAAAGACGAGGTCGTTGCCATCTTGACGTCCCTAGCAATTCTACACGTCTGTTGTTTGTAGGATCAATTCTTGTAATTGTAATGGAACTGACAAATATTTAGTTCTACGTGATTATATTGTCAATCAACAGCAAAATTCCTGTACTCATTAAAAATAAATAAAATTTGCTGAAAGGTGAAAGAATGACTTCAAAAACTTGGCCAGGCTCCAGAAATTTATATATATATATATATATATATTGGTAAACTACTTTAAGAACTTGTCTTAACACAGCTTAATACAATATCACCACAGTTTTAAGGGCGTCTAAACCCTCCTACTTCCCCACCGACCACGGCCGGACACTCTTGGTCTTGCTCCATTTGTCTGCAATTTCCAAAAGATTCAGTAAGGTTCTTCAACAGAAAATAACTAAATTTATGTAAATGCCCAACGGAGAAAAAAGATGAGCAGTCACTAGAAAGAGGGAGTTTTGTCTCGGTGGTTCTTTACCAGAAATGTCGGTCTCGCTCTGAGTTGTTTCCTCCTCATGAAAATCTTCTGATACTGCCTCTTTTTCTCCTCTGCTTTCAACTTGGTGAGGCTGGGCCTGTAAATAATCACTGTTCTACCAATTTTACCAACAACAACTGAACCAGTCAGTTCCTCCAATTGCTTCACCACATCGTCTAGCTCCCCGGGACACGTCCTGTGTATTTTAATCTGCTCACACCATTTGAATTTAAAATTCAGGTCAGCTTGCACTTCAAACTCTTTTCCCATTAGTTACCAAGTAAAACAGGTAAAAACGTAATGTACATTATAAGTAAGGAGTAAAGATACAACCAAACGAAGAATGACAGCTCAATGAAGTCACCACAACCAAACTAAGCCATGTATAACCAATTGAGGGATTCCACAACTGTAGCTCTTTATTCATGTATATTTCATATCCCTCCAATAAAATCACGACTGGTTAATCAAAAGTTCCGTTGGGATTGAAATATCATGTCACATCTATAAAAAGGCCATGTTAGGTAAATCAGTTTATTACTGTTATGACCATAAGGGATCACAAAGAAGGAGAAATATGAGCCGATTCCGCAATAGAGACGCCCTATATGCGCCAATTTTTCCATGTCTACCTACGAGCCATAGCAGAAGCTGTATTTGACCTCAAACGACAACTTAGAACAACCCAAAACAGATTCAGAACGTACGGTTTGCCCTCAAATCTATTTCCCATAATGGAAACGTAGATGTCAAATCAATAAATAACAAACATTTTTCGTAGTTTCCAAATAGGTAAAAGCAATTCTCTGAGGAATTTCATCGAGCGGTTGTAGCGCAACAAGAACAACTCCGAAAACCCCATGAAAAAGCAAAGAAATACCTTGAGAAGCTCGTTGGCCTCAAGTGTCTCGACGAAAGAAGTGGCGACATTAGCGGTGACGCCGGACTTCCCCACCAACTGGGACTTCAACTTCTTCCCCAAACTATGTGCGTACGACGCCAATTCCTTCTTCTCCTTCACCGTCAGGCTCGGCAGCTCCACCCCACTTGTCCTCACACGTAATGCATGCAAACCCACATTATCCAATTTCTCACTCTCATTTTCACCTCCATTCTCTTCCATTTCAACCTCTCGGGTGGGTTCACTTTCTTCATTTTCATATTCATCTTCATCTAGTTCTAGTTCTAGTTCTGCTTCTGTTTCCACCGACAAGGAAGCGTTAATGGGCGGTGGAATGCGAGTGTTTGAGTGGGACAGAATGCGGCAGAAGAGGAGAGGGAGAGAAGCGAAGAGAGTTGTCGTGCTTGTAATTGTAAAGCGAGGTTGGTGCGAGTGCGAGAGGAGATTAAAGCGTTTGGGTGTGGTTTTGGAAGCAGAAACTGAGGAGAGTAAATGGGGTTTGAGAAGAAAAGGGGGTGAAGATGATAATGGCGGTAGTGGTGGTGATGGTGGTGGGCAGTGGTGGAGGATGTGGTGGCGCAGATGAGACGCCGCACCTGGTACTGCTACCGCCGCCATTTTTTCTGCTGCTTTTAGCCTTTTCCAAGCTGAAAAAAAGTGCCCTGTGGATTTCGTCTCGATATTTCCATGGTTCTTCAGGTTTTCTGTGTTATTTTAACTCTGAGGCTGATTGATCACGTGAGGGTGTTTGGTCTAGTGGTATGATTCTCGCTTCGGGTGCGAGAGGTCCCGAGTTCGATTCTCGGAACACCCCCATGTCTTTTAATTATTGAGATTTTTTTTTTGTAACTAATTTTGGAGATAAGAGACTTTGAATTTTTACGACTCGTTTCATCTTAAAACGTCTAATTACTTTTCACTATCATATCATGATTTCAGTAAACTTAAAATTTGAAAGTCGATAACTTCGTTATGTTAAGTGCAAATGAGAAAATTTTTTTTTCAATTGCATAAAATTTATAAAAAAATGAAAAAAAAATCCATTAGAACAGGTGTTTGGGGTCTTGTCTCTAGACGGAGTTTTAACATCTTCGCTCCCTCTTTTCTATTTTTAAAAAACTTAAATTTTAAAAAATTCATAACTTTCATTTTTTTTTTTTTTGAAAAAGAGATTCATTAATAAAATCAACTAACAAGATCGGCTTTCACAAATGGACCTAGCCATCTTGGAACAAAATCAACTCCGAAACAATAAACAGACTTTGAAATAGCAAATTTTACCAACATATGAGCAACCTTATTCTCTTCCCGGGGAGTATAGCAAACCATCCCACATCTAATAATCGAAAGAGACTCTCTAATATCTTCAACAATATTCGCTTCTAGTGCCTCCGCAACTGGAGTCTGAATAGCACTGACAACATTCTTCGCATCCGATTCCACCACCCAATTATCCAACCCCAGAAAATTGGCTAGACACACACCCTCCCTCACAGCTAGACATTCTCCTATGTGGGGAGAAAACTTGCCAAAGATGCGTCTAGCCAGACAACTCAAAACAGCCCCATCTTTATCTCTCGCCACCACTCCGATGCCAATGAACTCCAAAGAACTATCCACAGCTGCATCTACATTAATCTTGATCTGACCCTGACCCGGAGCATGCCATAAAGGCTTTGGATCCAACGACTTCTTTTCGAGAGGAAAATCCAACCCATTACAAACCAAAAAGTCGCCAAGAAAACTTCCCGCCCAAGCCACAACATCATTTGCATTCATCATTTTATTCTCGAAAATCCACTTGTTACGTCTCTGTCATAGACACCAAATGATTGTCAGGAACACTCCCATTTCATCACTACTCCAATGCCCAGTCACAAATAGACAGAGGGCATACAAAAGTCCTCCCAGAAACTTCTTCAGAACTGACCATAGAGCATTATTCCTTCAAACCTCCCGAGCCTCAGGACAATACCAAAACGCATGGCTAGTATCCTCCATATTAACTCGACATAACGGGCACAGCTTGTCCACCTCAATACCACACTTAGCAAGTGAGAGTTTTGTAGGAAGAGCATCATGAAAAGCATGCCATACATGAATTTTAACCTTGTTTGGGACATATGACTTCCATAGTTTCCCCCACCACCTTGAATCTAATCCTCCCCCTGACGTAGAACCCGAGCATCGTCTGTCCATCTCCACTCTGTAAGCAGACCTCACAGAAAACCCTCATTTGCCTTCGTAATGCCACACCCACCTATCAGGTCTTCTCCTTGAACTCAAAGGAATACTCCACACCAATTCCCGATCTATCGATAAAAGAATGGATTCCAGCTTCTCCTTATCCCAACCGAAGGGAGACAATAAATCAGAAACTTTTAGGTTCTCCATATTAGCCGGGGGCCTTGAAATAGGTCGGAAAAGAGTTGGACGAGGAATCCACGGATCCTTAAAAACCTGTACACTCTTACCATCCCCAATCCGCCATCTCAGACCTTCCTTTAAGAGCTCCCGTCCCCAAACAATACTCCGCCACACATAAAAAACATTATATCCGATATTAGCATCAAGAAAATTTGAATTGGGGAAGTACTTAGCTTTAAGTACCCGAGCCATAAGGGAAGAAGGAGACGTGAGAATACGCCAACCTTGTTTAGCAATCAAAGCTTTGTTAAAAGCTGATATATCTCGAAACCCCATACCACCCTCGATTTTGGCCTTAGTAAGCTTCTCCCATCCAATCCAGTGGATCTTCCTATCTTCGCTTCCTCCATTCCACAAAAACCTAGCAATAAGAGATTGGAGATTATTGCAAAGAGTAATGGGTATCTTAAACACACTCATAGCATAAGTGGAAGTAGCTTGAGCAACTGCCTTAATAAGGATCTCTCTCCCTCCCACTGAGAACAATCTACCCTTCCACGATTGCAACTTCACCCACACTTTCTCACGGACCCGATCAAAGGTTCTCCTCTTGTTCCGTCCCACAAACGATGGCAGCCCAAGATACGAATCCTGAACTCCTCCCGATGGTAATCCTAAGCATTCTGAAATCATATCCTTCCTTTCCACTGACAAATTCGGACTAAAACTAATGATAGATTTTTGGAGATTAATCACCTGTCCTGAAGCCCTTTCATACTTAGCCAAGATGTCTTTGATCAGCTGACAACAACCCAAATCAGCTCTACCAAATATAATGCTATCATCCGCGAAGAATAAATGACTGATCCGTGGAGCACCTCTCGCACAAGAAACCCCCAAGATAGCTCTTTCACTTTGAGCCTTCCGAAACAAACTCGATAGACCCTCTGCACAGAGGAGAAAGAGATATGGAGACAAGGGACATCCCTGTCGAAGACCTCGGGAAGGAACAACATCTCCAACTGGTTCACCATTTAGGAGAAAAGCAAAATGTGCAGTTGAAACACAATCCATAATGCGCCTAATCCAATGGTTAGAGAAACCCAGTCGAACCATAATGGCTTGTAGAAAGGGCCACTCGACTCTATCATACGCCTTACTCATATCTAGCTTCAATGCCATCAGCCTATTCCGCCCCCCAGTTTTCCTATTAATAGTGTGCTTAGTCTCAAAAGCCGCAATAATATTGTCAGTAATCAAACGTCCTGGGACAGAAGCACTCTGTTCATCCGAGATAATATCCGGCAAGTACACTTTTAGACGATTAGCCAAAGTCTTCATAATAATCTTATATACTACATTACAAAGACTGATGGGTCGAAAATCCGATACCTTTTTCGGAGACTTGATCTTTGGAATAAGAACAATGTAGGTAGCGTTTAAATCCCGAATAGAACAGTGACCATTAAGCACCTTGAGACACGTCCGAGTAACATCAGCACCAACTAGATCCCAATTCTCTTGGAAGAAACCGGCATGAAAACCATCAGGACCCAGCGATTTCCATGCTCCCATACTAAACACCGCTCTTTTAACATCTTCCGCTGAAAAAGAAGCATCAAGAGATTCAGACATGGCTGGCGTCGCCCTCCTCTCCACCCCTTCCAAAACTGCTTCCAAAGACGCTTCATCTGGATGATTTGTCGCAAAGATATCATTAAAGTAGCCATTAAGCACCACAACAATTTCCTCCTTCTTAGTGACCCATACCCCCATACCATCCTCCAATCCTATAATGCGATTCATGTTCCTTCTTTGCGATGCCTTGTTGTGGAAAATTTTAGTATTTCGATCACCCCCTCGAAGCCATTCCACCCGCGACCTTTGCTTCCAATAATATTCCTCTAACCCCAATAGTTGATTCATAACTTTCATATTTCTAATTGAAATAAGATAATTCTCATGTCAAAATACTCACAATAAGTTATGAACAAAATAATATACATTTTGCCTTTTTTTTTTTCCTGAACATATCTTATATTGTTATATTATTTTCTATATCATAATTCATTTTCATTTTGCACTTCAACCAAACACATATTTTAAAACAAACTTCCAAAATTCCAACTTCAAAAGCTTCCCTAAACTGACCCTTAATAATTTTTTCGAACACACACTTCGAATATTTTTTCAACTAAATACACATTTTTAAAACTCATATCTTTTAATTGTTGAGAATTTTTTTTAAAACTAATTTATCTTCAGGACTCATTTGGACTTAAAACTTCTAATTACTTTTCATTATTATATCTTCAAATGTGTCTAGTGAACTCAAACTTTAAAATCTCATAACTTTATTATGTTAAGTGCAAATGAGATTTTTTTTTTTAATTGCATAGAATTTGAAGAAAAACGAAATAAAATTCATACTAGAGGCATTTGTGATTCTGTCTCCAAACGGAGTTTTGACATCTTCACTCCCAAACTCCCAAATCTACAACTCACTTTTTCTCTCTTCCGTTTCAAAAAAACTCAAATTTGAAAAATCCGTTACTTTTTTTTTTTTTGGAAATGCAATATTTTATTAGGCAGAAGCCTCAATAGAAACGACATTAGAGACTACAAAGGGAGTCTCATGAATCCAAACCTTGGTACAATTAGAATTAAAACCAAACTTAGCTAGGAGATGAGCTACATGATTGGCCTCACGACGAATGTGATTGACACCTGTACTCTTCAGTTGGAGAAGCAATTGCCTCACATCATCCATAATCGGACTTTCCTCAGCTAGATCCCGAACCTCCATAACAGCCGAAACGACATTTATTGCATCAGTTTCCACCTCAATGAGAACACTCTCCATTTCCTTAGCTAACAACAACCCCTCCCGAAGAGCGGAACATTCAGCCAAAAAAGGAGAAAATCTCCCCTCTAAGGTTTTTGCCAAGGCTCCCACTATAATCCCTTTCTCATCTCGGATAACCGCACCTATGCCAATGTGGTCCGATCCTGGAAAAACCGAAGCATCAACATTTAGCTTATAATAACCTGGTTGAGGGGGTGACCAAACATTAGAGCCTATAGCTTGTTGCCGAGCCGGAACCTGATTCAGGGCCTGCCATTCCCCAAAACTAGCAATACTCAAATCAAGAATAGTAAACGGATCTCCATCCTCCCCCCCATGAATAACCTTATTTCTTTCACCCTATAATTTCCATACAATCCAACACACCAAAGCAAAATCTTCTATTGAAAGTTCTAACTGCACACATCTCAGAAAATCTGCAAAGGGGACATCACTCCTGTTCTCCACCGCTTTCCAAACCGTGAGAGCTTCCAGACTACTAGAGACGTCGGGCAATCGAGAAGGGCATGTGATATGGATTCGGCCTTTCCTTTACATCTCGGGCACACATCATCACAGTTAATGCCCCTATGCTGTAGTGAAGCCATCGTTGGGAGAATCTCATTAAAATTCGTTACTTTTATATTTCAAATTGAAAGATGATTCTTGTGATAAAATAATCACAGTGACAAATGAATGAAACAAGATCTATTTAACATATTTTTTGCTGAACATATCTTAAATTGTTGCATAATTTTCTATATCATACTTCATTTCCATTTCATACTTCAACCAAACACATATTTCTAAACGAGAATTCCATCTCCAAGAGTCTCCCTAAATTGGCCCTCAATTATTTTTTTAAACATGCACTCCAAACATTTTTTTTCAACCAAACACATATGTCTAAAACTCATCCCAACTTCAATCTCAGTTGACGACCTACTTATAAACAAATCATAAATGAGGATTTTCAAGTCTAATATCTGATATTATAAATAACAAAGTCAAAACTACATGATACCAAAATGATAGTTTGGATTGAAATGATCTCATGTAAACTAATTTTGTGGGCACTAGTAGAAAAATAATAATTAAGAAATCTTCTAAAGCACCTATTTGGAGTGGGGTTTGAACTGAGAAATTCAATTTGAGTTGGGAATCTAAACTGGATGGTATTTGAGAGGGAGAAAAATAAGTGCCATGTGGATTTTGAAAAAGTAAAATATTCAATTTGAAGTGATTTGTGTGCATTTTGTCAATCCAAAGCTTTGATCGGGTAAAATCTTTTCATCACTATGATCTTTGTCTCAATACCTCTCCAAGCTTATCAAACTAAGACACATTCCCATTAACTTTGAAATATGATAAAAAATTTTATCTACTCACTATTTCGGAGTATAACTCACATAAAAATTGTTAATTACAAAATTATACCTTCTAGTTCTAATTATTTCTCAATTTGTTTCTATATTTTTAGAAACTATATAGATATTCTTGAAATTAAATATATATATATGTTGATATCGTCCCTCGTATATTATGTGAATAGAAAAAAAAATACATACATATACATATATACACGACATAACTATCCTTAAATAGCTTAGAAAAAAAAAATTTTGATACATTCAAAAGACATTAAAAAACCCTAAAAGAAAACAAATTTCAAAAAAAAAAAAATTTGAATTTATGTGTTTTAAACGTTTAGAAGAATTTTATAACTTAATGAGAAACAAACTTGGTAACATGAAATGATACTAGGCTCTTCCCCTTCTGATTCCGAATCCTCATTTTTTGTCCATCCAGCTGATAACAACTCCATCTAAAATTTGTGATATACATAGAGAAAAACAGAATAAAAATGGAAAAATGAAAAAGAAGGAAACCCATACATGTTTGTTCCTATATTCTGTTAGTACCACAACCATTATCGATGTGTTTGGCCCCTTTCCAACTAAGTCCCACATCGGTAGATTTTAAAGTGTGGGAAAACTTGGTGCTGTTATTTATAAAGTTGATAGCATATTTGAGAGCATGGGTTTTAGAGATTAGCCTATCTACTATCTATGCAAAAATATAGATATATTTTTGAAATTTTGGTGTTTATTAAATAAATTTTATCACTTTTTTGTTCTTATTCTTCACCATGTTAAATGGACAGTCAAGTCGCTAACCTCTGTTTGAAACCAGGAGAAACTAGAAGCGATATCCTTTGTTTTAATTTGTTAGAAAACTAATAATAAATGATTTTTTGAACCATTTCATATCATTATTTAACAACAAACATAAAGCTCAAATCAAATTACATTGAAATGAAAAAGAAAGACATCCAATGATTTTAAACGATTTGCAAGTCTGAGTTTGAGTGAATGCGGCAATAAGCTGGTGCATCAATAGTATGAGGTCGAAGCGGGTCCGTTTGGTGAATGAGTTGAGTTTGAGTTGAAATGAAATTTTTAAGTTGGAGTTGAGTTGATTTTTTAAAAAGTAATTATAAATTTTATTGACCGTTCAAAAAAAGACAAAAATTAAAATAAAAAAATACAGTTTAATTGGAGTTAAACTTTGTTACCAAATAAAGGAGTGTCTTTCTCTAGCCTTTTAGTTACTAGAAGGAAAAAAAGGAGAAATTTTATTTGCACTCACATTTTTTATAAATATCTTCACAATATCATTAAAGATTCTAATTATACTTTTACCATACAATAAAATTATCTTAAAACCCATTAAAATGCTCACTCCCCCCCCCCCCATACCTATAAATAGAAATATTCTTTGTTATGTAAAATAATTTAAAAAATATATATACCACATAAATGGAAGAAATTTTTTTTTAAAGAAACAAAAAAAATTCCCTACAAATTTAATTAACATTAATTTCATTTATAAACTCTAAGTTGTGATCTTCATAGATAAAATTTTTTTTCTTAAAAAATATTTATAACTACTTGAAAATTTTCAATGGATGATTCAAGTGAAATAAGAATAAAAGAAAACCTGTCTTTTAAAGAGCCATCAATTATTGAAGTATGTGTTTTTTAATTTTTTGATTCATTATTATTATGAGTTCTTTTTATATGCTTTTAGAATTTAAAAATGATTTTTTGTGGCTTTTTTTTTATTCGATTCTTCTTTTTTATTTTTTTTTTCTTGCTAAGTTTGTTTATGTGATTCTAATATTCTATACATATACATATATCCACAGGGCGGCGGGACTTCGATTGTGTTGTATCGGGTGAAGGGGAGGGGTTGGTAGGCTTGGTAGGGCTTGAACCTACAATATAACTGTTTTATTTTTTAATATAGGATAATGGTCCCTGATTTTTGATTTAGATTGTTTCTACATGCCTTAAAGTTGTTATTAAGGAATAATTTTTTTATTATAGATTTATTTTTACTGATTAAATTTTAAGTCTTTTTTGTAAGAAGTGTGCCACAAAAAAAAATTTTTTGTATACTCTTTTTCTTTTTAGAGATACTTTTCCTTTGTTCGGACGACATATCCAAATTTAGAAATTAGAAAATTTTTACAAAAAAGTATTTGTCTTAACTTTTTTTATCATTCTTTCATTTTGAAAAAGAAAAACTATATCATTTTTAACTTATTTTGTACCGTACATAATTTTTTTTTTGGGGAAAAAAGAATCTTTTTAAAATATTCTCGCAGTTCACAATTTTCAACACTATTTTTTCACTCCAAATAACGTTATGTTTTCAAGAGGAAAATTTTTACACATTCAAAAATAATCTTATTCTCAAAATAAAAAAAAACTTTCAATTTAAAATAATAAAATTTTCTTTTTTGAAAATGAACACTTGATTCAAATGGAGCCAAAATATGTTTCCTTTTTGAAAATGAAAAAAATATTTTTTCTCTCAAATATATTTGTTAATTTCTTTTTGATAAAACAAATTAAACTTAAAACGAAAGTGCATGTATAAGAGGATTATATCCAATATTATATAAAAGTTAATTATAAAAGAACAGATTTATTATATTTATATTTAAAAATAATTATCAGGTAAGAGTATTTATAAAAAATGTGGATGCAAATATAACCACTAAAAAAAAAGGCTTTCATAAAAATTCTCGTAGAATCAAGAATGAAGTTTTCATTCTGTACATGTCAAATCATGAATTAGTAACTGTATCCAATCTCCAAAAAATCCCAATTGTTCATATTTTTAACTTTGGAAAATGGGGGATCCACTAAATTTGGTATGCTCAAATCTCATTATTTTTTACGAATAAGATTTTCAATCAATTAAATTTTAGGGTCCATTTGGTTAATGAGTTTGAGTTGAAATTTTAAAGTTTAAATAGTAACTTTTGTTGACTTTTTAGAAAATACAAAAAAATTTTGAGGAAAAAGATAAAAATTTGAGTTTAAATCTTAAGTTTAAACTTGAACTACAAACGGAGCCTTAGTAGATACCTCTAATAACACCATCCCAAATAATAATAACAAGATAATAATAATAAAACTAATTGTTAATAGAGCTCATGGGCACGAAAACTGGGTCCGTTTGGTTCGTTAATTTGAGTTGAAATATTTTAGTTGTAATAGTAAATTTTTTTTGAATTTTCAGAAAAGACAAAAAACTTTTTGAGAAAAAGATAAAAAAAAAGTACAGTTTAAGTTGAAATGAGATGATGAGACAAACGGACGCTATATCTTTAGAGCTCGTGGTGTTAAGACGGGTCAATCTAAGGAGGAAATTCTGCCCTTGCTGGAAAAGCTCATAAAGGAGGCCAAGGAAAGCCGACACAAGTCACCGGAACAAAAAAAGAAAGAAAAACTTTGTCCCATGAGTAAAACTTTTGTTCACCTACCTTGCTTGTCGAAATATTCATTTTAAAAAGATTTCGTACTCGTTTAATTTATCAACTCGAATTTAAAATTTTCATCTCAATTTTTATTTTTTTCTGAAAAAATCTATAGAGATTTTATCTTTTCTAAAAAATTTTTTTATCTTTTCTAAAAAGTCAACAAAAATTACTATTGAAATTTAAATTTTCCAACTCAAACTGATGAACCAAACGAAACCGAACATTTCAAAAAGAGAATCTTTTTGGATTGATATTTTAGCAACGAAGTCCGACGACCCAAGATGAACCTATCGGATGCGGATTTCAAAATAATAAAAAATTTATGCTCTTGATTCAACCACTTAAAATACTCATCTTGAAATTTTTTTTTGCCTTTTTTCCAAAAAAACTTCTCTGTCTCTTTTCCCAAAATTTTTCTTTGTCTTTTCTGAAAATTTAAAGAAAATTTACAATTAGCAAACTTAAAAATCTCAACTCAGGGGTCACGGCGGCTGGACTACTCAGAGGTGGGTCACCGAATCGGACCCTTAAGGAAGTTTGATAGACGCCGACAATAATTTAAACTAAAGTGTATGATGAGTTTATCAATAATGTTTACCGTTTTTCTGACCTAAAAAAGAAATTATCTTTTTTAGAAAGATCTTTTCGGAAAGATGAAAATGGTGCGGATTTCAAAATCTTAAATAAAATAAAAAATTTAAGTTAAATTACAATATTTTTTTTTCAAATCTTTTTGAAAAGTTGGATTCAAACTACATACCTAACAACTCTACTTAGAAGAGCTCTCGTTCTATAATTATAGAGTAGTAACAAAAAGGCTTGTGGCATAAAAAGCAAATCAAAGAAGCAAAAATAGCACATAGAACGTCATAGACACAAGTCACACAACTAGAGAAAACTGCCCGCTTAAAAATCTCATCAACTACAATAAGATCAAAGAAAAGATTACAATACACAGATGAACTATATATACATTTATATATATATATATATTCCATATATTTGTCTGAAGGTTGGACCTCATCACCTAAGCTAGAGTCAACCGGTCTAGGTGCCAAGCTCCACCCTTCAAATGGGAAGGTACATGAATTCAAACCAAACCGATACAAAGAGAGATAACAATATTACAAGTACAATATTAAAGTCACCTAAAAAACAGAAGTTCATGACCTAATAATCATGGAAGCTTATCCAAGAGAAGTAACTTTGTTTAATTAGTCTAACTAGAGACTGCTGAAGAGTGAGATCAAGAGCACATCTCATACACTCTATACATACATACATACATACATACATACATATATATATATATATAATAACCTCCAAACGCTGATCGCTCCGAAATCATCACCACAGGAAACCCATTTTTCTAAACCAGATGTTATAAACCAATTATTATCTGGCGCAATACCGTGCTGACCATGATTAGGTTTTCTATAATAATTACCAACAAGTTTACCAACAGTTGTTTCGGTTACCGACTCCTTATTGGTCCCATCACGCGGTGGCACAAACCAAACGGGTAAAAACTCTTCACTTCCACAAGGGAAAGACCATGCTCTCAAAATGTCTGATAAGTTCCTCTTTGCCCTGACAGAGAATTTTTTTTTTTTTTTTTAAAACAAATCAAAATTAGGGCACCACCTGGTTATTATATATAACAATAGAAATTTTATTGCAAGATTTCTTATTTTTCACCACAGATGGAACTATTATTTTAACAGTTGAACTAATTTTTCAACGGTCTAGTCCATGACTGGAAAAAACGCATTATAGATTTTTAATGCCGCTACGCTTATTAATTAGACTATTAAAAATTTAATCCAGCTATTAAAAAAACCGTTCATTCTTATTAATAACACAAAATAAGAAATTATGGCCCGTTTGGTTCGCTAGTTTGAGTTGAAACATTTTAGTTGTAATAGTAAATTTTTTTGAATTTTCAGAAAAGACAAAAAACTTTTTGGGAAAAAGACAAAAACTTTTTGGAAAAAGACAAAAAAAATTTTGATTTGAACGGAAATAAACTAATGTACCAAACGGGTACTATACCATAGAAAAGAATAAGCTAAGTTGACATAGTTGTATGAGCCAAAACAACGCATACCTGGAGTCTGGCTCGAGCTATTTCTCTTATCTTAAACGAGTGAAAATGGTCCCACGTCTGACCGTTGGCGGCCTCAGAAAACTTGGAAGCTGCCTGTGAGCTTGTGAAGTTTACAAACGCATAGCCCTTGTTCAACTTAGTTCTATGACAAAAACCATAAACAATGGACGTTTGATTCGTTAGCTCATTTCCAATTAAAATGTACTTTTTCATCTCAATTTTTGTCTTTTTCTGAAAAAATTTGTCTTTTCTAACAAATTTTCGGGTGAGTTTGGCAATTGAGTTTAAACTCATGGATTTAAACTCAATTTTTGTCTTTTTTTGAAAAAGTTTTTTGTCTTTTCTAAAAAAATCAACAAAAATTATTATTGAAACTTAAAAATCTTAACTCAAACTCATACACCAAACACCCCCATCAACTCAAACTTAAAATTAACCAAACGAAGCCTTAAATCAAAAATAGATCTATTCTAGCATACACAAATTAACAAGATCGCACACATTTCTTACATAACAGATTGACCACAAGAGTCTTCAAGAAGAATCAAATGGACCGATAAGTGGATTTGTACTTATACATGGAGAGAGCTCCTTTTACTGTTTTTTAGTGGAACGATCTAAGATAGAAATTTTCCAAAGTAAAAAATCTAAGATAGAAATTTATAAGGTGTAATAGACGTAACAACGATTCACCAAAAGTAGACGTAACAATCACTTAAAAAACGCATAACATGAATAAAATTTAATTAATTGTTATTACACATTTCCAAAGTTTTTGTTACATGTCCTATTTTTTATAACTCATGTACTTCTATATCTATAAACTAAATGCGGAGAAAATCTAAACAGAATTAGCCATAGACCAAGAATAATATATTTTTGTACCCAAATGAGAACCTTTGAAACATTAAATTTATCAGAAAAGTTCAAAAAGATTTTTTTTAAGAAGAGAACGAGAAAATTTTATCCAAAAAAAAAACACAAACACACGCACCCTTCGAAACCAAAAAAGAATCAACAATCAATCAATGTTTGCAATGAAACCAAAGTACTAGAAATATACAGAAGCAAAATAAATCAGTGCATGCATAAAATTGTAATTATGGAGGAAAAAAGAACCAATACAGCTAGACATGCATATATACATATATATAGATGTATATATATATACCTGAAATCCATCGGCAAATATAAGAAATCAAATGCCGATATGATAGTTTGTTCATCATCTTCTCCAGCTGCGTTGTTATTAACGACCCACGATTGATTTTGAAGCATACAATGTTCGTCAAGAAAATCCGACAACATTTGACGCCTACAGAAAATACACTCACTGAATTAGACTCAAAAATAAAAAAATAAAGTTAAAATTAAAATTAAAATTCTAGGATGTCAAAAGGAAAAAAGCGTTATCCGTATAGGACTAAATTTAACATTCAACAGTACAAATAATATGCACTTAAAGTGGTAAAAAAAAATAATTAAAAATATTGCTAAGCTAGGCAAAAATTATAGATTAGCTACATGAATCAGCTCAGAAACAAAATCACTTTAAATAGTACTAATTGGGAGCAAAAATGAATACGAATATAGATATAGATAAAATTTATATAGAAATACACACACACACACACACAAACGTACGTGTATTTACTGGGTACATTCCTGATCATAACAGTTGAGTAGTTGGCTCCATGCAAGAGGGGCAAAACCTCCGAAGAAGAAGAATAACGTTCTCCTCTTTGGGAATGATCAGAACAGTCTCTCTCACACAAGCTGTTTCCTCTTAAAACTCTTCTCCTCCTCCTACCCAATAAACCGCTTCCTCTCCTCCTTGGTCTCCGCTGATTTCTCCGCCTATGCTCTCCTCCATCATGATGATGATCAGCCGCCACCGCCACCAGAGCCGTCTGTTCATGATGATGATGATGACGGTAGGGCTGATCTTCGGCTTCATCCGCCGGCACCGCCAAAGGAAAGTGTGTCGGCGGGCGCGGCGGCGGAAGCGGCGGAGGAACTAGGAAGTAATTATGAGAATTATTAGAGTAAAGATAATTATTATAGTGATATTGATGGGCAGCAGTGATGATATTAGGTATAAAAAAGGGCTGATGATAATTTTGGGGAAAGAACTCTGGGGCTGCTGGGTTTAGTACGCTTCTCACGATCTCTCTTCCCTTACCCATGTTCTCTTTCTCTGTTCCAGAACCGGCCATTTACAAACTTTTCTAAGATGAGAGAGAGAGAGAGAGACAAAACGGAGGTACTTCTTCACACAGATACATATACATATATATATATACATATATAGAGTGAGAGAGACAGAGAAACAGTCGCTGCTTATATAGAGAGAGAGAACTAGTACTCATTTACATATTTATCATGACAGAACACTGCTGACGCAATAAGCTTTTTTCTGAGACTAATGATCATCGACATATATTTATTTTTATTCTTTTATTTTTCTTCTTTTTATCTTTTTCTCGTAATCGCACTTTGCAAATCTTTTCCTGTCATGTCATGTCCTGTCTGTTTCTTGAAAAAACTTTTTTCGAGTAGTGAGGGTAACTATCGATTAAAATGTAAATGGGTTAGAGTTAAAAATTTTTAATTTTAATAATAAATTTGTGTTAATTTTTTAAAAAAGATAAAAAGATAAAAAAAATTTTTAGAAAAAAATTAAGATAAAAATTTTAAATTTGAAATGAAAAAACAAATGAAGCCTAAGGTTCTGTTTGATTCATTAGTTTGAGTTAGAAATTTTAAATTTTAATAGTAATTTTTTGTTGATTTTTTAAAAAAATAAAAAAAAAATTTCAGAAAAGATAAAAAAAATTTTCAGAGAAATATAAAAATTGAGATAAAAAATTTGAGTTGAAATAATAAACCAAACGTCCCAATCCTTTGCGTCATTTGCTCTCTCTTCGCGCGGGGGGGGCACCTTTACTCTTTTTCTTTTTCCTTTCTGTCGTTTATTTGGCTATTGGGAGCTGGTTGAGATAATTTTTTATTTTTTATTTTTTTCTCAAAAATCAATTCCAATATTATTATTTATATAATTTTATAAGTCAATTTTTAAAAATTCATATATGTAAGTTTAAAATGATAATTTTTTTAAATTATATATAGATGATGTTTGGTTTATTATCTCATTTTAAATTAAAATGTATTTTTTTATCTCAGTTTTTATTTTTTTCTGAAAAAATTTTTTATCTTTTCTGAAAAATCAACAAAAATTACAATTGAAATTTAAAATTTCTAACTCAAACTCATTCACCAAACGGACCCATAATTTCGATACAAACGATACAAGTTTTATATTGATATTTTTTTTCAAATATATTTCAAATTTTTTTAATTTTTAATTCTAACAATTCAAATATTTTATTTAGGGCTCGTTTGACATTCAAATTCAAACTGTACTTTTTCATCTCAGTTTTTGTCTTTTTCTGATAAAGTTTTTTGTCTTTTTTGAAAAAAAATTTTGTCTTTTCTGAAAAGTCAACAAAAATTACTATTAAAATTTAAAATTTTCAACTCAAACTTATTCATCAAACGGACCCTAAACATACAATTCAATTCAAACTTAAATATTATAATCCAGAGCGTAACATCAAATGCATACCTAATTTGCTAATTCATGTATAATATAACCTAACAAATGCTTTGATAAAGTTATAAAACTACTCTTTTCTACTCTCCCCCTTATGTGTGATATATATACATATATATGTGTACAAATAGTTTAACGGTGTATTGAAGTAAATATTATTGTTGAACGTGCACTAAAGTTTGCAGTAATATATATACGAGAACTTTATTATACGGCATACCTAATTTGCTAATTCATGTATAATATAACCTAACAAATGCTTTGATAAAGTTATAAAACTACTCTTTTCTACTCTCCCCCTTATGTGTGATATATATACATATATATGTGTACAAATAGTTTAACGGTGTATTGAAGTAAATATTATTGTTGAACGTGCACTAAAGTTTGCAGTAATATATATACGAGAACTTTATTGTACGGCACTGTCAGATCATCAGAGATGAAAAAGTTTTTCTTTTCTCTCCTTATCTATCTCTCTCTTTATCGGATTGAATTGTTATCTTCCCCGAATTGTATTGGTCTCCTGTGCAGTTTATATGGTTAAACAGGAGACAATTCCTATACATTTCAAGGGCCTCGTATGATTAAACAATTATATATATATGCAACATATATTTAGCTAGAATTCAACTCAATCAAACAATTATAATGGCCTGTTTGGCGACTTTTAGAGACAGAATTGGAAGAAGTGTTTGTTTGATTTAAATATAAATTAGAAATAAATCGTGAAATAGAAAATAATACAAAAATTTAAATATACTTGGAAAAAAAATTTGCAAACAGATCTCATTGTATTCATCTCGTGGTTGTGAGCATTTTAACACATAATCATCTTATTTTGATTTGAAATAAGTAAGTTATTAATTTTTAAATTTGAGTTTTTTTTAATGGAAGAGAGAAAATGTGAGTTGTAAATTTGAAAATTTTGGAGTTAAAACTGCAAAACACTGTTTGGTGACAATAGCCCAAACAAGCCCTAGTAATTTTTTTGTCTTTTCTCAAAAATAAAGTCAATATTACCATTCACGTCTCTAAATCTAACTTAAAAACTCAAATTTTAAAAGTTCATAATTTTTTATTTCAAGTCAAAATAAAATGGTTTATCTTCTAAATTGTATAGAATTTCACAAGGAACTAAATAATATCCATATTATTATCTTCCAAATACATTTTAAGTTTTTATACTTTTTAATTTTAAACAGTTCATTTTCAACCAAATACATAATTCTAAAAACACAATTCAACTCAACTCCAATCAAAATAACTCTAATTCTCTAATTTAACTTGACAAACCAAACGGGTTTCGGTAAAAATTCTTAATGCATGTGCTTTTGGTATCTGGTTATTTTATGAGTCTAATCATATTGAAGCATCGATACATATATTTTAGAATATGGTAAATAAGGATCTCACGATATCAGGTCAAAATATCTAAATTCATACATTCATACACATATAATTCTTAAGCTTTTTTTTTTTTTTTCCCAATTTGTTAATACATATAGAAAAGAATTGTCGATATTTTACAAACATTATAAGTTGTTCATATACAAAGATGAAGATACATATGAAATCACGAATGTTATAAAGTTGATTAAGATAAACAATAATATTACATTCAAAGTTCGCAGTCTACTTCCAAAATAGCAATTATCTAAAGTTCATCATCTGAAGTTTTAAAACAAACCAACATCAAAACTTTTTCAATAGTAATTTTAAATTGACTTTTTAGAAAAGATAAAAAAAAATTTTAGAAGAAGACAAAATAAAGTACGGTTTATCTTGAGTTAAACTCAAGCACCAAACTAATCCAATCAAATAATATTAAACAACACAATCATATCCTAAAGCTTACCAGTGAGGGGAAAAAAATCTTAAAGCTAACCAGCTGTGCTGATATAGGACTGTCCTAATACCCTATAAACATTACAAGTTTGAGAAGTTAAATAATATATATAATTTGTTTGCAATGCTTACTAGTGTGAAAAATATATGTAAATTCCGAAAGTTAAAAAATTTGAATAGGAATATATATATATACATTTTTTACCAATCATCTAAAATTAAATTACTAATTTGAGTTGATTTGATTTAGATCGGTCAATTTTCACGATTTAATGGATTTTTTGGACAGCCTCGAGTAGATATCTTTTGTTAAAGATGACTAGTACATACATTCTTTCTAATTAGAAAACTAATGATGGTATCAATGTGCTAAGTAAGACATGATTCAAAGTTGGAAAAAACTTACAGTAAGAACTCATGCACTTCTATTTTTATTAAGAAATACTGTTATTTTAATTGTTAAAGAATCTTCATTACAGTGTTGAGTTACTGTGTCAATAATAAATTTTGATATTCAGATTAAAAAAAAAAAAAAAAAAAGCTCTCTGATAGAGTGTTTTTTTTTATGTCTAATTTTTCATATGTTAAATTTTTTAGCAAATTTATCAAAATGTATAGTCAATACAAAATTTAATAATTAATCCTTATTAGTTGATGTCTTTGCTTTTCACGTGAGCATTATTATATCTTTATTTTTAAACTGTAATTGTTCAAAAAAGTCACTTTTACAAGTTTCAAAGTATTATAATGATGGCAAATGGTGAATAATGGTATTAGAAATAAAATACACATTGAAGCATAAAGAATGATAATATTGCATTTTACACCTTTATTTTTTTTATAAAAAATAGCATTGACATAAACAAATTCATTGGAGATGATCTTAGATTTATTTTTCAATGATCCAATCAAGACAAGAAGCAGTTATGTGTCACCGTTAAAATTTTTTAATGTAGATACTATCATGCTGTTATAAAACTAATCCAACAACTAAATATAACAATATCTACTGACTACCGATAAAACAAAAGTTAATTCCTAGCATAAATTTTTTTTATAGAGTTTCTTTCTTTTTTTTTTTTTTCAAATGCACAGCTTGCTATATCAAATATGTGTTGGTATTCGAGCTGAGTTTAAAATAAAATTACAAATTTTAAAATTAAAATTGGTTGACTTTTCAGATTAAAATTGATTGATATTTTAAAAATTAGTTCTAATTTTTATTGACTTTTCAGAAAAAATAAAATTAAAATGAAAATTTTAAATTTCAATTAAAACACCAAACAAAAGCTTAGGGATGTTTGGCATTACATTTCATTTTAAACTAAATTATACTTTTTATCTTAGTTTTTATCTTTTTCTGAAAAAGTTTTTTGTTTTTTCTGAAAAGTTAACAAAAATTACTATTAAAACTTAAAAATCTTAAACTAAACTCATTTATCAAATATCCTCTTAATAAAAATTTTACGATGCAACACTAGCATATATGTCAGATAAAAAATTTGGTATCGTGTCAGAATCGAAAATTCAAAAAATTAACAAGTTCTTCAATAAAAATTTGTTAAAAAGGTTTCAGAGAAATGTGGCTCTAGTACGAAAAAGAATATCCACAATACTTTTGAGTGGCACTGTACAGTTTAGAGTTTCTTTTGGCATATTATTACAATATAACGTTGGCTACCAACATCTCGTCCGAAAATTAATAAAAATAATAATTATAATAATATTTTTAATAATTTAAAATAATTTTATTTTAAAAAAATTCTAAATTATTAGAATTATTATTATAATAATTATTTTTATTAATTTTAGATAAAAATAATAATTAACATCATTTTTCATTTAAATTATTTACCGATTTCATTCAAAAAATTATAAAGAATGACTATTATAGGGGGAGTTTGGTGGTGTAGTTTGAGTTGAGATTTTTAAGTTGGAATAGTAAATTTTTTTGAATTTTCAGAAAAGACAAAAAACTTTTTGGGAAAAGACAAAAACTTTTTGGGAAAAAGACAAAAAAAATTTTGAGATGAGATGAGATGAGTGGGTGTACCAAACGCCCCTATAATAAAATTTAAAAATAAATTTGACATCTAATCTTAAATTTATAAATTTAATTTTAATTTTTATATTATTTTAAAAATATTATTAAAAATTATTATTAAAACTTAAAATCTTAATTCAAATTCATACCTCAAACACCCCCGAGAGTTTATCGTACTCGATCAAGAGAAGCTTGGAGAGTAACCATGATCCCTTGTTCTTTTTTGATATCAAAATTATTATTCAGTTGTTTTCTCTAGTTTTTTGAGGACATTGATAACTACGTACGGATTGCTGATCTTACGTGTGAAGATATCGTAAGCATTAAATGCATGGATTTGGCGCCGACTTTTGTCTGTCCGAGTTCGTGCGTTTATACTCTTATGTATATATATAGAGAGAGAGAGAGAGGGAGAGAGAGGGAGGCAAATCAGACACCAGAGAGAGAGAGAGAGAGATAAAGTGGCACATCACTACGGTGATCTGCTCGGCAAATTGGGAACTTCAGAACCCAAACCCACTATATCTGACGTCATCATTGTTCTCTCTCTCTCTAGCCTATTGTAAAATCTTATGGTGCGTTTAAGAAACATTACTCCCGTTTAGGGAGATTTTCAAGATGCAGTTTTAAATTAAAAATGATATGTAATTTATGAAATTTGCATCTGGCGGAAAAAAAAAAGTCCGCGAGAAAAATATCAATTTGTCATTAAAAAAATCATATAATATGAACTTAAAATAATAAAATTATAGATTTTTAAAATTTAAATTTATTATAGATGTTTGTAGATTTAATTGGTGAAAAATAGTTTTGAATTGAATAAAAAGATTTTTAAGAAAATAGAAACTATTTGCAACATTTAGAAAAAAATAAAAACTACTTTAAAAAAGATAAAACATTTAGGATTTGTTTGATATGTTAGTTTGAGTTGAGATTTTTTAATTATAATAGTAATTTTTGTTGACTTTTTAGATAAGACAAAAAACTTTTTCAGAAAAGACAAAAAAACCAGTTCAAACTAATAGTTTGAACTAACATACCAAACATGCACTTATTTTTCGTTTGATTCATCAGTTTAAGTTGGAAATTTTATTTTCAATAATAATTTTTGTTGACTTTTCAGAAAAGACAAAAAACTTTTTCAGAAAAAGACAAAAACTGAGACGAAAATTTTGAGTTGGAATGGTGAACCAAACGAGGGCTTAGAATTCAATTAAGAAATTTCAATCAATTCTAAAACTCTTAGGGCTCGTTTGACATTCAAGTTCAAACTGTATTTTTTCATCTCAGTTTTTGTCTTTTTCTGAAAAAGTTTTTTACCTTTTCTGAAAAAGTTTTTTGTCTTTTCTGAAAAATCAACAAAAATTACTATTCAAATTTAAAATTTAAAATTTCCAACTCAAACTTAATCACCAAACGGACCCTTAAATTTACATATTGATTTCTCTTTTTTTATTTAAAAAAAAACTCAAACTTACTCGAAATGAGATAAAAAATTTTTTTTCCCAAATCGCACACTACTAAAGTAATAAAAGTACGAAACAAAATCCATATTAAATATTATTTTGGAATACAATTTAAAATTTTACATTATTTTCTATGTCATAATTCAAAGTTCATAACTCTCTTATTTCAACTTGAAATAAGATGATTTTTTTTTTTTTTGTTCAATCACACAAAATTATGAAAGTAATGAAACATGATCCATATAGCATATTTTTTTCCTGACAAATTTCAAATTTCTATACTATTTTTTATATCATAGTTCATTTCTAATTTACATTTTAACCAAATACACATTTCAATCTAAACTAGAAAACTTTAACTCCAACGATAGTTCCAAACATGTCCTAGCATAAAGGTTTTTCCATGAGCCCATTTAGCACTAATGACCTATCCCAATATGGTTACATTTTGATACCTTGCCCCCAAATGTTTGGTAATTTGTTCACAAAAATTGTTTCTATCTACCCCATTTAATTAATTTTAAATTAAATTAAAGATTTAAATTTAGAACATTTACATTAGGATTTGTAGTAAATTTGGAAAATTTTGATCAGAAATGGACTTCCCGTCTTCACATAAGATGTATGACTAATTGAACGGAAAATTAAGACTTAGGGGCCGGATTACATTACAACAATTTAATAATTTCAAAAAGTAAATTATTAAAATTAAAAGTTTGGAGGTAAATTGCATTCAAACATAATAAAAAAGAATACCTTATATTATCTTTTCAAATGTGAGTGGAGAAAAATATGCTCTTCATATACTTGATTTTAAAATACAATTTTACACTTCAATTTTCTTTTTAATCTTTTATATTCTGTAATTTCTACCCACTACGAATAGATGAAAGAGTTATCTATAAAAAGATTTGTTATTTTCTATCCCTTCAACTTCTAATGCCAAACAAATAAAGGTAAATTCTTTTTCTTTCTTCCTTCTATACCAAACATCATAAGCAGGGGCGGATTTAGGGGGTGAGAGTATGGGTTGTAGCCCCGATTGAAATTTTTTGTTATTTTATTTTTATCCTGAAAATTTTATAATTTTTACAATATGTCCCGTTGAAATTAAAAAATTCTCATACAATTCCTTACCCCTACTAAAAATAAAAATTCTCATATAATCCTCACTAAAATTAATTATATATAAATGAGGTTTATATGTTTACTGCTTTACTCCAATCAAAATTAAAAATTCTCGCATAAACTCGCTAAAATTAAAAATTATTATATAACCCTTGTTGGGGTCAGACTTTTTCTTCTTATTATATTATATATCTAGGTCACCGTGACCAATGAACCATGATCCATTGTTCGTTTATTACACATTCAGAAGCCCAGATGCTTGGGCCCAACCCAACAACCATTCACATAAGGTATCAATGAATGTTAAACAGTGATCCATGCTTACTCAATATTGGTCTTATTGACCTCCTAAAGCCCATAAAATTACTAAGTGATTATATCAGCTCAATATATGGCTCGGCACGACAAATGACGAACGATTGTGTTTGAATGCCCGATGTGTGTCCAATTACTGTCCGTTACAAATGGTTATCGGCATCGTTCGATGCTTACCTTGAGCAAAAGGTGAACGATAAAAGATCAACTTCCATAGCCATCAAGCCCACGATCAGTTGTAGCCCATGTTCTTACACATGTTTCAGATTACTTGGGGTAGTAGGAACCATCCACTACTATCCTACAATTCCGACACATTACTTTCCTTCTTTAAATAGAGGAAGACCTCTCACATTTGAGAGGGTTCTTCCTTCTTGCTTACCAAAACTCTATCGAATTATTCTCAGAAATTATAACCTTGTACTCAAAATTCATACATAATGAAACTCCAGCCTCAAGAAGACGTAGTACTATTCCGGCGAACCTCTCTAATTCGATGTTCCTATCATTTATTGTTTTCTTGCTATTACATTCTCATTTATGTTTTTGTTATGATTGTTAATGATTCTCATATGCGATGTCCAAGGATCATAATAATTTCAATTTGTTGATTTTTCGTGTGATCTAACTTAAATTATAATTTAACAGTAAATCCAAGCATCTACAACCCCTTCTAAAATTTATTTTATCTTAAAAAATTTTTTTGATGTACACTCCTTATTGAAATAGATTTCTGACCTCATCCCTTATCATAAGTAAAAAGAAATTTATCTTTTTACCGTTCATACTTTTCATCGCCTCCAAATTTCCTTTGTATTATTTTCTTTCCTTCCAATCAATCATAAGTTGAGAGAGGAAACGGGTGAATTAAATGTGGATTCTATGCGTAGATAAAGGGTCCTTAATTTCATATTTTCTCAGTTCATTGCTTACTTAGGTGGTTCTTCAGTTCACAAAAATGAGTGTTTATATATAGCAGTAAAAAGGATACTTTTAGCAGCTCTCAGAGAAGACTCAATTGAGCACCCTTTAATGCCAAAAGAGCAGCTCCATAAGCAGCCTCTGTTTGACTTGCACAGCTCACTGGCAAACCAAGAACTCTCTCTCTTATCTTTGTCCATTTCTCGTTTTTTGCACCACCTCCGGCCGTGAACACTTCTTCGACCTCGGTCGCTCCTAGATCCTTCAGTAAGCCGTAACCCTTCGCCTAAAATAACATTACAATCCAAAAGGTGACATTTTCAACATCATTTAGTTCATGAATTTTGTATAAAGTTTGAATGAGTGTGAAGAGAATCTGCATATACCTCAATGCGCGCGATGGATTCGAAAATCCCATGCAAGAACTCGACATCGCTTTGTGGTCGTGGATCTAACCTGTGTACGAACGAAAGTAGTCGAACATTTGAATTTAGTCAGTTTATAAACAAATGAAGTGCTAAGAACTAGCACGTTATTGAATACCAAGGGCCCGTTTGGAACAGTGGTTTGAATTGAGAGTTTTGTAGATTGAAATTGAAATACATGTTGGCTCCTAAGTTCTAGTTTTTGTCTAAAAAAAATATATATGGAACAGCATACCTAGGAGCCATGTTCGGATCCGCCACTGGAAATCTCTCACCAGCCGTTTTAAGAGGATAATAGTCTAGAGGAGAGGGTACCATTGGATTGATGTATGCACTCAGTTTCTCCAACTGCTCGTCAGTGAAAATTTGTCTAAGAACTGCTCCGCCAGTATTCGAAGCACCTCCAACGAGCCACTTATCGTCGAGGCGATGACTGTACACCCCAAAACGAGCGTCCTCAACCCTTGTTGTGCTCAGTAGTTTTATGGCAAGCGTCGAACCCAAAGAGGTGACCTATATTTTTCAACATTGTACGTATCACAAACAGAAATAGAGATATCTAGTGAACTTGAATACTACACTAAAATTAACATAAAAAAAAACTACAAAAACAAAATATGTAAAGGGGGAAAAAAATTCTCACAGCTTTTCCCGGTTGTGAAGCACGAGCAGCAAGGAAGGCAGCTATACTATCCGTAGTTCCCGCACATACCAGACAATCCTCGGGAAAACCTGCGAAGCAGAATTTAATGTACCATTGACAAAAACTCTACACTTGTAAACTGATGTATCAGCATGTTTACGTCTCTCTTTCATTCCAACAGCGAAAAAACACGCTGCTCATCATGATTTATAACATGTCGGATTGCCTTAGCAAGACAAAATGTAGCCTTCTTTCATGATTCGGCAATCTGCAAGTTGTCCTAGAACAATTTTTGCTCATTTTTTAACCCACAAAGAATTTTCGTCTAAACGAATATACGTACTTTTTTTTTTTCCTTTTTCTATTTTGGATAGACGAGAACGATCTATTGCAGAGCATTTTCTCACTGATTTAGTGAGCTGAAGTCGCTGATAAAAACGGGTATGCAGCAGACCAGATCATTTGGTGATAAAATATCATAAAATAAAAGAATAAGAAAGAGCTAGTTGCATCTGGTATTTACAAACTACAATCGGAACCATTGATCTGAATAGTTTATAAAATTTCAGGTTATGAAAGCTTGAATGATGCAGATGTAAATAGTCTCCTGAAGCAAAGCAAAAAATGTAATCTGGTAGCTAAATTATTGAAGGAAACATACCAAATTGTGATCTGATATCCTCCTTTATATGACTAATTGAAGTTCCAGGAGGCCTGACTGCAGGTAGAAGTTGTGAATAGGGCTGAGAAAGCAACCACGACGGATAGGCGTCAAGCTCAGGATCGTATCCTACCTATTGCACAAAAAATTGATGACTACGAAATGGACAATTATTCGAAGAAGTAAAAAGATGATAAATTCATAGAATCACGAGGGACCACCTTCAGAGCATTATTGTAATCAGACACTCCAATTTTTCCATGAAGAAGCCACAGTAACCAATCGGCTTGATGCAACAAGAGAGCGGATTCTCGTTGCGAACCTTCTCTCTCCCACCACGAGACAAGCTTGCACAGAGTGGATGAACCAGAGCAGACCGTGTGATTTTCAGGAGCGATAGACCTAACGGTTGGTAAAGCTTCAGGGCAGCTCTCATTGTAAAGAAAAGGTCTCCATAAGGGTTCTCCTGTGTTGCTGCATCACCAAATTCGATGCCTATTCGAGTGAAGCCTTAACATCAAAAGGAAAACGGTATAAAGACGAGATTCAAATAACTACCTGTCTACAATGAGAGTAGTGGCAGAAGTACCATCAATGGAAATGGAAGCTAAAATTTCGCGGAGATGAGACGGGACGTCTTCTAGCAGTGAGAAAAGAGTTGATTTCCATGAACGTGCCCAATCCATTGTTTCTTCACTCTTTCTAGTCAACACAAACAACATTCTCAGTTACTTGACAAATAGGACACAAAGAAATAACCGTTGCATTTTATTCGCCTAGCTAGTTACTCACTCCAATGATTCGGTCAATTCAGTCAACGAAATATGCAGTTTCGAACCTGAGAGTGCCTACCCAAATCGGTACCCTCCCATCCATTGAACTAGCTCTAGCAGGACGGATTCCTTTTTATTTCTTTATTTTTTAAATCTCAAAAGTCCCCAAATTCACGTAGTGTGTTTGAGTGCAAAATTGAAGTCCCCACATTAAATTCTACGATTTTTGGTAACCATGAAACTCATTTTTATTCACCAAATAGGTAGCCCTGAGGAATCGAACCCCGGACCATGTTAGAGCAAACCAGAGGCTTGATCACTTAACTACCATAGACAAAGCCTACAAACATTTTATGGCATCAACATACAGTTACATATTGGGCTTTTTACACTGGCACCCCCGTGTTTTGTCTAAATTACAAAAGTAACGCCTTGACCGAAATATATTACATCAATACCCCCAAGTTTTGAGAACAATTATAGACACCCATCTGTTAATCAAACCTGACGGAAAAGTATAGTTCGACTATTAGACGTATAATACTTCGCTTAATGGGTGACTACGTGATTTAGACTAAATACAGGGGTGTTAGCATAGTTTCTAACTTTATACGTTCACAAAGAAGTCCACTCCCATCAAACGCAAATATAAGGGAAAAAATATTTATATATAGAGATACGTGGGTAAATGACCTTTTTTTTTTTAAATAAATTTTTTTAATAAGCTTACATTGGGTCGCCGATTGGAGATGCAATTTTTAAATTAGAGTTGGTTGACCTTTTAAAAACTAGTTATAATTTATGTTGATTTTTCATAAAAAGATAAAAATTGATATGAAAAATTTTGAATTGAAACCTAAGTAACAAAGACACCCTAAATGTCTAAAGTTTTGTAAAATGAGTAAAATAACTTATTTTTTTTTCAATTGTCAATCACTTATTGATTATAATCAATATCAATATGTATTTTGTCAATCAATGATTGACCCTTGACGGTCATTTTCTTAAAAAAATTTAGACCACTTTTTTAAACAAGAGTTTAGATATTGTCTATTTACCTTAGGGGTTTATAACTAAATAGCTTTTTTTTTTTTTTTTTTTTTTTTTAATGTATGACCAAAGTTTTTAAAAGTAAATTAGAATGTCTTTTTTTAAATGGTTAATCAATTTTCTTAAATGATGAATCGGTGATTGGTAAATAATTATATAGTCAATCATTGATTGACCATAATATAAATTATTAAATTTCATAATCAATAACTGATTGATCATTAGTCAACCATCAATTTTTATAATCAATCATTTATTGATTATTAATCAATTATTGATTGATTAAATCTGAAAAATAATAAATGATTATTTTTCAAAATTAAAATAAAAAAATTAGGTTATTTATTAAATTAAATGATTTTTTTTAAAAAAAAAAAAAAAACACCCAACTTAATTTTCCTTTTCCTAATTGTTTCAAGTATATAAGAGTTGGACAGTAGCTAAACGTACCATAAACAGAGGGTAGTCTCTCTTTCCCTCGGCATGAATAGTGCCTTGTTTGTCAATGAGAGCAAACCTTGCCCCGGATGTTCCAAAGTCCATCCCAAGATAAAGCCTCCCTCCAAACACAGAACCCAATTCCGAATAACCTTCATTGCTGCTACAACTACAAGTCATTGTTCTGTGCCTTGCTCTTGATTTTCTCACTCTCAAATTACTCCACAACCCTGTTTCTGAAATCGCCAACACCATCCCTGTTAATGCCTAAATCACTAGACGGAATTTCAGTCCGATATATATATATATATATATATGTGTAATAAACCCAACTAGCACAAAACAAGAGAGAGTGTAAATTATAAGGCAATTTGGGTGTTGGGGGTTTATTTCCCCCCCTCCAGAATTAGCAGAATGGAAGAAAGCGAAACATAAAGATAAGTATATCAAACGAGTAAATTACTACTACAGATAATTATGTTAAACGACAAACTATTGGGGAGAGAGAGAGAGAAAGAGAGAACCGAGTTTGACATGAGAAGGCTGAGGAAAGAAGAGGTAGCTGGTGCAATGGTGAATTGAGGTAAGCATGTTTTCGGGGAGTTTTTCTCTTTAGATAAGAAGAGCATAAGATTGTGGGCGTTAAATTCGCACTGTTTTTGTTTTTTCCCCTGCAAAAACAAAAGGAAATGGCACTGTTTTTCTTCTCTCTCTCTCTCTCTCTCTCTTTTTGGTCCATGAATATTTACAAAGATATAAATATTTAGAATGAAAATAAAATGTTTTTACTTATAGAAATACTAGTAGGCAAGCCGCACATGGAGAATAGGTGAACAAAACATATAAAAAAATAAGCAAAATAAAATGACATGATAGGTAATCGAATTGTCACATGATAAGTGACTGAACTGTTACGTAGTGAAGGACTGAATTACTAAATTACAATCGAACGCATTTGTTTTTTTAAAAGATAATATGAACGGTTGAGATGAGATTCATATGAAAATAAAATGTTCTTATAAAAATATATATTTTGTATACCCGTTATATTGTGGGGTCGTGACATGATCTTATTTGGCTTATACTATATTATCAATGTGAAATACTGTGATTGATATTGCCCTTTCAGCAAAATAAATAAATAAATAAAGAAGAGATTACTGGAAGTAAACTTCTGTGATACCGAAGGTATGTTACCATGTTAACAACAGAATAGGTAGAAATGAACTTCTTGTTAGGAGTCGAACATGTACTGGTCACAATGAAGATTGAGAACATTATGCCAGAAGCTCAAACTGGGGCATTCATATCACCAGCTTTCTTCAACAGCTTGTCAAGCACGACCAACTTCTCTTCCTTCTACCTTCTCACCAAGTAATCTATTTCGGACAGCCTCTCTCCTTGATGTAATCTCAATCCATCCTATCCCTATTTTGTTTGTAAAAGAAATCTCGGAATTAGCAAATCGAAAAAAAAAATTTTTGAGTAAATTCTACTCCAAAGATGGATTTAGTTTCTTTTTTCACAACCATGATTTCGAACACTACATAATATACCGATTAGGCATGGAGTTTAAAGTAAGGTTAAGTATAGAATCTTGATTCCATCTTCGATGGAGAAAAAAGAAAAGTATTCTAATAGTTGCACCAACCTAGTAGTGGTAATAACCATTGAGTGTACTGGCCCAATAGTATATAGATTATCGTGATGGGTCAGTGGTCAAAGATTCGAGTGTTGGGTGATTCTCTTATCAATATTAAATGAGAAGGCTCATTTCCTGCTAGTTAGTACTTGATGCAGGATGCTTGGAACCACTTTCCCATATATTCTTACCATTAACACATTTAATGGGGTTAGGGTGACGAGCTTCTCATTGAGGAATAAGGCTGGCCCGTAGGAAGCTTTCAACAAACATTCAAAACATCAGCGTTTGAGAGCCCCTTCGATACCTCTCAAAAGGTATACGCTAACATCAGTCATCCCCTTCCCAGAGTTTTCCAAAATGATAGCTAAAAAAGCAAAGACATGACCCGAAAACATTGGCGACGGTAATGACCGAGGTACCGGAGAGTAGTACAGATTGCCCAAGTCCCTTCCCCTGAAAGTGGGTGAGTAACATAGTTGAAATGGCAAGATGTTTGCCTTTCTGCAGGATCATCAACTAATGGGGCCTTAGTCCATAACAAAGCCCAGTGGGCCCCTTATTTCACACATGCTGTTGTAGCTGATTTGCCACCCTTTAGGCTAGCAAAAAAAATCTGAGATAAAGATTCACAGTTCTTGAGATCTCCCCCTTTTTATATTTTCATTTTTAATTGGGAGATTTCTTTTTTTTTTTTTTTTTGGTAGGGTATTTGTACCTCGTTAGTGACAGTATATAACTCTGAATCAGCAGATCTTTGGAAAACTCTTTTTTTTTTTTTTTTTGGGAAAAACCTAAGAATATGAACAGTTATCATTTATGTAAGTATTGTTGTTTTAATGATTTGTTCAATTTTTCAACAATTTGATCTATAATTGAAAGCATTTCTACATATTAGTTTGTAAATTTTTGACACGAAGAATCACAAATCAGATCGTTAAAAAGTTAATCACTATTAAAACAACACCACTTACCAATTCTTACCATAAGTTTCTCATTTTTAATAATCTAAATGTGTTCTAAAACTACATTGTATGAGACTACAAGTTGGGTATTTTTGTTCTCTTTTTAGCTAGAATCACTTTTACTTCCTTGCACCATCGAACATAAATAGTAGGGATTTTTCATAGGTTTAGGAACGTAGCTATTTTCAGCCATGGTTATTTATATATATATATCTCATGAGGCAGATCGACCACAAGAACTCTCAAGAGGAGGAACTAAATAGATTCATAAATGGACTCTACTAAGTTACAATTTTTAGGTCAGTTACAATTTCAGCCGCAGTTATTAGACACCCATACAAAGAAATAAAAATTCCTACCTTGTTAACATTTTTTCCCCCATATTAGTCCTTGTTAAGTTATGATCTAAGTATTAGAATTAATCCTTGTTAAGTTAGCGGAGCCAGTATCCAACTTAAACCATTAAGTATTTTTCATCGGCTAAAAATCATTAAATATTTTTAGGGTCTTTTTTTTTTTTTTTTGTCCATGAATATTTACAAAGATATAAATATTTAGAATGAAAATAAAATGTTCTTACTTATAGAAATACTAGTAGGCAAGCCCGAGAATAGGTAAACAAAACATATAAAAAAATAAGCAAAATAAAATGACATGATAGGTAATCGAATTGTCACATAACAAGTGACTGAACTATTACGTAGTGAGGGAGTGAATTATTAAATTACAATCCAACGCATTTGTTTTTTTAAAAGATAATATGAACGGTTAAGATAAGATTCATATAAAAATAAAATGTTCTTATAAAAATATATATTTTGTTTATAAAAATATATATTTTGTTTATACGTTATATTGCGAGGTCGTGACATGATCTTATTTGGTTTATACTATATTATCAATGTGAAATACTGTGATTGATATTGCCCTTTCAGCAAAAAATAATAATAATAATAATAATAAATATAAATAAAGAAGAGATTACTGGAAGTAAACTTCTGTGATACCGAAGGTATGTTACCATGTTAACAACAGAATAGGTAGAAATGAACTTCTTGTTAGGAGTTGAACATGTACTGGTCACAATGACGATTAAGAACGAAGGCTCCATTTACACATTATGCCAGAAGCTCAAACTCGGGCATTCATATCACCAGCTTTCTTCAACAGCTTGTCAAGCACGACCAACTTCACTTCCTTCTACCTTATCACCAAGTAATCTATTTCGGACAGCCTCTCTCCTTGATATAATCTCAATCCATCCTATCCCTATTTTGTTTGTAAAAGAAATCTCGGAATTAGCAAATCAAAAAAATTTTTTTGACTAAATTCTACTCCGAAGATGGGCTTACTTTCTTTTTCACAACCATGATTCCGAACACTACATAATATACCGATTAGGCATGGAGTTTAAACTAAGGTTAAGTATCGAATCTTGATTCCATCTTCGATGGAGAAAAAAGAAAAATATTCTAATAGTTGCACCAACCTAGTAGTGGTAATAACCATTGAGTGTGCTGGCCTAATAGTATATAGATTATCGTGGTGGGTCAGTGATTAAAGATTCGAGTGTTGGGTGATTCTCTTGTCGATATTAAATGAGAATGGCTCATTTTCTGTTAGTTAGTACTTGATGCAGGATGCTTGGAACCACTTTCCCATATATTCTTACCATTAAAACATTTAATGGGGTTAGGGTGACGAGCTTCTTGTTGAGGAATAAGGCTGGCCCGTAGGGAGCTTTCAACAAACATTCAAAACATCAACGTTTGAGAGCCCCATTGATACCGCTCAAAAGGTATACGCTAACATCAGTCATCCCCTTCCCAGAGTCTTCCAAAATGATAGCTAAAAAAGCAAAGACATGACCCGAAAACATTGGCGATGGTAATGACAGAGGTACCGGAGAGTAGTACAGATTGCCCAAGTCCCTTCCCCTGAAAGTGGGTGAGTAACATAGTTGAAATGGCAAGATGTTTGCCTTTCTGCAGGATCATCAACTAATGGGGCCTTAGCCCATAACATAGCCCAGTGGGCCCCTTATTTCACACATGCTGTTGTTGCCACCCTTTAGGCTAGCAAAAAAATCTGAGATAAAGATTCACAGTTCTTGAGATCTCCCCCTTTTTATATTTTCATTTTTAATTCGGAGATTTCTTTTTTTTTTTTTTTTTTGGGTAGGGTATTTGTACCCCGTTAGTGACATTATATAACTCTGAATCCGCAGATCTTTGGAAAACTCTTTTTTTTTTTTTTTTTTTGAGAAAAACCTATGAATATGAACAGTTTCATTTATGTAAGGGTCCGTTTGGTGAATGAATTTGAGTTGGAAATTTTAGGTTTCAATAGTAACTTTGTGTTGACTTTTCAGAAAAGACAAAAACTTTTTTATAAAAAATAAAAAACTTTTTCAGAAAAAAACAAAAACTGAGATGAAAATTTTAAGTTTGAAATGGTTTTCCAAATGAAGCTTAAGTATTGTTGTTTTAATGATTTGTTCCATTTTTCAACAATTTGATCTATAACTGAAAGCATTTCTACATATTAGGTTGTAAATTTTTAACGCGAAGAATCACAAATTAGATCGTTAAAAAGCTAATCATTATTAAAACAACACCACTTACTAATTCTTACCATAAGTTTCTCATTTTTAATAATCTAAGTGTGATCTAAAACTACATTGTATGAGACTACAAGTTGGGTATTTTGTTCTCTTTTTAGCTAGAATCACTTTTACTTCCTTGCACCATCGTACATAAATAGTAGGGATTTTGCATAGGTGTAGGAACGTAGCTATTTTCAGCCACGGTTACTTATATACACATATATATATATATATATATATATATCTCATGAGGCAAATCGACCACAAAGGCTTTCAGGAGGAGGAACCAAATGGATTCATAAATGAACTCCACTAAATTACAACTTCTAGATAAGTTACAACTTCAGCCGTAGTTATTAGACACCCATACAAAGAAATAAAAATTCCTACCTTGTTAACATTTTTCCCCCCATATTAGTCCTTGTTAAGTTATGATCTAAGTATTAGAATTAATCCTTGTTAAGTTAGCGGAGCCAATATCCAACTTGAACTATTAAGGTCTCGTTTGTTTCGTGAGTTTAAACTCAAAATTTTCATCTCAATTTTTATCTTTTTCTGAAAAAGTTTTTTGTCTTTTCTGAAAAATCAACAAAAATTACTATTAAAACTTAAAATTTCCAACTCAAACTCATTCACCAAACGGACCCTAAATACTTTTCATCGGCTAAAAATCATTAAATATGTTTTTAGGTTTTAAATGCGAAACAAAATGGACCAACTGGGTCATTGATCTAGCGTCACAATGTCCCTGTTTAGTTCATAGGCACGAGCCCATCATTCTCTGTTAAAACAATTTTGAATTTTTATTCTAACTTACAGACCAAACAGGCCATATTATTTTATGTGTATATATAAATGTAATTCTAAAAGTATGAATCAACATTTCGAACTTCTACTTTTTCTAAAAACATAAGTTAGTGTTTTGGTATTGTTTTTATTTGTTTAAAATGATTATGTTTTCTATATGAAAATAAAAATGAGAATACCTTGGAATGATGTTGAGATTATATTTTAATTTGTGTTTATTTATGTTTTTAAGAGATTATTTTGTGTATAAGAAAAAAATTAATTATGTTTGAGTATGTTTTTGAAAATATATGTTTATTAAGAAAGCAACTTTTAACCATTTTTCATTCTATTTTCCTGGAGTTGGAGTCACCAAAGTAGACAACAGGCAAGAGAAGACCCAGGAGTAGACATGACAAGCATAAGATTCGTTCAATAACCAAGCCACAAAAATCATTCTCATCATTTTTTGTTTTCATTTTGGTTTTTAAAACATTTATTAAACAAACGCTTTTTTACAAATGGTTTTCATTTTTCCAGAAACACTTTGAAAACAAAATCATACACCTACATAACTCTAACAAATTTCAGTGAAAAAAATGACATCAAACGAGGGCCCTTAAAAAATTGAGAAGATCTGATTGGGGAATGTGAACCCACATGGAAAAAGCATAAGGTGGACCAGAGCTTGAACATAAATCACTAGAGATCAACAAATGAGTGGAGAGGGGACAGCCAAGTTAGCTTCTGGTCTCAGTCACATTCACAAGTTTCACTTATAAAGAGGACCACAACCAGCACAAAAATAAAAAGAAGAGGTTGTATGTATCAATCAAGTTACCAGAGACCACAATGAGTAGGAGACCCAGCAATTTTGTGTGCCTTGGCTTGCACTCATTTAGCACAAAGAATCTGCATTGCAAATGATAAAGCCAAACCCGTGGAAGACACACACAACGCTTTTTCAGACATCAGATAATGGTCAAAATAAATTTAGACTATTGAAGTTCTTTGTTACGAATTGGGGAGGAAAAAAAAAAGTTTAAATTTCGACAATTCATATTGATTTGTTCATCTTCTGAGCCCATATAAAGATAAGAAAGAGGCAAAAATAAAAGAACTGAACCACGACATGACTAGTCAATTCTAGTCTTACACTATAACACTTTTTCAAATATTAGATGATATCTTTGAAATTCTTTGTTGCGAGTTCACATTAGATAAAAGTAGTTTAAATTTCAATGGTCTATATTGAATTGTTCATGATCAAAACCCATAGAAGAATATGAAAGAGGCAAAAATAAAATGGAAGAATTGAACCACAGCATAGTCAATTATAGTCTTACACTAAAACGTTTTTTCAAGTATTAGATGATTTTTAGGTTCTTTCTTACAGAATTGGCTTAAATTTCAACGGTCATGACCAATTTATTTATCATCCAACATCTTATAGATTATTTGCACGGCAAAGATCAAAAAATAAACCGGCCTTTCGCAGTTTGTAGGGCATGCAATAGCCTTTGAATTGCTTTGGTTTTTTTCACTAGATTACTTGTTTTTATGGGGGTTAGGTTGGTAAGTTAAAACAAACCCGTCTACATGATTTGTGTTTGCTTAAAACCCACAATTTTGCCGTCACACCTATTTTTTCCTTTTATATAAATTTAAGGTTCTTAAATCAGCATCATTTGGGTAGATTTTTGGACGAGACTTTTTGGGTCATTTCAAAGAAGGAAAGGGGCTTGTCTTTCCCTTTCTTAAGAAGTGGAGAAGAAGAAAAAAAAAAACAAACAAAAGTTGAGAGATACGATGTCAAATCAGTTCAAGTTAAACCAAGGTCAAGATATTCCAATTTCTTCCAATAGAGTGAGACAGAAGTTATTTGGGAATGGATACAAGATTACGACTCTTTGAATGGTCTAAAAAGGTGATATGATTAGAAGTTGTGTTGTTAAATCGATTTGGTACTTTACCAGAAAAATTATGTACTTTACTATTTGGTCTGGCCAATTAAAAGAACATGTACTAATACATTCATGGTGAATAATGTAAAAGTTAAATAAAACGAACATTCTAACACTATAACTAAAAAGTAGATAAATAAAAATACGGATTATTATTAAAATCGTTAAATTAAAATTCTAATTTTAAAAAAAGTTTTTATTCAACAATTTTTATTTTCATATTTCCTAAATATATATAATATATATTGAATTGACTACTTTAATCTCGACTGTTGGGTAAAAATAGGTTATAGTCCTAAATCATCACGTAATAGAGAAGTCCAGCTTTCTTTGATCATCTCCGAATACAAGCATCAGTATTAACACTATAACTGGTAAATATATAATAATTCTATTTGGTACTCTTATCTATATTTTTTCACAAAATTTGAGTTTTGAAATTTATAGAAATAATTTTTTTTAGGTGATATTTTTTTATCTTTTGATACTTAAAAAAAATTAAAAAACGGCAGTGTTATATTTATTACAGTTAAAAACTCGTATCAATTACCGATAGCAACCAAATGTTAAAAGTTGACGTATATATTTTTGGATCAGATTAAAAAAAAAAAAAGACATATTTTGGTGCCAAATTTGATATAAAAAATAGTATAGATTAGGTTTAGTATAAAAATAAAAATAAAAAAATAAACTTAAATAGTGCAAAAAGGTTTCTATACGTACCCAAATGTTAAAATTTAGCGTTAACATTAGTTTGTCATTTCTTAAGAAATTAAAGAAAAAAACACTACACATATACACATACGCATGCAATTTAAAAGAGCATCAAAGAGACGCAGAAACATGTATTCCTTATGCATGCAAAGCACGTCTAATAAATATATGAAAACGACCAAGACTTGGAAGTAGAAGTAGTCTTTTTTTCTTTTTTCTTTTTTTTTTTTCAGTTGTATTTGTTTGTTGCTAAGCACCATATGTTTTTCTTTATTTTATTATCATAATAAAATATCACGCATAAATAAATTGATTTCCCAATTGAATAGAAAAACAAAACTTTTGGAAATGCATTTTAAAATAAATATATCTATATTTGGAAATGTATTTTAAATATATATATATATTTGAAAATGTATACGGTGCTCAGAACAAGTAATTTTGTTTCATAGGATCAAACTTTTCTCAATTTACCATTTTCAAAACGATTAATTAGAAAATTTCCTTTCAAATTATAAACTTTATAACACTTTGCCCTAGGGATTGCAATGGGGTGGGGTGGGCACGGGAATGCCTCCCCCAGCCCCATACCCACCTCCCTTTTTACCTCTCATATTCACCTAATTTAATGTAGATGCGGATGTGGGTGTGGGGGCAGGTAATACCCGTTGGGAGTACTATTTCTATAGTCTACCCATTTTTTCATCAAGAATTCTTTAAAAATAAAAATTAAAATAACTTCTATTAAAGTTTTCATAAATTTTAACAACTTAGTAATAATTGAAAATAAAATTGAAATATTAAAAACAAATCCAAACTTTAGAAATCCATAAAACTAAATTCATAAAGTAAACTAAAATATTAAAACACTAATTTTGTTCTTCTTCTATTATAAGAGAATATATGCGGGCATGTGGGAGTTTTTCCCCACCCCCTTCCCCCCTTACTGCGCACTCACGTTGGTGATTAATCTTAACCTCCATACCTGCCCCGCACTTATATACTATCTCCCATACCCGCTCATGAGGGCCGGGTACCTGCGAGTACTCACACTCATGGGTAAAAATGTCATTCCTACTTTGCCCACTCAAATTTCAACACATAACATCCGTGCCCTTTCAAGATTTTTTCGACACAAAAAAGTATAGTGTTTACTGTTATTCCGTTAGTTATATTTTTTAAAATTTTTAAAAGAAAATTTATTAAATTAGCGTCATATTTTCTTTTAAAAATTAAAATTAAAATTGATTTTAAAAATATTTTGATTCTTGTTATAAAGGCAAATATGTCATTTAACACGACTCGGTTAACTTCTTCAACTCAGATGTTGAAATGGTGGCATTGTCCATCCAAAAACTAACAATAGGGACAAAATTATTATGGTTTCAAATTAGAAGAACAAATATTATGTTTTGAATTTCTTGAGGCAAAAAGTTACAAGGATTATAGTTCAGAGATAATTTATGTAACTAATCATTTTTAAAATGATCCTGGATGTTTAATAAGGGAATCATCTTTAAAATGATTTTGAAATAGTGATTTATATATGACAAAAATAAAGAAACGGCAATGAACCAAAAAAGAAATTATTGTTGAAAAAGGTTTGTGTTAAGAAAATGAAAGACGCTAGAAAATTGTTGTCCCTTTTCCGTTTCCATTGTTTAGAGCTAATATACCTGACACATATTTTAAAAAACATGCTCAAAGGTGTTTAGACCTTCAATCCAAACTATACTTCTACAATCCAATTTTTGTCTTTTTTCTTCAGCTTTACTATTCATATAGTTTTATAACTTAAATTTTAAAAGTCCATAACTTTGCAAAGACAAGTCCAAATAAGATGATTTTCTTTTTTAAATTACATAAAATTTTGAGACGAACCAAACAAGCTCAATATTGATTTTTTTTTTCTGAATGCATTTTAAGTTTTTACAATTTTTAACTCAAGCAATTCAAATGCCTCGATAAACACACAATCAATCCAAACTCCAATTTTACAATCCAAATCTTAGCATTAAATGCAGACTAAGTTTAACCTGATTTAATACTCAAATCAAAATTTTCCTAAAACACAACCAAACACAGTTTCAAAAAAAATCTTTAAAAAAATCTCATTTTTATTTTCATATCCAAAACATTGCTATTTATAAAACGCACCCAAACCAGGATTAAAAAATCATGTGTTGGCTTTTTTTAATTACATTATATATATATATATATATGTAATTGGAGAGTGAAAATATACGTTGTATATATGGTCAAGTATTGGCATGGAATTTTTGGTAAAGGATGAAAAGATGTGTTGTATGTCATCGATTGGGAAAATGAAAAGAAAAAAGAAAAAAGAAAAAGGGGAAATAAAGGCGTGCCTAAAACATTATGAAAATAGGTAATGCGTGGCCGGAAACAAATACAGGTAAATTATGATTAGCTAGATGGGAAACAAATAATACATAATTAATTATGATTAACTAGTAGCATAATTATCTTTGAAATAAAGTTATACGGTATTAACAAGCAAGCGGTTGAATATATGGTAGTGTTGTTTCTTCGATAATCAACGTTATGATCAGGCATTAGCCACTGACTTTACTGACATGCAAACACATACACATACACACACACACATTTATTTATATGTATACACTATATATGTACTGTATTCAGAACAAAAACATATATAAAATATGTTGTATTATTATCAACGTCAAACATATGTATGTATTATATTTGAACTTGAATTCTATATCACTTTATTTGCAGGTATGGTGGCATAATAGTCAAACCTTTAAAAGATTTGTATTTCCATTTTAATTGTTATATAAATGCTACAAGTGTGTGCGTAAGTATGTGTGTGCGCATATATTTAAGGGGAACATGTAATTCATTCATTTTATATATGTTAAAATATTGAATCGGACAATTTGTCAAAACTATTTTTAATTTTGTTCCTATTATTGATAATTAGATAGCTATTATTTGTTAATTTACTTTCCTTTTCTTAGTATTTTATTCCCTATAAATAGGGTTAAGTATTCTTTATAAATTGTGAGACAAAATTAAATGAAAAATACTATTCTCTCCAATTTCAAGGTGGTATCATAGCTAGAAAAAAAAGAGAAAAATATGCCTAAAAAAATGAGTGGATCATCGGGGACAAAATCCGTTCCAATTGTTATATGATCTAAAAGTGTTTTTAATGCTGGAATTATTCTCACTGAATCAAACACCATCGAAATTTTGCAACAATCATAAGTCGTCATCATTAATCTTATCAAAGATTCGTCCAAAATTCATATCCAAGTCATAGAGTCGAGATCATCGAATCATAGGGCCAAATATGTGTCATAGGGCCTTTTCCATAATTATTCTGCAAAGTAGTTCCCTCGCCACCATCATCATTGTCGCAATGCCACCACCACCATCATCACCCTGATGCTATCCAACCATCAACACTGTCTCCAATATTTTTTTTTTTTTTTGCTTTGAATTAGATATAAAGTTGTATCTAGCAAGTTTTTTATTTTTATTTTTTGAAAAAAAAAATCCAAGCGTTATGAAGCTTATGTGAATTTGAGCATGACACTTGAGCCTTGAATCTATGAAGTATTATGAAGCTCATGTGAACTTGAGCATGATACTTAAATCCTGAATCTTTGAAGTCGAATTTTTATGAAGCTCATGTGAACTTAAGCATAGTATGTGAAGCCGTTGTAAATTTAGTTACCTTTGTTTTCAAGTTGGTGTATACCAACTTGAGGGCGAGTGTTAAAATATTGAATCGGGTAATTTCCCAAAACTATTTTTTGTTTTGTTTCTTATTATTGATAATTAGGTAGTTTCTATTATTTATTAGTTTATTTTTTTTTCTTGATATTTTATCCCCACAAATAAAGTTAAATATTATTTATAATTTGTGAGACATAATTAAATGAAAAATTACTATTCTTTCCAATTTTCAAGTATATAAAGCAAATCAGAATTTAAAAATCTAAACATAATAAATCAAACGGAATAGAAATAGAAACACATATACACGAAGGTAGAATGGACTCAATTTAAGGCTAACATGGACAATGATGAAAATTTGAATTTTAAATAAGGCTCAATTGCATTGTAGCACTTTAAATTTATGGTGCAGTTGGAATTTATTTCCTAATTCTCAATTTTGATAATTTGTATCTTTAATTTGAAAACATGTGACAAATATCCTCACTTAATACAGTGCTTTTTTTTTTTTAAATAAAAGTTGTTCTTAGTTTATATAAATTGTGTATACAAATTGTTAATTATTTATCTATCTTAACTTAAATTTTATTAGGATTACGGTCTTTATTTAAGTTTTACTAAGATAGAAAATTTTGAATAAATTTTGTTTTAAATATAAATTTAGATAGAAAAAGACCTTTCACACTCTGAATTAATGATATATGTGCAAAGTCACATATTGACTTTCATTAATATTAAAAATTTTTGAAAAAGACCTTTCACACTCTGAATTAATGATGGGACTATGTTGGAGCCTATTTTTCAAATTCAGTCTGTAATTGTAAAATTCAAAGTTGAGGTGGCAAATTACAACAATAAATTTTGGGGACAATGGATGTATATATATATATATATATATATATGCCTTGAAATAATACCCTCTTTTAAAACAGTAACGAGAAACTAACTCTTCCATATATATATATAATTAGTAAAGGACTTGAAAGACTATTGACAACTTTTTTTTTTTTTTGATTTATGCTACCTGCATTTTCCTGCTAAAATACCACAGAAATATTATTATTTTTAATATATAAACACCATGGAATTATTTTTCGTAGTCTTTAATGATGTCTTTATTTTTTCCTACACGGCTTTAAATAAAGCTCTTATAAATCAAAAGCCAATAATAATTGTGATATGACAAATAAAGACGTAGAGAAAAAGGAAAAAGAAAAAAAAAAAAAAAAAAAGAGGAGGAACTAGAGAGAACCAGAAGTCGAATTGTGTGAGAACAAAATAAGAAGAAGGGGGCGGTCAAACTTCCATCGTTGCCTCCGGACATGTCGTTTGGCTCCTAACCCTAAAATCTAATCCTCAAGCTTGTTACGAGCTCCGCAATGGTGATACACATGGATTATTGATTTTTTTTATTAAGGATCCGTTCAGTGAATGAGTTTGAGTTGAAAATTTTAAATTTCAATAATAATTTTTATTGACTTTTCAGAAAAGATAAAAAACTTTTTCAGAAAACACAAAAAACTTTTTCAAAAAAAGACAAAAACTGAGCTGAAGGGCCTGTTTAGTAGAGAAGTTTAAATTTAAGGTTTAAACTCAAATTTTTATCTCTTTCCTCAAAAGTTTTTTGTCTTTTCTGAAAAAGTTTTTTTTGTCTTTTTTAAAAAGTCAACAAAGGTTATTATTCAAATTAAAAAATTTCAACTCAAACTCATTCACCAAATGGGCCCAAAAATTTTGAATTTGAACTCAAATCCCAAACACCCCCTAAATGTTTAGTTAAGTCGTGTTTTCTATCTACTAGATTTATTTATTTGCAGTGTTTTGTGTGGCTTTGACGCTATAAAATTCTTGATTTCTGTCGATTTTAAAATATATCTTCCCATTTCAATGTGTGTACATATAGAAGAGGTAAAATATATATATCCTTGTTTCTAAATCTTCTCAATTTTTTTAAATTTTTTTTAAAAACTAGGATATTAAAAGTGCGTTTATAATAACTATTATGTTAGCAAGCGAATACCACACTAATAGTTTCTTTTTTATTTTGCCCAAAATCAACGGTTGACATTTATTCCTAATAGTGTTTGATTATGACTGGTATTATACATTAAAAATTCACTATATTCCCTTCTTTTATTTCAAATCTTAATTATATATGTGATTGAATCTTAAGGGCTCATTTGATTATTAATTTAGTTTAAACTAAACTGTACTTTTTTCATTATGGTTTTTGTCTTTTTCTGAAAAAGTTTTTTATCTTTGTCTTTTTCTGAAAAAGTTTTTTGTCTTATCTGAAAAAGTTTTTTTTTTCTTTTCTGAAAAATTACTATTAAAACTTATAAATCTTAAACTAAACTCATTCACCAAACACCCCTAAATTTTGAGAACATGCAGTACTATTGTTTTTCTTGTTTTTACAAAGAAAAACTTACTATAGAAAATCATGTAATTAAGTGACTATTAAGATCAACATTTGGAGATTGTTTTTAAGCACTATTTAAAAAGTTTTTTTTACAATGTTTTTTATTATAAAAATTTGATTTTATTATTTAAATTTACTTTTTAAACTTATAATTCTAACAGACAATTAGTTGGTACTTGGTAGTTATCTTAAAACCCCCCCCCCCCCCTTTTTTTCTTGTAACTAATTTCAAATTAAAAGTAAAAAACAAAAAAAGGTTTCTTCTAATCTAACAAAAAAATTTATGCTCATACGTGCATGGTAAGGGTGTCGCACATGCCCACCTTGACAGGTAAACGACCACCACATGCATGGGTCAATATTATATTCACGTGGGCCACATTGCCGCATTTGTTACCACGCGCCTCTCCCCAAGTAAGAAGTAGAAACGTGGAAGAATGACAAGAGGACGAAAATGTCCCCACCGCTTAATCAAAGAAATCGAGCTGTCGTGCGTTTCTCTCACGTCGCCATCCCACGTCCCACGTGGAAAGTGGGAGGGGCAAAGACGCCCCATCACATGGGAGAGTATCTTCCCCATTTGCCCCGACCGTCAATAGTCCCGTCTATTTACTTGTCAACGCGCACGTTCTCACGCGCCAAGCTTTTTTTTTTTTTTTTTATTAATGTTAATCAATAATCAGCTGTATTTGAAAACAAAGAGTACATTTGGTAAAACAGTTTGAGTTAAAATTTTGAAATTTGAGTTGGTTGAATTTTTAAAAATTAATTATAATTTTTATTGATTTTTCAAAAAAAGATAAAAACTGAGATGAAAAATCTGAGTTTAAGATGGTTTGTCAAACGGAGACTAATTTTCGATGAAATTTGTGCACTATTCCCCCATTTGTTTCAAGTATTTACCAACATTTAAAAAGTTTCTGTTTTCTAACGCTTTAAATGGGTGTTTGAGAAGTATCATTTGAAAACATTTGTAAAATATTGACATTTGTAGGTTTGGACAAAATTCTAAATGCTAGAGGGGGCAACATTTGGTCATTTGGATGTTTTTGTACAGTGTTAAATGTTTTCATTGAAAATATCCGCATTCAAATGTTTACATTTAAATATTTCTTCCAAACGGAGTCTATATGTGCTTTTAGAAGTTTTCATGTACAGTCAAAGTAAGTTATCACCGTTTATACTGGAAGGCATAACCTTAAGGAAATATGTTTAAAAGGAGTATTTCTGAGATTATTTTTATCTGTACCTCTTAAGTTTAAGGGTCATTCATACTTTATCCTCTTAATTTTAAAAATTCTTACTTTGTCTCATGAATTTAATGTACTCTTGTTTTGCTTTATGAACTTTGAATTTAATGCTACTTTACCTAGTCTATCAGAATTTTAGTTAAAAATAGATAGAAAAAAATGAATTAGAAGCAATCATGTAATTTTTTTCATTTGTTTTTAGCGGAAAAAGAATATAATCCTTAAATGAAAAGAACCAAGTGGTGCTTTACTTAATCTGTTTTTTTTTTTTTTTTCAAGAAAAGAATCAAGTGATACTCAAAGTATGTAAATTCTTTTGTGTGACATATGCAGCGGCGGAAGTAGAAAATTAGTACGGCGCTGTACAAATTTGGTGATATATATATATATATATATATATATTACAAAAAGAAGGACGTCCAAATAATATAACAATCGAATGTGGGGCAAAACAAAAATTTCCTCTTTTTTTTTTTTTAACACAATGGATGCATAGTTAAATTCTACATAGTTGAGATCTCAAAATTTGAGTGGAGACACAATTGTAGTTATATATATATATATATATATAATGAGAGAACAATAAATATTTTATAAAAATTTTAAGGACTAGAATTCAATTTTTGGAAATATGAGTGATGGTGGCTCCGCCACTGGTCTCATATGATATTATGTTACGATATTGGGTAAGATAGTTAGTTGAAGATAAATATGGACAATCATCATGGACATAATTCACAGTTTGGGGATCAAAATCATCTTAATGACCGCGACAATAAGAAAAGTAAATAAAACTATAAAGTATTGGCTGGTAAAATACATTCACTATTCGTTATGGGGTTGGATTTTGTCCTATGATTCGTTTGAAAGACATATTTATTTTGTATTGTATTTTAATAAAATATATGGATTATAATATATGTTTAAATATACTGTTTTTTTTACATTGTATTTAAATATAATATGTGTTTGGGCTATACACATTTGAATGGTTATTTTAATGTATACAGATGTAAGAGAGTCTGTGATTTGATTAATAAAAATAGATATATAGAAAAAGTGATAAATCGTAAACTGAATGGGTGTAAAAGTAAAATATATTTATATTAGACTGGAATATATGAGGTAATCTAAGACAAATCACATTGCATTGTGATAAAATATAAAATCTATTTTCCAAACACACCATTAGCTCTTTACGTGACTTGACCATCACTGCCCAAGTTATGATTGAACGAATAATACTAAAGATATCAATTATAATTCTAATTTTTAACAACCAATTTATATAACGCCAAGTTGTCATTTTTTTTAATTGTTGTATGCAATTAATTAGTGTAGCAATCTTTTAAACACGTATTGATAAAAAAAAATAATAATAACTCACATGTAAATCAATGTGATCTTATAAGCTTGGTAGATCATTTACCTCGTGATACGAATTCAAATCCCACCATATGTTTACAGCCGTTTCAAAGGAAATAAAATGCGCGACTAAACACTATCAGACATAACTTAAACTATTTAATTTGTTTTCTAATCATCCACTAATTATATGCTCATACAACAATTATCTCCTCACAACTTGAGTATTATGGTTCCTCATAATTATAGCAAGTTTTAAATATTGGGCCCTAAAATTGAAAGATATGATGGAGGCAATAAATTGAATTATTGTGCCCTTTTAAATTCATTTCAATTGGATTGTTAATCTTGCTAACTGCATTTATAAATGTTTCTAGATGAGTTATTAAGGTCAAATTACGAGGGACATATAATTTGGCTATTGTTAAATGTTACAACGAAGAAATTGATCTTATGTGTAGTAAGTCTCACTACTAATAAATCACCTGCAATAACTAGTACCATTTTTTCTTTTTCTTGTAATCTTTTCTTTTTCTTTTTTGTACTTTATGCATGGCTCTAATTAATTTAAAAAATTATTGTTTTCATTTATACTTATGAACTTTAGGGTCATACTTACTTTACCCCCTAAATTTTAAAAACTTCCATTTTATTTAATGAGCTTCTATAGATATTAGCCCCATTTGACTACTTTCCATTAGAATTTTAGTTAAAAATAAATGGAAAAAAGTGAATCAAGTTTAGTCATGTTTATTTATTTATTTATTTTTCTAATTGTTTAGTAGAAATCCTAATAAAATGGATTTAGTAAGACTAATTCTCATATATTTCATAGGTTTTTAAGAAAAAAATATAATAAGAGGGATTAAGTGAGACAATTTCAAAATTCAGAAGAAAAATTAGGAATTTTTGAAATTCAAGATATGAAATGTAAATGACCCTAAAAAAAAGTATATTAGATTAATCCTTTAAAACAAGTTAACTCAGCGGGCAATTTCTTATGATTTAAATACTTTAATTATTTGCTACCAAAAAAAAAAAGTATATTTGTTACTGTTCTTGTCATAATGCAGGGGGCAAACACAAAGAAGTAAAAAGATCTTATAGCCACACCTTTTTTTTTTTTTTTTTTTTTTTTAAGGTCTTATAGCCACATATTTAACTTTTTAAAAATTCCACTTATCTATTTGTGTGTGGAAAATAATAAAAGACTGAAAAAAAGGTACATAAAAAAAAAAAAAGCGAACAGATTACACGAATAAATTGCCTTTTCAATATAATTAATAAACTTACATTTGGTTCGCCGGTTGAAGATTAAATTTTTATATTAAAATTGATTAATTTTTTAAAAAATTATTTATAAATTTTATTAATTTTTTAAAAAAAAGACAAAAAATAATATGAAAAAAATATAATTTAATTGGAGTAAAACTTTAATGCCAAACAAAGTATAAGTGTGTTACTTAATCCACATTGAAAGTAATCCATCAATTTATTACATCGAGAAATTGTCAACGTTAATTAATTTCCGTGTCATAATACACAAAAAATGCTAAAACCAATAATATTATTTTCTAGGTCACGTTAATTTAGCTCGACAAGATTGGGGGTGTTTGGTTGAATGGTTCAAACCATTTAACTCAAACTTTTTTTTATTTTTTTTCCAAAAATTTTTGTCTTTTTCCCAAAAAGTTTTTTGTCTTTTCTGAAAATTTAAAAAAATTTACTATTGAAACTTAAAAATCTCAACTTAAACTACTCCACCAAATGGGCCCAAAATGTGATATATTCCTAAAATAATATATATATTTTTTGTACATCATGAATTCCCTTTTTTATTTTTTTTTAGGCTGAAAAAGTGCTAGTTCTCTCTCTCTCTTTTAATGCATATAGGAAAAGAGAGAGAGAGAGAGAGAGAGAGAGAGAGAGATCATAAAAAGGCATTACAAAAACCAATTGACGCTCTAATATACTGGTAGCCTTTTATTGCAGCAAAAACAATATTGCCAAAAGAATATGTTACGCTTGTGAACTTGACAAATTTGTGTTGACAAATCAATGGATTAAGGGCGAGCATACTAACAAAAGTTAAGGGTGAGCATTTGTGTTGTGGTTGGATAATTACTCTTCTTCTTCTTTTTTTTTTTTTTTTTTTTTTTTTTGGGATAAGAAAGAAGAGTAATTACTCTTCTTATTACGCTGAAGCTTTTGAGAATACTAGTTATTTAACAATATTTTGGGTACATTGGTCATCGACTCACATTATTCTAAATTTCTAATTATAATATCTCCCTTTTCCCCTCTTCATTTTTCTTGGTAAGCCTACTAACTATGAATTGTCGTTTTCCAATAATTGCAGGTAGATCACGATTATCTAATTTGACCGAAATTGGAAAAAAAAAAAAAAAGTCATAAAATTTCAAACGCAAAAACAATTTGTCGAGATTAACACATAAAACTATTTTTAAAAATTATTTCAAGATTTGAATTTTTTTAAAGGATTTTTAAGTTAAGTTTTATTTATTTTTTTATGTAAATTGATTTAAGCTCATGAATTTGAATATGTAGGCGATATAATAGAATACACAACCAACAATAAACTAATTCTTTTTTTGTATCAAATCTGTCATTTTCTGTTGTGCCGTTTTTCTTTTCCTATCCACTCGAAAAAACGTCACAAACGCTCCTCTCGATTGTCTTAAAAAAAATTTCAAATGAACTTATTTAAAATCTGCCCAGGCAGACAAGACTACGTTTGGGTCGTAAAGATGTGCTCTTTTCGTAAATAAGGTGAAGTTGGGTTTTATTTATTTTATTTTTGACAAATATTATTTAGGGTAACTGCTCTCTCTCTCTCTCTTGAATTTGGGACTTAGAGATTCGAACTCAGTGCCATATGGTAGAATCCGGTATGATATTACCATTAGACTATTCCCACAATCATGGTAATTAGTCTTGTTAGTTGCTAAACTATTAATAGTATGTTATTTTGGTACTTGAAAGTTTAATTTTACGAAATTAGTTCCTGGTTTTTTGTTTTTGATAATTTGGGTCCATGGTATTAAATTTGACGATATTTTTTAAAATTCTAATAGAGATAATTACATTCATATTGCATACCAACTAAAATTTTTAAGTAAAAAATTTGCTTAAAGTGCAAAATGTTTTCAAGGTTTTTAACAGAAATAAAGAGGACATTTATAACTATCTGTAAAATTTAATATTATCACGTAACTGACATGTAATTATTACTGTTAAATTTTATAAATCTTTGGTTAATCATAATGTCAATAATTAAATTTTAAAAAAAGTTCAAAAGAAAATTTTCAAAGACAAGAATTAAAGAATATTAATTATTTAGGGACTAACAACAATAAATATCGTAATATTTATTTGAGTATTTGAACATGATCTCTCAGTTTATATGATTTTATTTTATTTATTGAAAGTAATAAATTTGATGTTTCACCTGAGTGGAAACAGAAATAGATATACAGCAAAAAGTGATGAGTAGCATACCTATACACGCAGATAAAGGACGGCTTTTGGCGGATAGACATTAAATTATACTTAATTTAATAGTAGCTTAATTAAGAACATTTTCATGGCTTAATTTATTTAATTAAATGTATCTAGTTATCTTTACACTAGGGCATGTTTACAGTTTATATCTATTATTTGATTACACAACAATGTAAATGAGCATAATTTAAAGGGGACTTTATTTTTTCAAATTTGGGAATGATGATTCGAACTCTTTACCTTATGTGAAGTCATACAAAGAGACCGGAAATCAAAATGAATCATTACAAGATTTATATAATACGCATGGGTTATAATAGATTTGTAGGCGCTAAAATTTAAATGAATTATTTTCTTGAAATAATTGAAAAAACGTATTTGTGATCATTGGTAGAGCGTAACGGTGGATGGTTGTGTTTAAAATCATTTCCACAATTTATAAAGTTAAAACCCCCTCTCCGAAATATATGAAAAGAAAAAAAAAAAAAAGAAACATAATAAAGAGAAAGAACAAAATAATATCATTAACATAATCAGGGCACATCAGTTCTTTTTTCCCTTTTGTCCAATATTTTGTGATTTAATAAGAGTAAAATAGTAAATTTCGTGTAAACATGATTAAAATAATTTTAATAAGTGGAATATGGTATACAGTTGTCAATCAAAAAAATACGTTGGTTGAATCTTATTTCAATGCCAATAAGAAAATAAACATGAGTTTAGATTCTGATTTCTCACTTTTATTCCGTACATACACCCCTAGAAAATGCCTAAAAGTCTGTCTTCGAGCAGTTGGAATAGAGAAATAAACTTAGGATTTGTTTTTTCTGATGAATTAAAAGTTAATAAGACAAAAATAGTATGAGATTTTATTGTCAAGCAACAAAAAAATTTACATAGATGTGTTTGGTGAATGAATTTAGTTTAAGATTTTTAAGTTTCAATAGTAATTTTTGTTGACTTTTCAGAAAAAATAAAAAACTTTTTCAAAAAAAAAAAAAGGATTCGAACTCTTAATAGTTTTTTTAAATTTTCAGTATTGTAAGAGTAAAATAATAATTAAATTATGATGCAATCATATGTATCAATTAAATTTTCAAGAATTAAATATGCTAGTTTCTTAATAAAGAAATTTGTGGTACAATACTAAAAATACTCTATTTAGTACTAGAAATCTAGATCTATTCCTCCTTCCAAAATATATATATATATAATATAAGATTGATCATGATAATCTTATAAACTGGACAAATCTTCAACAAGAATTAAGAAGTTAATTTCATCAAGAACTCTATAAATTTTGCTCCGGAAATGGACAAACTGAGTACTTACTCGAACTTTCATCAAACGAATCTTTTAGCAAAAAAAAAAAAAGAAAAAAGAAAACTGAAGAATCAAAGTAATAAGCTAGAAAAAAAAAGAGAAAATCAGATGTCCAATTAAAAACTCATGGATTACAAGTAAAATATTTAAATAATAAATTAAAAAAAATAGATTTTTGTTTGACGAGAATAAAACCAAAAAAAAAAAAGTAAATAAAAAATTAGCATATTTCCAAATATCAGCGGGGCCGCTGTTATTCCCGCTCAATCCCCCACGTTTTTTTTAATTTTTAATTAATTTATTTTTAATTAACTTTTTGGAAGCAAGCAAGCAACCCCCACCCTCCCTGGCTCCAATAATGCGCGCGGGTGATTCCCACCCCCACTCTAATTCAAACCAACATTTCTCCACGTCAGCACGCAGTAAAATCAAAAAATTATTAAAGAAGTTTCTGATTTCTAATAAATAAAAAGGTTAAATTTCTAAATGGTCACCAAATTATAGGCCTTGTTTTACATTGACCCATGTTTTTTGATTTTATAAATTACACTCTATTGAGCATTTGAGCTTTTATACTGTTACGCTAATAATCGTTATGTCAATTTTATGTAGAAAAAACAATTACACAGAACTTGAATAAGTTTTGATTAAATGAGCTTTATTTATAGGTATTGTCGTTATTAAATAGTTTTTGGAGGGAAATTGTATCATAATCTGAGATATTTTTGAATAAAATAGTACTTTAATTATATAAATGTGATATTATAAAGTTATTTTGGAGATATATTCTCTTTCAAAAAAAATATTTAATTATAATTTTAGCCTATACTAAAGTCACATGATTTAATCGTGTTTAATTTTCATTTGGTTTTAGACGAAAACATTGATGTAGAGATCATTTTCAGAACAACAGTGACCATCTTAAAACTGAGAGAATAATTGGATGGTTGTTTGCAAAATTAACGCTAATAAAAAACTCTCCTAACAAAAACAAAACATTTTCAAATAAACCCCGCAAAAAATAATTATTTCACATTTTCAAATAAACCCCAAAAAAAAAAAAGGTTCAAAAAAAAAAAAAACAACAATGAATAATGAAATTCAAACTTCTTCTCTCTGTCTCTCTCTCTCACACTACCACCACTCACCGGTGTTTCTCTCTCTAGTTTCTCTCTCTTCTTCCTCTCTCTATTTGCTCATTTTCTCTGCAACTCACTCGTTGTCTTAAAGAAGACGAAACAATCTCTCTCCCTTTCTCTCTCTAGCTCATTCCTTTTTCTCTCTTGCTTCTAGAGAGAGAAAGTATAAATATCAGATTGTGAGAGAAAAGAAAAGGGGAAATACACGATGTTTTTCGCTTTTTTGTCTCAGACCATGTGAGCTCTCTGACACAATCTCTTTCGATATCTTCTCTCCTTCTTCTTCTTCTTCTTCGTCGCCTTCGCATTTCCATTTGTTTCGCATTTTCTTCTTCCTCCGAGTCGCCGACTCGTCAGTTCCAACTCGCTCCCTCCCATGGCGTCGTCGTCTCGAGCGCGGAGCAGCTCGCCGTTCTCGTACCGGAAGCCGTCGAGCCCCTACTCATCGACCTCGTCGTCGTCCTCGTTCATGACTGGGCGGCTTATGCCTCGCTCGTGCTCCTCCTCGGCCTCGTCTTTCTTCAACTCGGGAGGCGGACTCGGCTCCGGCGCCCGATCCATGACGCCGAGCCGCGGCCGCTCGGATTCAATGTACGGCGGCGGCGGCGGTCTCACGCGGTTACGACGGCCACACGCCCGTCGGATTCGCGTCCGAGGAGCTGGTTGCCGAGCCGCTCGACGCGCCGAGGTCGGGGGATAGCATATCGGTGACGATTCGGTTCAGGCCGTTGAGGTAAGATAGCAGATCTGAAGGTTGTTGGATCAGATCTACGACCTTTGAAATTGCGCGAAATTGAGCCGTTTTATGCTAGGGTTTAGTTTCCGACGTAATGTGATTGACTGGCTTGTGCTTGCAGCGAGAGGGAGTTTCAGAGAGGAGATGAGATCGCCTGGTACGCCGATGGGGATAAGATTGTCAGAAATGAGTATAATCCAGCTACAGCTTACGCATTTGGTACTTCTTTTTCTTTTCTGGCTTCCTAATTTTGGAATTGATTTGAAGTCGGAGATAATTTGGGTTTCCGGTAAAATCATGAAGTGAAATTTGAAATGCAGATGTCTAATCAATGCGATGTTGCAGATGATTTACATTTAATTAATTGCGTTTTATTAATTGTTGAAATTTTGCGGGTGATTTGTGTTTGCAGATAAAGTCTTTGGACCACACACGATTTCGCAGGAGGTGTATGACGTAGCTGCTAAACCTGTTGTCAAGGCTGCCATGGACGGCATAAATGGTATTGAATTTGAATGTCCCTGTTCTCTTAATGAAAGTAAAATTCAATAATGATTATGTGGGAAATATAATTTGAAATGCTGTGATTAGTGCTTTAATTAATAAATTGGCCTTAAGTAAATGCATTGAAGTATTTCTATCGTGGTTTATTTTGTTTAAAGACATAATTACTGTATCAAACGATTGGATTCAAAGTTTTTGTATCTTAAATGCAGGGACAGTTTTTGCTTATGGTGTGACAAGTAGTGGGAAGACGCACACCATGCATGTAAGTTGTCCATTTTCGAAAGTTTCATCAATTTTTACCATTTAGACAACTTAATACTAGTTAGGCCTTGTGTGCGGAAACTAATATTTTGATTTTGGTCTGTTTAGTGCATCTACAACTACTTGCAGTTTTACCCAAAAAAAAAAAAAAAAAAGACAAGAAAACTGCTTTTGTCTGTTACCTGAGAGAGTTGATGTTTTAGACTTTAGTTGATAAATAAGATTAAAAGACATCCTGTTGCATCCATCTATAGGATTATCCTCTATAGGTTAAACCATTCCTGTTGCATCCATAGCTAGGTGTTTTAATTAAAATTTTTTTTTTTAAATTTTAATTTCTTGAACTTAGTGGTGGGGATTCGAACTCTTCACCTTAACGTGGAGCCAGGTGTAGAATTTTCGCTAGGCTATGCTTGCAACCACGAAAGGTGTTTTTACATATTAATTATGTTACTTATTTATTTATTCAATGAACTTTTATGGGTCGGCCGTGGGTGTAGGGTGGGTCGTTGGTTATGACTTGATTTGCAGGGAAAGGAATAAAGGACATGGTTAAGTTTTCTGCTTTACCATCTGCAGTATTAATTTGGAAAATGTTGCCTTGATGGCTCCTAAAAAATCTTGTTCTTGTTAGATTTCTTGCTTATATGATTGTGAGATTTGAGGGTTTCAGAAAAACGCTTTGGTCATATGATACTTGTTTAAACATGTGTTTGCACAAATGCTATCACCCTTCTTGACGTTCCTTTTCTGTTCTTAAAAAATAAGCACGTTAATTCCTCCATTATATGGTATGTAGCAAGAATCTCGCATTCAGTAGCAGTACTTTTGACCTATTTATTCTTACAATCTATGCAGGGAGATCAAAATTCTCCAGGTATTATTCCATTGGCAATAAAGGATGTATTCAGCATGATTCAAGATGTAAGTTTCTTCAATAATATATAATAAGAAATAATATATCAAGGATGTATCCAGCATGATCCCTATATATGTTAATTATTTTATATAGGAGTTAGTAGTGAGAGACATGAACACACAAATGACACAAACTTCAACTGCCATGGGCTTCCCAAACGTCTCTATTTCGCCGTAGCATGGTAGTGTGTCCTGTAAAATTGTGCTGATGCAGTATGAAACTTGTGATAGCAATTGGTTATTGTATAGCCATATCTCCAGCATATCCATGCAAAATTTCGTATTCTCCTAACTTCTAGTCAGGATGATGACTTATCTGCTGAACTGAAATTATGTACTCTTGTTTTTGTGTGAAATATTTAGTAGTGTGTTAATGTTTATATTGGATGCCTTGGCCATAAATTGTAGGAATGGTCATTATTTCTGCTGTATAGTCAGAAGCTTTATGCTCTGTTTTGTTAGAATTGACCGTACATCTGATTTTGGGTTTCATGGTGCTATGACTAACTGGCTACTCTTCTTAATACAGACTCCAGGAAGAGAGTTTTTACTGCGCGTGTCATATCTAGAAATTTACAATGAGGTCAGTGGCTATCAAATAATACTCATCTAAATTTCATCAAGTAATACATTGATTTTGAAGTTATTTTCTTTTCATTGTCCCATGTCATGTTGAAATATCTATCTTAAGTATGCACTATGAAAATGTTCTCAACTATCACATTGAAGTATCATAGTTTTAATTTTCTCTTAGGGGAACAAGTTTCTTATGTTTTTCCATATTTACATGGATGCTGTTGCTGATCTCTGAGAAATTGTTATCTGTTAATAGTGGATGCTCTCATCTATGTTAGCTAATTGACTCGAGCTATCTTTGCTTCTCTATCAGGTTATAAATGACTTGCTTGATCCAACTGGTCAGAATTTGCGTGTTAGAGAAGATGCACAGGTTTATCACTTGCATCTTACACAAATTTCTTTCCTAAGTAAATCTAATGTAACATGTATACTCCTTATATCTTGTTTTGCAACTTATTTATCATATCTGCCTTTTTCCTCCCTCCCTCCGTGTTCCATTTTTCTCTTCTAGGTGCGATAAGTGTCTGCTTTGTAGCTTTAAACACTACTGATTGATTCGTTATTTTGTCTTTCAAATAGAGGATTTGGTCCAATGTTCTCTTAGTCTTAGAAATGGTTCAATTCAGAGAATATTGATAATGTAGAGTCCTACTACATTGCACTGCCAGAATCCTAAGTACCCCTAGATTTATGCCAGATGGATTTCTAATGTTTTGATGCGATTATGTGTGCATCATTTCCAGGGTACTTATGTTGAAGGCATCAAGGAAGAGGTGGTTCTATCTCCTGGGCATGCACTTTCTTTTATTGCTGCTGGGGAAGGTATTTAAACTGTCTTTTATTGTGGTTTGTTCTCCTTCCCCATTACACATTTTATAATTATGATTGAATGCTGTGAAATTTCAGCAACTCATTCCTTTTTTTTTTTTTTTTATTTTTAACAAATGTTGGTGCTAATAACAGAGCATCGTCATGTCGGATCAAATAATTTCAATTTGTTGAGCAGTAGAAGTCACACCATATTCACACTGGTAAAAGTTTTCAAATCATCTCTATTAGTCTCTCAATTTTATATTGCTCAAGTCGATTAAGTAGTTATTTTTTTTTTCTAACTATAAATTTGTATTTGTGTTTGTATTTGCTTGTATAAATTGAATTAGCACTTTAAAAGATTTTATTTACTTCCTGAACAGAAACAAATAAAAATCAATTTAGATTTAGAAGTGCGAGAAAAAAAAATAAGATTTCTATTTGAAAGATTTCTAACTGATCCTAACAATAAAGCAATTAGAAACCAAGCTATTGGGGTAAAAGAAATCAAAAAAAAAGTTCCGCAATGGTCATACAAATTAATCAACGATTTGGAACAAGAGACGGGAGAAAATACAGAAGCTTTGGGAAGGGATTCTCAGATTCGTTCAAGAAAACACAAACGTGTAGTGATTTTTAATCATGACATCGAAAAAACCAATGGTTATAGTAATTCCCAAGATACTAATAATAATGATGAAACAGACAACATTGCTTTGATACGTTATTCACAACAATCGGATTTTTGTTGAGACATAATCAAAGGCTCAATGCGTGCTCAAAGTTTCCTTTTTCTTAAGAGTGAAGATTGGTTTGTGTTCTCTCAAATAAGTGTGTGTGCACTGTGCACGCACACTTATTGACAAGCACTGGTCAATTTTGCTATTTATATCCTTAGAAAGGTGTAAAAATGGAGAGTTATTGAATTTAGTTTGCCTTCCTGAGTGAGATTTATCCGCCGTTCAGGAAAGCAAATTTATTATCTGTATTTTGATTGTACATAAAATCGTGCCTTATTTTTATAATGGTGTTCAATTACCTGTATATTTATCTGACATTTTTTCTGCCTCTAACCTGCTCATAAATATGCAGATGATTGAAAGTAGTGCTCATGGTGATGAATATGATGGAGTCATCTTTTCTCAACTTGTATGGTTCCGATCACTGTCACAAAAACCCATTGTTCATTTTACATTAAGTGTTGTCTCATATATTTTTTGGTGTCGTTGCCCGCAGAATTTAATTGATCTAGCTGGATCTGAAAGTTCAAAAACTGAAACGACTGGACTACGGAGAAAGGAGGGATCTTACATAAACAAAAGTCTTTTAACTCTTGGAACAGTACGTGCCTTACAATTTAATATGCTAATAAACATTTATGAATTTCACTTTTGAGCTTATTTCTGTCTAGAACATTATCTACTAAATTTGCTGAATTTATCTGCTCAAAAGAAACACCAAGCTATGTGTCCAAAAACTATTTGAAAATTCTCTAATTAAGGACTGAATTTTTGTCAGCAACATTTTTTGCCATATGCTCTTCTACTACAGTGATTTTTATTTCCTAATATTTGAGTATCATTTACAAGTTCATAGTTTGATTGTTCTGTTGTGATGTGAAGGTGATAGGAAAGCTAAGTGAAGGGAAGGCATCTCACGTTCCATATCGAGATTCTAAGCTTACCCGCCTACTACAGTCTTCATTAAGTGGCCATGGGCATGTTTCGGTGCGTTTGTTAAGTTATGATATACCATATCAGGGGGGAAAAAACCCTTCTTTTTTACACTTTTTCTGGAAGGAGTCCTTTCCTGTATATACAGATTAATTTTAGTTATAAATTTTCATACTTTGCTTTCAGTTGATTGTTCATTGCTCTACTATTATGATAACTTTATTATGTAGAATGCATAGTTGATCCTGTTTGCTGAATGCTTTTGCTTTGACATGAGCATTTCCAGCTTATATGCACTGTAACCCCTGCGTCAAGTAACATGGAGGAAACTCATAATACACTCAAATTTGCAAGCAGAGCAAAGCGGGTAGAAATCTATGCGTCACGTAATAAGGTGCAGTGCAACTTAAGTCTGATTTAATTTTTGAAGGCAGTGTTTAATGACAAGCACTTAATTCTCTCTTTTTCTCTGTTTTGATCTGCTTCAAATTATTCTGCCAGATTATTGATGAAAAATCACTGATTAAGAAGTATCAAAGAGAAATTTCAACCCTTAAAGAAGAACTTGATCAGCTAAGGAGGGGTATGCTTGTTGGTGTCAGTCACGAGGAGATAATGACCTTAAGGCAAAAGGTCCTTTTTTTTTTTTTTGGTCTCATTTTCCTTTTCTTCCTTTAAACATATCAGTAATGTCTATGAGGGTACTGGTGTAGCATGAACTCTTGAGAAGATCACTGTATTTGTTGTGCGTGATAAATAGTTGCAAGAAGGTCAAGTCAAAATGCAATCAAGGCTGGAGGAAGAAGAAGAAGCCAAGGCTGCTCTCATGAGTAGAATCCAAAGGCTAACTAAGCTCATTCTAGTTTCTTCAAAAAACACAATTCCTGGTTGTCTGAGTGATGTTTCCAGTCACCAACGGAGTCATTCACTTGGGGAGGATGATGTGAGTAACTATTTCACAGTTTTACTTTGAAGTATGGACTTTGTTTCTTTGTGGTGCGTTTTGATTTCTAGCTTCTAAAGTTCTCTGGGCACTGGTATACAAATTAGTATTTGTCTACGGTGGAAATTTATGTACAATTTGATAATTATACAAACGATTTGAAAAAATGTTTTAGTCAGTTCAGTTAACGCTTAATTTGTCAGTTAAATACAACTATTGGTCTCCTTTTTTCTTGCTTACAAAGTCTACTTAACTTCGGGCTTTATCTTCCCAAATAAAAACGCCTCTATTTTTAAAGGGTTGTGTTTCATTCTCACTTGGTGTTTATTTTATTTTATTTTATTTTTATTTTGAAAATACAATATTACAGGTTTCTGTGATTGCTGAGGGTGACGGCCAGAAGGACTCTCAAGTTATGGCCTCAGATTCATCTTATGACTTCAAGCATAGGAGATCTTCCAGCAGGTGGAATGAAGAACTCTCACCAACTAGCAGTACCATTACTGAATCAACTCAAGCTGGTGAACTAATCAGTGGTTCAAAAGTGGCTGCAGTATGTCAATCTATAAATCTTTTATACTTATTATTTTCTTAGCTATGCAGCATAAAAAGCTTGTTTATGTTTAGAGAGAATGTTTGTCCTTGAATGTTCTGAGACATGCTGTCATGCCTACATAGTTCAGCCTTAAATTACCATCGACTTCATGTTATGGTGATTATACTAAAAGTCATCCAATTTTCTTTTGCATTTAATGTTTCTATTGTTTTCAAGATTTGTTGTCCTGCCTAATGCAAAGCATTGAATGCTACTTAAGGCATATCATTTAAAATTTTTGAGCAAGCCATTTCTTCTTGGTCTTTTGGAGTACTATTCATTGCAATATTGGTCGTGAGATCCATAGAAACTCTTGTTCTCGCAACCTACAGAATGAAACTTTTCCTGTGCTAGGGAGAATGGAGAAGCATAGGCATGCTTTTCCATCTCACTTTTTGTTGTCTTTTGTTTTTGTTTGTTTCCTAGACCATTGAAATTTCTTTTTTAAAAAATCTTTTACACAGCCCACTTTCAGCACATAATAGGCGGACATTGCTGCTGAGAATAAATATCCCTGAGTTTTTTTGGTTGTTTATTTGCTTCCTTCAATTATGAATCAGAATGTAGTATCCTTATAGCAGGAATTGAGGTTGACTGTTTTAATAGATACCATCTTCCTTGGAGTCCGCTGAAAGCGTCATTGTGTCTACAAGTTTCTATAAATTGTATTTTCAGCACAAACTGATGACTTTCATCAAATATGATTTGAACTTTTGATGCAACTATGAACTGTTGTTTTATCATGCTTTAGGTTGGAATGACAATGTCAGATCAGATAGACCTTCTTGTTGAACAAGTTAAAATGCTTGCTGGAGAAATTGCGTTCAGCACCAGCACCTTGAAGCGATTGGTTGAGCAGTCTGTAAATGATCCAGAAAGCTCAAAAATCCAAGTACATCTCTTTCTTCCATCTTCTGCATGTTCTGATCCGCAACTTAGCCTTAGTGTGGTTCATGCTTCATAGATAAAAATTGCTGTGATTATTTTAGGAATAGCGATGATACCACCTTGAAAAGATTATTAAAAAAAAAAAAAAAAAAATCAAATGTTGGCCTGTTTTATGGAATTTGTGTTGTTCTCCAGGGGCCCCACATGTCCTTTATTGTCACCTGATTTTTATGTACTTAAATCTATCTGCTTGGATGTGTGTTACAAGTAATTCTTAAATTTGTAACCTTCTAGTTATTTCCATCACATATTTTCATAAATTGTACCTCTTCGCCCTCATCTCGATGACTACCTAATTTGAAATGCAAATATACTTGTTTTTCTCAATTACAGATTCAGAATTTGGAACGTGAGATCCAAGAAAAAAGAAGGCAAATGAGGGTTTTAGAACAACGAATTGTTGAAAGTGGCGAGGATTCCGTTTCTAGTGCATCAATGGTTGAAATGCAACAGGTAGTTTTGAGTTATTTTCATTTAATGCTAACAATTGTCATGATAGCTCTATCACCAACTGTTTTTAACTCCTTTGCATGCTGTAACAGACAGTGAAGAGATTAATGACCCAGTGCAATGAGAAGGGTTTTGAATTGGAGGTCAGTTTCCTTTAATTACTGTACTGCAGTGCAGTGTTTAAGTCTCACTTCATGTTCGTTGAACTCCACTTGATGTTTGTGTAACATTTTATCATGTTATTTAAATGCACTTGCTTTATCATTAACATATGTTTTCATGTAGATAAAATCAGCAGACAACCGTATTCTCCAGGAGCAACTGCAGAATAAGGTGAAAATGTCTTTTGATTAAAGCTTTGATTGACTCCTTCATTTTAGGATGTCCGATATCACTAATATATTTTTTACTTCATTCTCACGTGAGACTTGTTTCTGACATAAATTTGGTCATCTTGACTCTTCAGTGTGCTGAGAACAAGGAATTACAAGAAAAAGTTGAAATCCTGGAGCAGCGTCTGGCTTCGTTAACTGTTGATAAATCATCAGTGTCTTCTGAACAGTGTGCTTCTGAAGAGTATGCTGATGAGTTGAAAAAGAAAGTACAGTCGCAGGTGAAATGAAATTTTTTATCTTTTGCATTACATTAGGTGAATGGGTTAGTAATCTATTTACGCCGATGTCATTAATTATTTTGTGCGGAGTTGCATCACTCAAAACTGTTTGTTCATTTGTTTTTTGAATTGAATATCCTAGTCCATTTTCAGACGTATTAAGACTCGACAGATTCATGAAGTTAGTACATTTTGTTCTCTCGAAAAGTTATTTGAAAAAAAAAAAAACCTTTTGTCACTATCAGGCTATGCTTCTTCGATTCTTATTGGCACTCGTTTTGTGTGCTTAGGAGATTGAGAATGAAAAACTAAAGCTGGAGCAGGTTCAGCTCTCAGAGGAGAACAGTGGGTTGCATGTTCAGAATCAGAAACTAGCTGAAGAAGCTTCCTATGCTAAGGAGCTTGCCTCTGCTGCTGCTGTTGAATTGAAGAATTTGGCCGGTGAAGTGACAAAGCTATCGTTGCAGAATGCAAAACTAGAAAAAGAATTGTTGGCTGCTCGGGAGCTTGCAAACTCTAAAAGTGCTGCTGTGCAAAATGTTAATGGTGTTAACCGTAAGTACAGTGATGGGAGTAGACCTGGGAGAAAAGGAAGGGTTTCCAGTCGGCTGAATGAAATATCTGCCTTGGGAAGTGGTGACTTTGAGTCATGGAATCTTGATCCGGATGATTTGAAGATGGAACTTCAAGCAAGAAAACAGCGAGAGGCTGCTCTTGAGGCTGCCCTTGCTGAGAAGGAATATGTAGAGGAAGAATATAGGAAAAAGGTGGAAGAGGCAAAGAGAAGGGAGGAAGCTCTGGAAAACGATTTAGCAAACATGTGGGTGCTTGTTGCAAGGTTGAAGAAAGAGGGTGGAGCTGTCCCTGGGACGAATTCTGATGAGAGGCAGAGTGATCCTCCAGAAAATATCAATGATTGGAAAACAAATGGCATAGACAGTACTATTGTTCCTAAAGAGAGAGAAGTTCTTGATGTCTCTGTGCCAGCTGATGAAGTTCCCAAGGAGGAACCCCTCGTTGTTCGTCTGAAGGTATCACCTGTTGAGTTTATGCCAATTAAAAAGTTATTAAGCTCATTCTTTTCATTCGCTACATGATTTACGTCCATGAGGACTTTGTGAAAAGAAAATAATTTGCAGTTTATCAAAAGTTGAGAGGGAAAAATGTTTGTGGAAATAGTTACTTGAAATAGCCCTGGTATCTAGGTCGCGCAAAAATATTACTCTTCTTAAATGTTGTTTCCGCCTGAGATGCATTGCTTCATAAGTTGTTCTATTTTGTCATAAGTTAAGTAGGTCTTAGAGTGTCCACACTCTTCATGCTAAAAATATCTCACACAAGCGATTTTATGTAGACAATGTACATATTCTATTTGTAGTTCGTTGATTGAAAAAGCTTTGGGGTTTGATCCAATAGAACTGTCAACTGGACTTCAGACGCAATAGACTAATGAATCATCTTTAAAAAAAAAAAAAAAAAAAAAAAAAACCATTTTTGTAGAACTCTAAAATTTAATGACCAAGGGAGGATTTACGTTTTCAGGCTCGGATGCAAGAGATGAAGGAAAAGGAGCTCAAACAAATGGGGAATGGAGATGCCAATTCCCATATGTGCAAAGTATGTTTTGAATCCCCGACCGCGGCAATTCTTCTGCCCTGCAGGCATTTTTGTTGTAAGTCATTTTGAGTTTCTTTTTTCTTTTCCATTTCATTTTGCCATACTTTGACGTTATATAGTAGTGACAATCTCTCGTTGCTGCAGTGTGTAAATCTTGTTCACTTGCTTGTTCCGAGTGCCCTATTTGTCGAACAAAGATTGTGGATAGGCTATTTGCATTCACCTCTTAACACTGTCTTAACCCCTCCAATGAAGGTAATGTTTTTATCTTTCTTCCTGTCCTTCATTATTATTGTTTTGTTAGTGGAAAATGGTTCCTTCAGGGGAATAGTAGTGTGTGTATAGATATATGCCCATATATTATCGCACTAATAAAAAAATACATAATTAAAAAAAACACTGATTTTGATTATTTTCCACTGTCACGTCAATAATTTGTCATTAGAATATATAATCTCGATTTTAGTATCTTTTAGTGCTATAAGAAAATCAAACCTCGGGGTAAGAAAAAATTACAAAAACATAATTACTTCTATTATTCTTTGATTCCATGATAGCTTCGAGGTTTACAGTTTGCGTTAACTTGCTTGTGTGTGTGCGTATATTAATAGAACATGCACTTGTACTTTGCAGGGATTCTCTGCATTCACCGCTTTTTTATACTCCGTGCAATTGCGGTTGCAAATTAAATTCTTTCATTAGTTTGCCTGTATGTAACTGTCTAAAAGGTATATCAATATTTTGATTTTTCTTTTCACTAGGGGATGTAAAATAAGAAAGGACAAATATGAAAAGAGGTTGGAAAAAAAAAATTTTTTTTAAGAGGAAATATCAGATTTGGGAACTGGCAATGCAGAATGTTGCTTTGTTTTTTTCAAGATGCAGCAGAATGTGTGATTGTGTCATGTATAGAACAAACAAATATATGCTTTAAGAGGCATTATATCTATTTTCCAATCTATACAATTCATCAGATTCTCTTTATTTTCGATATCTTTTTCAGTGACTACTGTTATGCTTATTGGTTATTTGTATTAAAATCTCGTTATGACCGCGTATTTGCTAGGAGGATCAGTATTTTTCTCTATGTATAGGATGAAGATCCTCATGTTTAAAAAGGCTTTACTACGGACACACGAACGATGTTCACTGTCTTTTTGCTGATTTAGATTAGGACAGAACTATATATATATATCTTGATTTGCGTTGAGTGGGAATTTGATACGGGCGGGTCCCTTGTCTCTATCCCTTGTCTCTATCTTGCATCCTGATTCACTCGAAGCCGGGATATGCTTTAACAATCGCCCTTTTGTTTGTTTGTTTGCTTGATTGTTTTTTGTTTTTTTGTTTCTGTTTTTGTTGTTTTGTTTACACACACACACACACACACACACACTTGGGAGTATGGAGTTTAAATTTTACATTGCTAAATGAAGAGTGCTATGTTAAGCGAGTTTAGGTTAATTTTGTGTGGAATCTCAAGAATTAGCTTCCACTAACATGAGAAGGGGATAGGGTCCACTTCTGATGGTCTTTTACGGGACATTCTTGGTGTAAAACTTATTTTTAATGGCGTAAAAGCACTTTTATCTTCCCCCCTCAAGTATCCCCACGTTATAACTGGCGGAAAGAAAGTTATAGTGAGGGTAGGGATGGCAATTCATGTCACGTGTTGGGTTCGTGTCGTATTAGAGCTGTGTCGATTTTTTTCTTCTCCGACCCGAACACGACCCGCGACACGAACACGAAACGAAACCGCGACACGAACACGACACGGACCCGTCACGGGTTGACACGACACGAATCGAAATTGACCTGCGACACGAAATTAACATGAAATTGACACGAAATTTACCCGAAATTGACACGAAATTGATCCGCGACACGAACTTGACTCGAAATTGACATGAAAATTGACACGAAAAAGACGGGTCCAATCCGAACACGATACTTTTTTTTTTTTTTTTTTTTTCGTGTCAATTTTTTCTAACCCGAATACGACTCGCCGCCTATTTTTCCCAAACCAAACCCGTAAAATTCGAGTCGTTTTCGAGTCATGTTGTCGTGTCGCTACATGTATTGTCACCCTTAAGTGAGGGTGACTTTGGAGGTGAGAAGATTTTTTTTTTTTTTAATTATGATCATAACAAATTTCACTGTTCATTTGGTAAAATGGTATAGGATAGCGTGCGATGTGTGGTGAGATTTGAATTTGGAAGGGTACGGAGTGAATTACACGTTATTTCAAAACAAAATAATTAGGTGTCATTGATCATTATTAGTAAATCAATTGAACTCAAAATGTTAAGGAAAAAAAAGGTAGATAATGTAGATCTTTTCACAGAGATTTCGTAGAAACAGTTCGAAGAGAAAAACGAATCTCCTTCCTTCCCACTCCGAAACAGATTTGTTGAAGGCAGAAAAAAAGATAAATAAAAAAAACCCCTCTAAAACAACAGAATCGATGTAAAAAAAAAAAAAAAAAAAAAAAAAAAAGAGTTGCTCATTTAACATAGTAAAGAGAGAAAAAAGGAAAAAATTATTCCTAAAAAAAAACGTCAATTGCGTCTCTAGAAAGATGGAGGGCTGATTTGAGGAACAGTACAGTAAATATCATCCCATGTTTGGTTGAGCATGATTTCAGGGTCAGTCTTTTTCACTGAGTTGTACTTTGATGCACTTTGAACTCCATTATTGGGAGGATGGAAGAACAGTGATGTCATCTGAGGTGACATTTGAGGCACCCAGTTTACCAACTCCTCCGATGAGAAAAAGCTTTTCTTGCTTTCAATATCTTCTTCCACGTACGGCTGAGATTGGCTGTTAGTCTGCATCAAATCCCCATATGTGATAATTAGCCCCCATCTTCCACAACACCCAAAAACAAGACAAAATTTTAAGGCTTGTGCAATGATTAATAATAAAATTTTTATGTCAGAGTTAATTGGTTTTTTTTTTTTTTAAAAATTATGCATAATTTTTTATTTATTTTTTAAAGAAAATATAAAAATTGATATGCAAATCTTAAGTCTGGAATGATACACCAAAATTTTTGACCCAATAAAAAAATATTATTATTTTAGTTTTTAAATTAATTTCTTAACAATATGATTCATAGGTGCATATGTTAAAAATTCACTATATGACATGCAAAATTAATTTTAATCATGATCTAATAGTTAAAATAATAATACTTATCACTTAAATAAAAATACAGTTCTTATAATAAATTAAACTAAAAAAGAATACAAGTTTTAAATGTCAAATCTTAATCTCTTTATATTATGTTATCAAAATATTTATTTTATATATAATATGATTGTCATGTGATTTGTTTGAAGCTGCATACTTTTTGTATACTTTTTTCCGTCCTTGATTACAGATTTAAAATTTCTTTTATCTAATTTTAAAAATTTAGAATAAATCCACTCAAAAAAAAAAAAAAAAACCAACAGTGAAAATTGTTAAATTATTGTTATGTTTCTTGCGACTCATGATGCAAAAATACTGTCTATTAAATTACTATTTTACCCTTGTCTAGTCTTTGGATTAAAATTACCAAGGAAAAAAAGTATATTCTATGTATTAAACCATTAGAACTTACTGTCATAACGTAAGAAATTAAAAAAAAAAAAAAAAACCTTTAGAACAACTCTTATCCCCCAACACCCTGTTTAAAGCAACATGTGAAATAGATCAATTTGTCAACGCCTTTTTTGTTTTTTTAAACATTTTTCGTACTCCCCACGTTCATCTTTTTTTTTTTTTTTTGGCAGTATTTCTAGCTTTATCAAAACACGAGTGGGGGACTAACAAGAATAATAATAATAATAAATAAAAAAAAAAGCGCTGTCAATTTTTTGTCGAAAGAGTAAAAAGAGACTGCAAACCTTACAGAAACCATTGGAGGCAAAAGAAGGATCAAGAAGGTCTTCCACATGCCATCCAGGCAGTGTTTCCATCAAATACTCAGAAATGCTGCTGGTTGTGTATGAAGCACTGCCACTTGTTGTTGGCAATGGATTCATCTCCACCGATGCCGATGCCGATGACGACGAACTCGAAATCTTGTTACAAACTGCTCTCGATCTCTTCGTTGTTTTTGTCGTTGATGGTTGAGTTCTTAAATCATTGCCCATGGTGGTACAAGTAGACGAGGAAGTTTGATAGCTGGAACTTGAATAGGAAGAGAGCTTCACTCCTGTGAGAAGAAACCTGCTGTGTTTCTGAGTGTGGTCATTTGCTCTGTGGATCGGAATGTCACATTCTCTGCACAGGATTGCTCTGTCCTCTTGACAAAATAGAAATGCCCTTCTTTCCTGTAAACCCACCCAAAAAAAAAAAAAAAACAGAAAACATTAGTTTACCAACTTGGCGGTGAAAAGCTTAAACTGATAGGAGGTCTACCGATAATCAACATGTGTTTGATTGATCCGCTTGAGTCGGAGAATTAAAGTATTTTGATTGGAGTTGAGTTGAGTTTTAAAATTGTGTGTTTGCTGATTAGAACAGTAAAGTATAAAAACTTAAAATACGTTTTGGAAAAAAAAAAAAAAAAAAGGAATCGATCCCAGAATTTCTTACTAGTTTAAAATGTTATTTTTGACAACTCAGGCGAAAAACTTAAGCTGATAAGAGGAGGACAATTTTGAAAGGCGAAATGAATCGAATCACCCGGAATTTGTTTTAGCTATGGGATGATTTGACGTATGATTTCTATTCATTTTCTCAGTAAACAAACACAAATGAAGATTGAGGGAAGAAGTACCTGACAGATATCGCAGAGAGGGGATTCCTTGAAAGTTGGTTGGAGAAGGGAAAATCTAGGGTGTTTGCCGGCGAGCTTGTTGGCGTGGTGGACCCGTCGGTCACAGCCATCACAGAGAGCAGCTTCATCGGCGGGGCAGAACACAGAAGCCTCTTCTCCGTCACAAACATCACACCGGATCTTCATTTTTTTCTTACTCAAAAAGAATTTTATTTTTCTTTCTTTTTAAGTATCTTTTTTATTTTTTTGTCATTTAAGAAAGAAGTTTACTAAAAGTGGGTATAAATGAAATACAAGATATGGGGAAAGGGACAGGGAATGATGGGCATTTGGGCATTTAGGGACCAAAAGAGATAAACAGCTAAGATCAGAAGAGAGGAAAGCTCTGGAGAAAGAAAAGGCAGAGTTAAGTAATGACTATTTTCTCTTTCTTTTTCTGTCTCTTTCTCTTTCTCTTTCTTGAGTAAAGAGGAAGTCAGTCAGGCAGAGCAACTAGGCCAGGCTTGGCTAGGCCTTTGCTGTTGTTGTGGTTGTTAACCAATATTTTATTATTCAACCAAAAGCTTCTCTAAAAGAGTTTTGAAGATATGGAGGCATTACATGGATTTATCATGCCTATTTATTGATTTCCCATCCCCGGTTTTCCCTCTCTCTCTCTCTCTCTCTCAACACGTTTTTCTGAAAGTTGGAGAAGATGGGATGGGGAGCTAGCTACACGACTAGCTCTTTATCTGCCAAATTTATTGATTCTATTATTTTAATAAACAAAAATTGGTAAATGTCAATATCCGTGAGAATATAAAATTATTGTCAGATCACCGTATTATTATTTATGTTAATTGATAAGGCGCAAAGTAGGGTTTTTAGTTCAAATTCCAATAATAATTTTTTTTTCCATCACTTTTAATATTATTATCTTGTATTGGATCTTTAATACATTTCATGTTTTTTTTTTTTTTTCAGATATAAGTTGTGCTTTCTGATTAATATTGATCTACACATTTACCAATTATCCAGTCTGCATGTAAATGAAAGTGTTACAATATAAATTAGGTATTAAATTATCTTCTAACAGTTTAAGTTTTAGAAGTTAGTTTGGTGCTTGAGTTCAACTCAAGATAAATCGTATTTTTTTTTGTCTTTTTCTGAAAAAGTTTTTTGTCTTTTCTAAAAAGTCAACAAAAATTACTATTCAAACTTAAAAATTTCAACTCAAACTCATTCACCAAACGGGCCCTAAATTGGTTAAGTAACAGTATTGTTATCTTAAATTATTTGGGTGTTTGCGTGTATTATATTCTATTGAATTTGGATTAATATGTGAAGTTATCAATAATTAATTATACAAAAAATTGTTTCATTTAAACAATGCATCAAGGGAGAGATTAAGAGGAGAGACAGATTTTACCAACTCTTTACGTTAAAAGATGATAAGATATCACTTGTCTTTACTCTAACATCAAGTCAAGATCGATGTATTAGTGATCACTACTTGATATCCCATACCTTTTCTTGTGGTGAATTAAAAAAGTTGAAATGTAGAAAGTTTTGATTGATACTACTTTTATTGCGTTTTATTTAACTTAAATTAATCAGAAACATACAATATGCTAACGATGATATTGTCTATTTGTTCCCAGAAATAATATAATATGAGACATAATAGTGAGTGGCAGTATTTGATTAATTATTATGTAGCACATATTATTCTACATTACATAATGCAATGTAATGTGTTATGACATGGCCCCCTAATTTCTCTTTTCTTTCTTCTTCTTATCTTTTTATGAGTAAAAAAAAAAAAAAAAAAGATGACATGAAAAGTTATCATGGTGCGGTTAGAAACCGTTGTGGAGTCTAACATCGAGATATGTCACAAATATACCACGACGAAATTTACCGTCATTAAAGAGTCTATATGCCATGCCTTTGTTGATTGGCATGGCACTTATGTTGACGGTTTTCTGTAGACATCATCATGAAATGCTAGACTTTTCACAATGGTTTTTTTTGTCCTCCATCTTGATGGTCTGTAATTGGCGATGTAATAGCTGGAGAAATAACGTTGAATTGTTAATAAAGTAGTTTCTTTGGCAAAACTCTTACAAATATTACCAAAAATGTCAAAATTCTTATCAAGATCAATATAAGACTACTTGACTTTACCGAAGTAAGTAAAGTGTAGAGATGATTATCTTAACTGGTTCTACCAAACATATAGCTTGCAATGATCTCTTTAAAGGAGGCAAACTCATAAACATCATCAAGTCCAACGAAGATAGGTGTGATAGTCATCCGTTTCTAGAATTAAAAGGATAAAATGTATAATCTCACATCGTTTAGAAATAGATAAATACGATGGTTAATAAGTAAAAACACCATCTCTTAATAATACGAGGCCTTTTAGGGTAATCCCAAAACATAAAATTATGTAAGCTGAAATTTAAAACAGACAATATCATATCAAAGAAAATTACGCGTCGTTACAATAGGCATGTCATTGCTATTGATTTTTCATTGAAAATGGGCATTGTGTCACTCCACCGTCCTGCATGAATTGTTGTGCATAGAACTCTAGTGGCCTCAATCGGTCGTGAGTTCGATTGTAATCAAATGGAGGTCACTATTACAATAGGCATGAATTGTTGTGCATTGTATCACTGTTTTGTTTTTTTTATTTTTTGTTGTTTTGTTTTAAGTAGATGACATACCAAATGACACAATAGTGGCCACTTTCCGTCATTAACTTTTAACATCTGTGTCCTAAGTTCATTGTATTCCGCTAACAAACGGTCATAAAATGTTGTTTATGCTTTTGACAACTATATATGTTCCGAGTTAAATCTTGGAATACACAAACGAAAATCGATTCACCTTTCACTTTATTACTTTCCCATTTATAGTTTTCCAAGCAATTCCCTTTAGTAACACGGATCCATAAATTTGCCAAAGGAAAACTAAAAAGAATGGAAAAAAAAAAAAGCATTGATATTTGATATAATTAACAAATATGGAATAGAAAATAAAAAGTTAAAAATATAAATGTACTATTTGCCATGTAAGAAGAAGAAGAAGAAGAAGAAGAAGAAGAAGAAGAAGATTAAAAAAAAAAAAAAGCATTAGTTCTCCAACACCTTAGTCGAAAAGCTCATTAGTCCAACCAATAAAAATTATAATAATAATAATTCCGCAGGTGTATTTCGATACCTAAGTAAAGCATTATTAGCGTTTGTTGAGGTTTTTAATTTTAATGAGAATTCTTTGATACCAAATTTATATCACTTTTATCTACTTATTTATCTTGTTCGATTTCGTCTATATTTATATAGAAACAAACACTACTAGCAAATTTATGTAAAAACACGTACTATTTGCAGACATCGGATAGAAAAATTTTATTTTAGCGGAAAAGAAATTAAGGCATAAGTACATTCCAACATCCTAGCCGAAAAAAGGTTATTGATCCGACAAAAATCCATAAAAATAAAATAATAACTCCACAGGGGTGTATTTAGATAGTAAGCAAGCCATTATTAGCATTTGTTGAGGTTTTTTATTTTAATAAAATTATTTGATATCTATCAAATACTGTGTTGAAACCTCACATCTTTTCTCGTCGTATCAATCTTATGTGTTTATGCATCTCATACGATTTCGTCCAGATTCACACAGGAACATGCAATACTAGCGGATATCGGATAGAAAACTATTTGTTATTGTTTTTGAAAAATTGTTGTGATAAAAAAGAGCTTTTTGTAAAAAACCAAGAACCAATTTGGGAATAAGAAAAAGTTAGGATTTCTTATTTCGAATCAAAATAATACATCAAGAGAGGTTTATATAGACTAACTTAAAAAATCTATGAAAAAGACTAATCTACCATTATCTGTTGAAAAGAAAAAAACCTAACAATAATAAGAAACAAGTAATAAATAAATATAAACCTATATAATCTAACATTCCCCCTCAAACTCACGATGCTACTGCAAGTAGCATTTAGAGTTTGCCAAATAAGAAATAGAAATGCGAAGCGGAAAGCGCCTTGGTAAACATGCTAATAGTCTGTATGGAAGAAGAAACGAAAGACAATGTGATGGTCCAAGTTGATAGTAATGTCAAGTGACATGACAATCAATTCAATATATTTGGTCTGCTCATGGAATACTTAATTGCAGGCAATTTAAATAGCACTCTGATTGTTACAATATAAGGGAGTACGCAGATAAAGAAAAACACCCATATTTGTAAACAACCGTCGTAACCAGAATATCTCACAAGTGGTCGAAGCCATGGCACAATATTCTACTTCGGTGGAGGATCAAGAAATAACGTCTTGCTTTTACTCCAAAGAAATAAGAGAATCGTCCAAAAAGATACAAAAACCAGTGGTGGACTTGCAATTTATCAGATTACTAGCCCAATCAGCATCAGAGTAAGCATGTAGCTTTGAGGACGAAGTAAATGGAAGTAAAAGACGCTGAAACTGAGTACCCCGAAGATACCTTAAAATGTGAAGAACACAACCCTATGAACTATAGTAGGTGTAATGACAAACTAGCTAACTATATGAACTGCATGTGCAATATTTGATCGAGTGATAGTGAGATAAACCAAGTTGCCAACAATAGTGAGGTATAAACTAGGATCCGGCAAAGGAGGGCCATTAAAAAGAGAGTACCGAGCACTTGGTCTCAAAAGGTATATCAACAATCTTATTATTAGTAAGACATGCATGCTCAATTATATCAGTTATATACTTTGATTGGGAGAGAAGATAACCTTTCGAAGAAGAGGCGACCTTAATGCCCAAAAAATAATGTAGTGAAGCCAGATCTTTCATGACAAAACAACGAGCTAACTCAATCTTCAGTGATGCAATTCTGTCATCAATATCACTAATAATAATCATATCATCAACATATAAAGATAGTAGAATACGATCCGCACTAGTACATCTGACAAACAAAGCTGAATCACGATGACTAGAGCAAAAGCCAAGCAAAGTAATTACTGTAGAAAACTTCTCAAATTAGGCTCTGGGTGCTTGTTTGAGAACATAAAGGGCTTTTCTGAGCCGGATGAGAAACACCATGAAGAGGTACCATGAAGAGGTATCATATAAACTTCTTTATGAAGATCACCATTTAGAAATGCATTTTTAATATCCATATGAGATATATGCCATTGACGAACAGAGGCAATTGTAATGAGAGTGCAAACAGTAGTCATTTTCGCAACTAGGGAGAAAGTTTTCTCATAATCCATACCATATTTTTGAGAGTAACCTTTAATAACAAGTTGAGCTTTATATTTGTCAATGTAACCATCAGACTTAGTTTTGATTTTATAGACCCAACGAGAACTAATTGCTTGCTTATCTAGTAGTAAAGTTACCAAGTCCTATGTATATGTTTGATGCAAAGCAGTTATTCCTCAGCCATAGTATCTTATCAAAGTGGATCACAAACAGTCTTTCTGTAGGATAATAGCTCAGAAAGACAATAAATAGAAGCTAAAAAAAAAAGTGAAAGAGCTAAAATAACAAGGTTAAGCAAAATCTGGTAGCTTAGTAGACTTATAAGAACTCGTAGAGTGACAAAGAGGAGGAGGAGGATGAGGAGGAAGAGGAGCCGTAGTTTCACGAGATGAGTAGGTAGCCGTAGGAGGAGAAGGAGCAATGGTAGTTTCAGGAACAAGAGTACCAAAATTTGTTGAGCTATCAGTGGGAACTTTGCAAGAAATATTATTTGAAACTGGAGCAAGTACTTGTAAAACAGTTGGTGGGACTATGTCAGTGTCAAGAGTGAAAGGATCAATATGTATTAGATCAGACTTGGTCGCATTATGAGAACTAGTAGAATAGAAAATAATGAGATATGTTCAAGAAACACAACATGATGAGAGATATATAATTTTTGACTAACTGAATCAAAAACACGATATCCTTTTTGACGTGTACCATAATCCAAATAGATGCACATAACAGACCTCAATGACAATTAACAATGCTCGACATGAGGACGAAGGAAAAAACAGGTGGAACCAATAACATTAAGGAAGAATAATCAAGAGCATATTCGTACAACTTTTCAAACGGTGACAGACTTGAATTGTGGGAGGTTGGAATTCTATTAATCAAATAAGCAGCAGTGAGAATTGTTTCTCACTAAAATTCACTAGGAACATTGACAAACGACAAAAGAGAATGAGAAATTTCAACAAGATGCCTATATTTCCTTTCAATAACATCATTTGTTTTGGAGTATTTATACAATAAGTTTGGTGAACTGTTCCATCAGAAGCAAGTAAATTAAAAAAATCATTATAAGTATATTCTCTTCCCAAATCACAATGAAAAGCACTCTATGATAGCCGAATATTGAGTTTTTACAAGAGCTCAGAAGTATTGAAAATAGTGAGAAAATAAAAATGACGATTCATAAGATAAACCAATAATATCGAGTGCAATCATCAATAAACAAAACATAATATCTCGACCTCCCCCTTTATGAGCACAGGATAAGGTCCCCACACATTAAAAAGAACGAGATCAATTGGTGCAAGAGAAAGAGAAAGACTTTTCCAAAATGGTAAAACAGAAAATTTTGTCACTTTGCAAGCACTACAATTTTAATTATTATGAGTTTTTAAATTGCCTAATGCTTCTATAGAAGCTAAAAACTATAAACGAGATGTTGAAATATGAACAAGATGAGAATGTCAAAAATAAAAATCAGAAGACGAATGACTCAGACGAAAAGATGACAAGTCCACACTAGAAACTGCAACTTTTGATACTTTGAGCTCATCCAAAACATAGAGTTCCCCTTGCCTACAGCCTTTCTCAATTAGCTTCTGAGATTGCGGATTTTACACATAACAAGTGAAAGAAGAAAAAGAGACTAAGAATCCTAACTCACACAATTGACTAACAAAGACAATATTTAAAGTAAGAGTGGAATGTGATAAACATTAGAAGAGACATATAAGGTGTAACAATCGAACCAACGCCTACTAATAGCATAGGAGTACCATTAGTAGTCATAACTGACATAGATGAATTAGGACAGAAACGAACAAAAGATGATAGATTATGGGACATATGATGAGAAGCTCTAGAATCTAAGACCCACAAGGAGGAAAATAAAACTGAATAACTAGAGGGTGACAAATCTATATGAGAAAAAATAGACTTGGCTTGTGGCTGTGCAGCAAGAAATTTTTGAAACTACTCAAACATAATTAATCGGTCTAATGATGGTGCAACCATTGCAGGATTTGGTTGAGATGGTCTGTATGTCCATTGTTGACTACCAAATTTCAATGAAGGAGAAGGCAATAATCACCAAACAAGAGAAAATAATACTGCAATATGAAATCAAACCAAGAAACAATTAAGTTGTGCGAAAACGAGCAAATAGAAGCAGAAAGCGATTGTACGGACGATTCGCGAAAAAACAATGCTATTGTACAAATAGCGGTGACGCAGCATACGAATGGCGGCCGACAAGTACAGACGGCAGTTGTACAGACAAGTACAGACAGCAATGCCCCCAACAAAAATCAACAAGTAATTCGATCAACAAAAGTTTTTCCAGAAAACAAATGTTTTTCAACAAGATTAACAAAATCCAGAAGATGATAAGATGGTGGCTCTGATACTATATAGAAAACCAAGAACCAATTTGGGAATAAGAGAAAACTATGATTTCTTATTTCAATCAATGAATCAAAATAATACATCAAGAGAGGAATACCCTTAAATGTTGAAAAAAAAAAAACCTAATAATAATATGAAACAAGTAATAAATAAATATAAAAGTATATAATCTAACACTTTTGTAGTGTTGCTCAAAACTTTGCACTTGGAAACTATCAAATAAAAAGGACTTTTAACTTTTTGGAGGCGGTACTCAAAAAGCTTCTACACATCATAACGTCAAGGATTATTTACATAAATGGTCAAATTAGAATCATGGTTTTAAAATTTATCTACAAACAAACTTATTTGCAAAATTAAACAAAAAACAAAACTGATCATATCATGCTGATCAAAATACCTCTACATATATTTTATTATTTTTTTTAAAAGAGAGAGATCAAATACCTTCTTAAAAAAAAAAAAAAAAAACCTTCCAAAAAAGAGCAACTTTTATTTATTAAATCCATTTTTAAAACTTAAATTTGAAGGACGAAAAAAAAAAAAACGTAAAACCTTCCCTCCCTAATTTTAGGTATTTTCAGTTAAGGTTTCTTTGATTATTATGGTATTGGATTTAGATATTTTTTATTAGAGAATTCTGGTTAGAGATTTCGGTCCTCATTGTATTAATTATGGCTTTATGGATTTTGGCTCTATTGATTTTTTCGGTTAGGGGAATATGTGTCCTTATGATATTGGCTTTAGGTATTCTTGGTTAAAGATCGTGGATTGGGATTTTTGGTTGGGAGTTTTATGTTTAGGGATTTTTTTTGGTCCTATGTATTGACTGTGGTATTATGTATTTTTCATTCCTTCGATTTTATTTTTTATTCTTTTTTTTTTTATCTGGGTTCTTTAAGTCATTATGGTATTGTCGAGTATAAGGAAGAAGTCATGCAATCCTTGTCTTCTCATTGCCATGCAATGCCACATACTACTCCTTTAAATCAAAACAGTACTCCTTGAAATCAATATGTTGAAAGTTTGAATAGTGATGATTTTTTGGTCAATATAATACTGATTGTTTTGTGAAAATTTTCTTATCAATGTTAACTTGTCAATTTTTTTTAATTGAATTATTAAATTGACCGAGTAATTTTTATACTCACGACATCACATATTCTCAACGTATCAAATTATTAAGCCTTATCCAAAAACAAACAAAAAACAAAAAACTTAGACTTAAATAATATGGTCATTATAACGACCAAACGCCAATGATAATAAACAAACAAACAAATTCAACAATATGAAACTTCATCAAAATAATTGCCAGTTTTAAAATTTCAATTTAATTTAAAAAACGAAACTGCTTCAAATAAAGAAGTTTGTTCTATTTCCCTAAAAAAAAAAAAAAAAAAGGCATAAAATCGAGAGTTAAAAAAAACGTAAAGTTAATGGCATAAAACATCTTTTTTTTTTTTCCAAAATAAAATCAAATAAAACAAATCTTCAACCTTGAATTGTGTAAGGATAGATCTGGAACGAAAAAAATGCTGAATTCTAAATTTCGTTTAAATTTATAATTAAGTTGAATAGTGTTCAATATTTAGAAGGGCATCTTAAAATGAATATTTTGTACAAATATTTCCAATATAAAAGCTTTTTTCAAGGGATTGGCCGAGTCTCCGGCATACATACATGCATACATATATACATATATATTAAGACTAGAATATTTATCAAAAATAAAATAGAAAATAAAAGAAAGTCAAAAGTCTGACAAAAAATTTGGAATCTCCAAAGTCTAAAAGTTGCTTTTAACATTTATGATGGGAGAGAAAATACCCCACAAATGCACGTCACTTATCACGTTGTTTACAACTTAAAAAGAAAAAAGAAAATGGAAAAAAAAGAGAGATGTGTTTCATAAGTGACACATTCATATGACAGATTGTCAAGGCCACTATTTTTATATTCAAGAATGGTACAAATTATTTGTATAAATCAAAAATTGTTTATTGGGTTATCAACTAGGTCAAATTCACCAAGTCCAAGAGTTTTTTAATTTGAAACGTCTTGCAGAAACCGCAATTTTTTTTTTTTTTTTTTCAAGAGAACATGTTTTAAGAATCCTTAAATCAACCAATTGTTTTGAAGCAACAACACAAGCATACCTAATGAAGCAACTTCCGATGATTAGATAACTCCAATATTCAAAATTTTTGATCCCCACTTAGTAATATTTGGAAAGTGACGGAGAAAAAATCTCCTTAAAAAAGAGAGAGAGACAGAGAGAGAGAGATGCTTGGGTCTTCCTTTTGTTCTTGTTCTCTTTTTTCTCATAAAAAAAAATGTCCTAAAAATAAGAGAAAGGCTAGGGGTTGTAATAATACGTAAAACAATGGTCTCTAATCAGGCTTCATTTTGTGGAAAAAAAAAATGCGATGATATATGATAAAAATGAAGAGAATATGAATCGAGCAAGTCATCTAACATTTATCGAAGGATAAAATATGACATGAGCTTCAAGTTCAAAACACCAATGATTCAATGAAAATGCATTGGGAAGCATGCAAATCTTAGTTCCCCCGATCCCAAATATAAAGGAAGCAATTTCACTTGGTTAAGTTTTTTTTTTTTTTTTTTTTTTAATATATATAAATTATAAAAGTGATAAAAGTGTTACTAATTATAAAAAAAAAAAAAATGGAGCAGATTTCACATGGGTTTCGCCAGCCGTTCGAGATTGACTTGCTTAGCTTTCAACATTAATTAGTTACAGATTGTGTAAAGACATGACTATATACATAATCTTTTTTTCTTCATAAGACGTAGTACACACGAATTAACATCTCCTTACTCATCAAATCTCAAGCCTTGAGCATATTATATGAATTTATTATTGTTATATTTTATTGTACATTGATTACGAAAAGGGAAACATTAAAGCAGATGAGACTTGGTACTTTGTAAACCTTAATTAATGAAAAAGAGAAGAAGGGAAACACATGTTCATATTAATTTATACGGCGGTAAGTTACCATCAAAGAGACATAATTATTAGGGCCCAAGTCGCCCTTCACTTTTTCTTATTTACACTTTAGATGTGTATTTGTTTTGAATTTACATATTAGCCCCATCAAAAAAAATTACAATGAAAATCCCTCCTAGAAGCTTAGAAACTTCATTTTCCCCTTGAAATATGAATAATAATAATAATAATAATAATAATATTTTTAAACCAAAGTCTAACTAATATCCTAAACACATAACAATGTATTTTCCCTGTAATAGCTTGTGATGTTTATTAAGTAAGTCTATTTATTTGTCTCTCTCATTTAAAATTAGATAATTATTTATTTGATTAAATATTTGTCGTAGTTATTAATCCTATTCATTGAAATTTATGATTTCATCACTAGTCATCATCTTTTTTTTTTAATTATTATAAATGTACTATATTAATAATTCACATGTCATGTAGATAGAAATTCAAAATATGGATTATAATTTATCCCTATCATTATTAGTTCATGATTGGAAAAAAGAAAAAAAGAAAAAAGAATGATTTCAATTATTGAATTTTTATGACGTTAATAACTAACAAGTTTTTTTTTTTTTCAACGTTTCTCGACATCAAATGAGGACTAAGATTTGGGTTATATTCTACCAATTTTGTTCCGTTCAGACGTTATATCACTTCGAGACCCAATTATTTTCCATTGAATAAGATACCTCAGTTGTCTCTTTTAGAAATATAAGAGGTAAAAGATTGAGAGAAATGAACAAATTAACTTTTAATTTGTCTAATGAATCAAAGCAATTAATACAAAATGATGACAATAATATGGCATTGCACGGCGTGAGAGTTAGGAAAGAAAGCTGGAAACCATTCCTAATTGATCCTAATAAAATAAATTAAGAAAATTAGATTAGATAGCATTTTTTAGTCACGTAATCTAATAAATGACCTTATTTTTTTTAGGAAAAATGATCGTTTACCATTTTTCATATTTTACCAATTAGTGATTGACTAATAGTCAATTAATAATTAATTATGAAATTTGGTGATTGACTAATAGTTAATTAGTTATTGATTATAAAATTTGGTGATATATGTTATAATTAATCTATACTTGACGGCATAATAGTCAATCAGTGATTGACTTACCATTTTATAAAAATGGCATTTTAAGTAATTTTTAAAAACTTCGGTCATTTATTAAAAAACTTTAAAAAAAGTTATTTAGCTATAGATTCCTGAATTTTCTCTTCTTTTTTTTTTTTTTGCCCCCTCTTCAAATTAGGATCTGTCTTTGATTCTTCACGAAATATCAATATTATACACTAACATGTTAAAATAAAAAGGGTAATATGATATTTATTTTATTAAAAAAAAGATTTTGAAAGATTAATATGTTGGTCTGTAATAGATAAATTCCTTGTTGTTAATATTTTTTTACAAAAATTATTTTTTTTAGTAAGAGGGCATTTGGTATCCAATAATCATCAATTATATCAAAAAGGTGACAGATAGATAAGGATGATATAATTTCCAAGGAATATGCATAATCATGTTTGGTTGCATGTATAGATCTTTTATCAAATTCTCAGGATATCATTAAACTTGTTAAATTAATAGAAAAGTTAAAACAAAGCTAACCTTTTCAGCTAATTCAAAAGTCTTTGCCATGTCATGTGTATCAAGGATAAAATAAAATTTTTTTCGTGCATTTTGCTGCTTTGTGGGGCTCAAACTTTTGGACGGTGGGATATTGAAAAAGATATGTAACCTTAATATATAATATGTCAATATTGTAAATTACAGGATAGAGGTTGTTAGGCATATATATGTTATATACATATATATATATATATATACACACACAAAAAAAAATATAATATTGACAAGATGCACGTTCTAGTGGTAAATGGGAAAAGCTATATATAATATGAGAAGAAGTTTGGAGAAGATTTGCCCATAAAGAAATCTTTTAAGAGAGGCACAAAGGACAAAAAACACTTTTTCAGGCCCGGATATGCATGATCTCAACTGAATCATGAAACCTATAAACTATTTAGATTTGCAAGTTGTGGGCATCAAAAAAGTACCAAGGAGATAAGGAAGGAACTTTTGCCTCCCTTTTATTTTATTGTTTTCTGGTTGCACAGTCCCTATACATTTTTTGGGAATTGTACAGTCCCAATACTTGCTCACATGGATGGTCTCTCTCTTTGTTCGTTTGTTGGTTTGTTTTTATTATTATTATTTTTTTTTGAGAGAGAGAAAAAAAAATTGTCTATCCATTTTTGTTTCGAACTTTAGAATCATTTACACTTTGTCTTATGAATTTAATCGTTTTTAAATTTTTTTGAAGTACTATTTTTCTTGAATATAAGTAGTAAGATTAGATCTTTAATGTTTGAGTTTTTATTAAAAATAAACGGAAAAAAAAAAAAAAACAACATACACATCAGTGTATTTAACACCCTTTTGTTTTTAATGTAAATTTTAATGGAAGTGAATAACTGATATTAAATTAAATTTTGAAAGATAAATTGAGAATTTTTAATGTTTTATATATAATTTATAAAGTGGAAATTGCCTAAAGTTTATAGGCAAGTTGACAATAATCTTAAAAAAAAAAAAAAAAAAAAGTTGGTGTTGGTCAGCAATATGGAGCCTCTGAAAAATGTTATAAAGAATTTGAGTCTAAAAGGTTCACCTCTTTCCAGGGTCAAGTGGTGGGGTTTCCATCAGTGTCCTGTGGAGGGCAGACAATCAGTACATTGCCACTACAAGTTTTTTCTTTTCTTTTCTTTTTTTATAATTATTTTATTTTCACTTTTGCTTTATATTAAATTATTATTATTATTATTATTTTTTAAGTTGGGATTGGGACTTATTAGGTATTCAAATTCTAAATCTCATTACCACATATTTTGAACACGGAAAAGATGGCATTTAAATATAGAATCTCTAACTCTTAAGAATCATTAATTAACAAGGGAAAAAAAAACTCTACAATAATCTTTTTTACTTCAGTCTGATTTTGAGCCGATATAATATTGAGAAACATGAACTATCAGGAGAATATCTCTACAATCAAAAGCTCCCCTTTTTTTTTTCTTCTTCCCCCTTTTTTTTTTTATTTTTTATACAACGTACATTTTTTGGTCCAAGTATATGGGCGATTTCAAACAAACACAAAAAGAAAAATGAAAAAGAAAAAGCAAAAGGGAAGAGTAGATGGGTGAATTATGCATGTGAAAGTGGCTGTGGGTGGTTTGAACAAGAACAGGCTAGCAAAGACCCAGCTCATTTCGGCTATGGTTAATAATATTCCATGAATTTGCACACGTTTTCAATAATAGAATTTCATTATTAGACTAAGTTTTTTTTTTTTCCTTTCCCTTTTTTGGATTGATTTAGAATTCTAGCTAGGTACTTAGTCGGAAGAAAATTAAAAAAAATATATACCACAAAATTCAAAAAGATTGACAAGAAGAATATATATTTTGAAATTACGAACAGAGATATTTGATCAAAAAGATTGAAAAGATGAATATAGATATTTTGAAATTATGATGAAGATGTTTGAATTAACTCATTTTTAATATAATCATATATGAAACTACCGTTGGATTATACCTGTAATTATAAAAATGAGTGATTTCCATACAGAGAAAAACAGAAAATAATGATTCATGTTACAATGTTAACATGTTACATGCCACATGTGGTTTCAAGTTCCCAATCTGCAAAAAGCTCCTTTGAGACTGAGAGGGTCCCTTAAAAGGGACAGCCAAGTTGTGGAAAACCTACGTTCTCTTTGCTTTGATTCTTATCTCACATGGCCAGCACTTCAATCTCTCGAATATGCCATGTGGACGCTCACTACTATTGCCAGCCTGTCACTATTCCCCATATAACACAACACTTCTATAATGCACATATATTGTTCTTTAGTAGCTTTTCACTTTGTCGGGTCGGGTGGGTATCTTTATTGATAATATTTGTTTCTGAACGTTAAATCTGATCAAAATCACACTAAAATTAAAAAATCAGACAAAACTGAAAGCATATGAGGTAGAATCTAATAATAACAGTTAAAAACCTAGTCTTAAGTATAGGTTTTTTTTTTTTCCTTCCCTTCATACCCTAATGCCTATCTTGGGTAAAATGTTGTGGTTGACTTCCTATTTGAGGTTAAGGCATGTGTGATGGTTGATCATTGAATGTAGTGTCACAACTGTTGAGTTTATTGCTTATTGAATGTAAATGTTTTGTGGCAGTAATGTAAGGGTGAATCTGTAATTTTACAATCTCATGTGAGGGGACTATTAGTAGTAATTTACCAGTTTAGGTCCAACAATATCATAAATAAGTAGAAAAAACCTAAAATAAAATGAACTCAACAGTTATGACACTGCATATTTAGATTCATGGTGAACGTGTAAGACATGTCATAAGATAAAAGGTTCATGGGTTAACTGTCGGAAGTGACGGCGGAAGCGGTGGCGGAAGTGGTGGAGCTGCTAGAACTCGTCGATGGAGAGTGCTCAAGGGTGATGTACCCTCCTCACGAATGGAGCCTCTACACACAATGCACTCACACATACACTCCACTTTCATGCCCATAACGCCCATATTCAACCATATTTGCTCAAGTTTGGTGGGCCACTTGGGCTTCATGTCTTTGGGCTCAATGGGCTGATCCAAGTGCTTATGAGAGATGGAGTCCACGGACCTCAAGCTAGTCAATAAAACGAGCGTGTTGTGCCCTGAAATTTAACACACACACACACAGGTAAATATTTACTAACACAGTTGCCCTTGCTTTAATTCAAATTAGAGTGAATTATTATAATTATGAAAGTCTAAATAAAAATACTAATATAAACTTCGAATTATAGTATCATAAATATATCTCTCTAGTGAACGGTTTGAAGATTTGGGTCCGTTTGGTTCGTTAGTTTGAGTTGAAATATTTTAGTTGTAATAGTAAATTTTTTTGAATTTTCAGAAAAGACAAAAAACTTTTTAGGAAAAAGACAAAAAAAAGTACAGTTTGAGTTGAAATGAGATGATGAAGTAAACGGATGCTAAAAATATTTTAGATTGTCTTTTTTTTTTTTTTTTTTTTTTTTGGCTTGCTTTGAAATCGACCTAAAAGGGGCTAAATTTATAACATTTCCACGAGAAATTTTGCTCTTCCACTTTTCTTACAATTTATTTTATTACTAAAAAGAAGACAACGACTTGACTTTGAGACTACAAAAGTCGATGTGCATGTAATATTGGGAACATCACTAAAAGAAAGAAAAAAAAAAAAAAGGGGGGGAAGATTTCATGGCCTCTGTGATTGAAAAGCCTAAACCTTTATTAGATTCATTAATTTCAATCTAAAATTTCCAACTCAATTTTTTGACCTTTTCTTAAAAATTGACTAATTTTTTTAATTATTTTTTAAAAAGTCAACTAACTCTAATTGTGAATTCCAACTTTGAGAGCCGGTTAGTTCTACAAGGGACTCTGAAGGCTTCCATTAGTTGATCAATTGTGCTTAAGGAGATTGAAGCTTTATTTCCGCCTTGTAAGGGAAAAAATGTTGAGTTTAAGTCTCCGCTCAGCTCCGGAGTTCGAGTGCGGTGTTGTTTCCTGAACAGCCACAGTCGGCAAAGAGGCCAAAGATACTGACAACCGCCAATATTGAAGCCTAAAAATACCCAAGCCATGTGCTTCATATATAATCTCTCCATCGCATATAATTCTAGTAGCTAAGGGCGGGCGCGCGCGCGCAGCTTACACACTCACGGCTGATAGCCTTTTCTAGAAATTGGAAACACCTACTAATGTGGTTGCTTACTCTTTTTAATAAAATATTTTTTTTGCCGTTTACCATTTTGCAATTCAATCAAATATCTATTTTCCCAATTTCCCATTTTATAATATCCCTCCAATTTCTAACATTTCAATCCTTTTGAAGATTGATTGAAGGGTTAAAAGCATCCATGCATGTATCTTTTTTTTTTTTTTTTTTTCCCCCTGCGATGAGCAAGCATTTAATGTGCATACACGTTTAGAACACTACCCCAGAGGCCTGGACAATGCTCTCATGAACTCTCTGAGTCATGTTTCTTCCCACATTTCAACTCCAATGTGCCTTTTCAGCTACAAGTTAACATGCCATCACTTTTGATCATCCCATTATTGGCCTCACCCGTGTGGATACTTTTTTAACATTATGTATTGTTTTTTTTTTTTTTTTTTGGTCGGGGGAAAACATTATAGTGTCCCAACTTAGAAGAATAGTCTCGTGATTTCTAAAAGTGTGACAGCAAATCTACATCTTAATTGAATGACAGTATTGCGGAGAATATACATTTGTAATAATATAAGATTAAAAATGACGAAAAAGATATGATCATATTGTTGCTTGTAGAGCAACCAACACTCAAGAATTCTTGGGGGTGAGAAAAAAAAAAAAAAAAACTCCTATTTATTTTTTTTAAATGAAAATTTATGGGCTTTTCGTCTATAAGATTAATACCCCTAGGTATCAGACTTCAAATACCACGGCCAGTTAAGCAAAAATGTCTTAAATTCGGCTCACCTTCCTTGTAAACCCTTGATGTCGGAGAATACAGAACCAGATTTGTCTTCCCAGCCACAATGAATCCTAATGGTACCATCTTCAATCATTTCAGATGGCTCCCCACCAAGCCTCACATTTTCGTCCTCGTTATGCTGCAGTTGCATCGTAAACTCCAGATCCCTTAGCACTTCCTTCATCGAAGGCCTTTCTGCTCCATCATCAAGTGTGCAACTCACCGCGATCTCGCAGAACTTCTTTAAACACTCCGGCGCAATCTTATCCGTCAAAAATGGATCAACGATCTCCTTAAGCCTTCTCTCTTGATAACAACTCCGGACCCACTCAGCTATGTACATTTGCTTTTTCTCCACCGTTCGCATTATAGGTGGCCTACCACATAGCACTTCACACAAAACTACGCCGAACGAGTACACGTCGGACTTTTCAGTCAACAATTGACGTCTGTAGTACTCGGGGTCTAGATACCCGAAACTACCCTTCACCATAGTGCTGACGTGGGTCTTCGACAAGGTAGTTGGGCCCACTTTTGACAAACCAAAATCTGAAACCTTGGCCACAAATCTCTCATCCAATAAAATGTTGCTTGTCTTTATATCGCGGTGAATGATCGTGTACTTCACACCTCTATGGAGATAATGCAAACCACCAGCTGCTTCGATGCAGATTTGGAGCCTTTGCTTCCAAGTAAGTGGTGGGTTAGTGGTATTGTAGAGATGACTAGAGAGAGTGCCACGTGGCACGTACTCGTAGACGAGGATCATCTCGCCATTCTCGTTGCAATAGCCTATTAGAGCGACGAGGTGGCGATGGCGGAGATGGGAGAGCATCTCGATCTCGGCCTTGAACTCGCGGGCCCCTTGCGATGATTGAGGCTTCAGTCTTTTGACCGCAACCGTTATCGCCCCGTTGTTGATGTGTGCTTTGTAGACGTTACCGAACCCTCCGACCCCAATGATGAAGTTATCATCAAAATTGTTGGTGGCGGCTTGAATCTCTGCCAACGGAAAGCATCGACATAGCTCTGACGGCAAGGGTGTGCCTTGACTGTTGCTTGAACCCGATTCTTTGAGTTTTTTTCTTTGTCGGAGAATTAAGAATCCGGTTAAAATCAAGCCGGTAAATACACCGAAAACAACGCTGATAATTATTGTTCGATTGCTCGTTTCATTTTTGGGTGGTGGGGTAATACTGAATACAACCTTTTGAAGTGGGTCGGGATTGGGACCGGCAAGATAACCGGCGCTGTCATTCAACTTGAAGATCTCCAATCCATTCAAGATACCATCGGCATACCTCGATATCTGATCCGAGTTTGCTTGCAGAGCGACAGAGAGGTTTAGTTTCTTTTCTTCAGCTTCGCTAAACATGGCGACCACGTAGTCTTTCTTAAACGGAACATATTGACCACCAGTCCACAAGATCACGTCGGCTCTCTTCTCTGCTGTTTGGTTTGCGATGTAGACATGAAAAACCCGATCACTTATGGCGCTTATGTTCTTAACTATTTCGCAGAAGTGTAACCTTACCAAGTAATAAAATCCAGCATCGACAGGATACTCCCAGGTCAAATTGTAGCTTTCGATCAAGGCTCTTTTTTTGTTCCCCAGAGACCAGGCAGTTCGATAGACATACTCTGGTGCAGTGTAATTTGGAATTTTTGTGAATTTGATTGCAGCAGTAACTTCCAGACGCCGCAAACCATTTCCCCTGTTTGTCAAGTATGCGCGATCCCCCGCCCAGTTCCGGTACATACCCGTGTCCCTACTTGAAGGAATCTCAGATCCACCGACGTTTATTCGATACACCGTCTCTAGAGCGCGGTCATTTGTCAAGTAGTAGAAGACTTTCTGTCCCACAACTTGAAGGGCACGATCATTCTCAGCGGCGTCCGGATAATAAAGATCGGGGGGCATGGAGACAACTTCAATTCCATTGATGAAAGCAAACGTGTTCGGAATAAAGGGACTTGGAGTGAATGATATGCTCAGACTAGAGTTGATCTTCACGGCTACGCAAAATTCTTTAACTATGTCTCTTCTGCCAAGAGCATCAGCGGTGAGAAAAACGCTAAAGTTGCTGAGGAGAGTGAATTGGCTGGCTTTGACGGAGAAGAAGGCTGTGGAGATGGATTGGTTAAAGTTTTGGTATGCTGTTGCCCGGAAGTGCAAGCGGACGAACTTGGGGCCCGGGGTCACCGGAATCTTGTAGGTAAATTCGAAGAGGGAGAGCCGTGCGGTACCGTAAGGGACTGCGTCCGTTTCCACTTGTAACCGGTCAACAGCTGAGGAAGAAGTGATAATTGAGTCCCTGTTTTGGCCATCTTCCAAGGGAAATAGTTTAGAGTTGACGTCTCCATCCCAGGCCCGATTGCCGGGTAGCGTCTTGCTTCCTTCGAAGCCACAGTCAATTGCTATGTTGTCCTCAGGAGTGTAAGGAAGCAGCTGTCCATCCGTGATGCCAAAGATGAAAACGTGAAAGATTAGAGAGAGGAAGAAGGGGATCATGATAATCATCGGTTCTGTTTTGTAACTAATTTCCGATGGTGACTCAATTGCTTCCGATCGAAGTGATCGAATCTCTCTCTCTCTCTTTTGCCGTACTGCTTGCACTAGAGAAAATGTTAAGAAGGCGACGAAAACTACAAGTAAGGTTTGGAGACCAAGACAATTATTGCAGGGGCTTTAATTTTTCACGCTGTCCTCGTGAAATATTTGTTATAGTCATACAAATTAAGAGGAGAAGACCAAGACTTAAATTAACGTTACAAAAGTCTAGCACGGCTCATACCATTGTAGTCTGCCATAAAGCTAACATTGATGTTTCTGGTAAGCAAAATGCTAAATCTTTTGTTTGTATTCAAGTTTAACTTCAACTAATCCATACTTTTTCATCTCAATTTTTGTCTTCTTTTAAAAAGTCAATAAAATTTATAACTAGTTTTTAAAAATCAACCAACTCTAACTTAAAAATTTCATCTCCTACTGACTTATCAAATAGAGATAAAAGACTTTCCTGCAGAGAATATTCGATATAGTGTTCTTCTTTGAAAAAAAAAAAAAAAAACACACAAAAACAAAAACAAAACTTTGATTTTTCGACATCTTTCAGCAGCAGAAGAAGAGAAGAAGATTTGCTCGCCTCATGGAACCTCCTCAGAGAATATTCAAAAACAAAGACTTTCCTGCAGAGAAAATTCAATATAGTGTTCTTCTTTGAAAAAAAAAAAAACACAAAAACAAAAACAAAACTTTGATTTTTCGACATCTTTTAGCAGCTAAAAGAAGAGAAGAAGATTTGCTAGCCTCACAGAACCTCCTCAGTTATTGAAACTATATCAAGTCATGCAATAGAAATAATAATAACATATCAATAACGTCACTTTTGGAGGTTACTCTTTTGTTAGGGAATTGGGAAAGACCACAATAAGATAACGACAAAGGTAAATGATCACGGATCAAGAGTGGGGTACTATTGTTCTTATCAAAAGTGGAATAGTATTGCAATTTATAAAAGACTTCTTATATTAACTTGGTATATCAATGAATTACCATTCACTTTCAAAGGAGAATCTTGACCATCTACCATTGAGGTCGGAATGAGATATTGTATTATTTTCCAAACCTTCTGTTTATGAGCCACTTTAAACAGGATTTACGGTCATAGCCCCAACAAACCACCCACTTAGTTTTTAAGTTAGGGCCCGTTTGGTGGAGTAGTTTGAGTTGAGATTTTTAAGTTTCAATAGTAAATTTTTTTGAATTTTCAGAAAAGACAAAAAACTTTTTGAGAAAAAAATAAAAATTTTTGGGGAAAAAGACAAAAAAAAGTTTGAGTTGAATAGTTTGAACCATTCAACCAAACACCCCTTAATAAAGCAGACGCATTGAATTATTTTTGTGATGAATAAACAAACAACAATTTAAAAAATTTTTTGCTATGGACGTATGCCAAATTTCATATTATAAAAAAAGAATAATATTAATCATCAAAATTTAATTAGTACTTAAACTTAATTTATAGAGAAAAAGAAAACCGTAATAACATATACAACTTGAGCATGCCTTCTTCTTCACCCAAAAAAATAATAATAATAATAACAGTAATATTAAATAAATAAATTTGCCACGAATTCTGCTTAATTAGTTTCGTAAAGAAAAAGTGATCAAATAATACAAAGCTGGTAAAAATATTATAGTGAAAAGAATTATTACAGAAAATACTACCAGGGAATACTTTTTTGAAAATATTTGGAAAAGTCAATAGTAAAATTAAAGGAAAACAACAAAAAATTGTTTGTAAACATATTTCCAAATGTACCCGAAACACCCCCTTATTATTACTTTTTTGGAAAAAGTCTGGTAATATTTTCTGTAATAATTCTTTTCTCTATATTATTTTTACCAGCTTTGTGTTCTTGATCACTTTTTCTTCACGAAACTAAGCACAATTCGTGACAAATTAAAGTCTTTTCTTTATTTATTTAATATTACTGTTATTATTGTTCGTTTGGTCATGCTCGAGTTGTATATGTATATCATATTACGGTTTTCTTTTTCTCTACTAAATTAAGCTTTAAGAACTATTTAAATTTTTGTTGATTAACTTTATTCTTTTTTTCTTTATTATATGAAAATTTGGCTAACGTCCATAGCAATCTTTTTTTTTTTTTAAGCTTGTTTATTCATCACACAAACAATTCAATGCGTCCGCTTTAATAACTTATTTTAAGTAGGTTATTTAAGTTATGACTGTAAATCCTCTCTAGAATGGCTCGTGCACACAACAACTGAAGAATAACACAATATCTCATTGACCGGCCTACTTATATAGCCCTCGTCGGTATATGATCAACTTCTTGCCTATGTGGACTGTTGGATCATTAATCTAACGTTGGGCTTATATGTGAATAATTATGTGTTGTTGATTGTCAAATAAGATTAAGTCCAATTAAAAGTGACCTACTAAGTTTTGTTTGATTTGGACTTTAATATATCTGATTGGGTGTGGGTCTTTAATGTGTAGAAACTTAAAGGTTAATTTCTAATTTTATGATAGGCTAAAATATAAATACCAAAAGATAACAAAAAACTTATCTTTATATAATGGTTATTGGTCGCAGATTTTTTTTTTTTTTTTTCAATCACAGGCCCAACTAGGCTTATGACAAGAATGAACTATGAGCTTAGCTCGAAGCCATTAATATTAAAAAAAAAATTAAGGGGTGGGGCCGGGGCCTAGTGTAGGATCCCGGTTGGGCTAGCCCAACCTAGTCCAACACCTAACTCGACCCGGTCCGACCATTACGGTCAACGATCAGTTAGTCAACGATCAATGGTCAAATATTGACTTTGACCATTGACTTTTTACCCATTTAATTTTTTTTAAGGATCAATTTTGGTATAATTTTAAATTCGAATATTGGTATGTGTATATATATATTTTAAGATAAATTAATTGAAACAACATGCCGTAAAGTGACCTCTTTTGTGAAAACTAATTTTTTTTGAAATATAAACGGTTGTGTGCATGTAACTTATGTGAATATTATTCGGCCCAAAGATAGGTGAATATTTAACATAATTGCATGGACGATCGTAGTGCAATGCTGTGATCAAGCGATCGACCCTAAGGGCTCTAAAAGCGATCACCTAGGTGTATCATCAGATGATGACATTCCCCGTAGCCTGGGGTGCCGAAAGGGTGAAAGGAAACTAGTATGAGACCAGTACTATCTACATGGATGTCATGCACGCTTATGAAGGGTCCCGCCAAGCGACAAAACCCACATAGGTCGATAAATACCGAACCCAAATATCTGGATTAGGATCTGCTTAGACAAGGTAAACTAGGACCTAGCCAGTTAAAGACCTAGTAGAAATACGGGTCAAAGGCCGAAAACATAGCAAGACCCTTAAGCTTGTTGAAGTTGTCATGCTGGACACCTACAAACTTCAACACATTTTGGGTCGTGTCATCAGAAGATTGTAGAATGCAAAACACCTTACTTTTGATTATCAATAGCCTATTTGAACATTATCTTCATAGGATTTTCCTTCCTAATCACTTTTAGTATTCCGTTGTTATTAATAAAATCTCGAGGTTTTATTTAAAATGTGACAGTTTGATTCCTATTATTTTATTTTTACCGAGATAATCCAAAACTTCTATTTCTTGACCATTTTAGTCATTTCTGTCAAAAAACTAATGGATTAAATAGGTAATTTCCCCCAGGGGTAGTTCATTTTTCATTGGGGTGGGAGGGGGCTTGAGCTCGCAGACGTCGGGGGGTTGGGGGGTGGGGGCAAACCTAGTCGCCAGGGGGACTAAAGAGAGAAATCGAAGGGGAAGGAGAAATATAGAGATAAAGAGGGGATTTTTGGGAGATTAGAGTATTTTAGTCATTTTACTATAAAAATAATCATTTGAGTAAAATTCCATTAGAAATTTAACGGAGTTTGATGGAAAAAACTGAAAAGGCCAAGAAAATAGAAGTTTAGAGTTATCTCGATTAAAAAAGAGGACTAAACCGTCACCTTTAAAATAGTTTAGGGACTATTTAGGCCAATTACTCGTTAAAATTTTTAGGGAAAAAAATCGACCAATGGAAAAGAAGAGGCCAAGAAAGAAAAATTAAAACATATAACATATTTTATAGGTACGTTTAAAATTAATAGGAGGTTTTAAAAAAATGATAAATTATAAGGTAAATTCTTGGATTTCTAGTAAATAACATATTTACTAACAACATATTTTTAATTTGTAATAGTATATTTATGTGCACGGTTTCATGTTAGAATTAGAAAGAGAGAATAGAGAAGAGAGAGAGATATGAGGAAGGAAGAGGGGTAATTTTGATATCATGTGTAATCATAAATCTGATTGTGTTAAAATGTTATGTTATAATTTATCATTACTTTTTTCAAAAATGATAGTTGGCTCTTTTTTCCTTCAAGAAAATGGACTTGGGCTCTCAACTGAATAGAGTAGAACTGGTCAATCAATATTTTTGAGGATCAACATGTTAGGCGAATTGTGTATGCCATTCTTATAATCATTACTCAAAAGGTTTAACACGATTGCCTAAGAGCAATACAAATGTAATCTAAAATATTTTAATAATTGTATTTTAATGGTATCATTATTTGAGTTGCTGATGGGTTTTCTCTTATTTTAAGGGATGCTATTGATTAATTATCATAGTTAGATAATTATTACGATTATAACATTACCACTCTGTTTGGTAGGAAGGAATTTTAAAAAAAAAGGGAAAGAAGACTTATAAAAAATAGAAAATTAATATGGTAAAAAGAATAGCATTTCTATAAATTATTTTGTAGATAAGATTGAAAGAAAATATGATATATATATATATATACCCACACAAAATTACTATTCTATTCATTAACTTATACTACTTTACTTTTATAACAAAGACAAAAGGTAATTTTAGTAATTGTTGTCTGCATTTAAAGTTCTCCTCACAAGATTGTAAAGATAAAAATTGATTAGGTCCGCAACACATTTTATTCACCTTATTTTCTTTATCCTCCTCTTTTGTATTTTAAAATAGCTACTCTACTATTCTCTATCTAATTATCAGCCATCCTACCTTTATTTCTCCTCTTTTTTTTTTTTTTAAAGGAAAATACCCATATATCCAATATGCAGTAGAAAAATAAACTAGAACAGAAATATGTAATTCGGAAAAACTGCCTACATCTACGGGAGAGGGAGAGGGAGAATAAATTCACTAACACTTTCACAATTACACACTCGTCAACCTCTCTATACTCAAAACCCTTACACCCTTTGCATATCTCTCTTCTCACTTTCTCTTAAAAGGAGACACACACTCTTTTTATTTTTCTGAACACGCATATGCCTAAACACAACACGCCTATTTGTAGGCTCTCAATGGGACACAAAATTAACGCTTTCCCAAACTCACAAAATAACAATTTACCCGAAAACTAATTTGAGTCATTTACCTAACAATCACCACCTTGACTCAAATTCTCTCACCTCACACACATACTTGATAGAATAAACATGTGTCGAGTTCAAACTCTCATCGAACATGACACAGGAAACTGATTTCTTCTTCCTCCAAGCTCTTTATTCAGTTGTCACCCTTAACTTGTTGCACTTTTTCACTTTTCCAACTTCTTTTTCAACAAAAGAAAACCTCTCTTAACGTGGCTCCACCTACAACTGTCTTCCCTGTCAGCTTGTATAGATTCTTTACGTTTTCACCCTTCATGACAACCAAGGCACCTTTCTTTACTGTCATAAAACCACCCTTAGCGGAATACTCACAACCAAAAGTGTCCAAAGCCCTAAAGAAATCAAACTCCTCCTGAGTTGAGGAACATGCCTAACATTCGCCAATGTTGTCACAACTCCATCAAACATTTTCACCTTTACATTATATATTCCAATGGCTTTAGCACTCAAATCATCAGCCATCAGAAGAGTACCGGCATCACAGGGCTTATAAGAATCAAACCACTCTTTATGTGGACACATGTGGAACGAGCATCCCGAATCCAAAATCCAAGAGTCAGAATACCTCCTTCAGTAGTAACAGAATAAATATCATTTTCACTATCATACCTGTCACCAACAACGTTTGCAAATTTTATCTCTTGAGCCTTCTGCTTGCTCTTTTCTTCAAGATGCCTTGTTAGTTGTTCACAGTTTCTCCTAATATGTCCCTTCTCATGGCAATAAAAGCACTCAACATCCTTTCATGAACTTGATTAGGAATAGTAGTTATCTATCTTTTCATAATATCTCTCCCGTGTCTTACTCTTATCCTCACTCGCATCTGATTTCACCAAAAAGAACTTGTTCAGTATGAGATGAACTACTAAGTTATTTCATGTTTACAGTCTCTAACAAAGCAGTTGACACCTCATCCACAGTCGACGTAGTTTTTCCAACCAACAACGTAGTTACCAAAGTCTCATATGATTTGGGTAGGGAAACTAATAAAATTATCACTTTATCTTCGTGATCAATTTTGACCTTTACAATGACAATTGAATAATGCTCCTATTAGAATTGTTTATATGATCCCTAACATGATTTCTTCACTCATCTTCAACTTATACAATTGCTTCTTTATATATAATCTATTTGTTAAGGATTTTGACGTATAAACTGTTTCCCATTTTTCCCACAACTCAAAAGGAGATTTTTCATTCATAATATTGGAGCAAAATTTCGTCCAACACCAAATGAACGTTCTTGAACTAAAAAACAAGATCAAATGAATAAAATAATCAATAATGTATAATTGAAATCTGGTATAAAGAAAAAAACCTCAAGAACTCCAAAAAAAAAAAAACCTCAAGAACAAGAAAACAACACAATTAAACTCCAAAAAAAAAATCTCAAGAACAATATAGAGAAACTGAAATCCGGTATAATTGGCTCAAGACTTTATATTTGAAATTGTGTCTAATTTTTTTCTCCTCAATTCGAGAGAATTTATATTAATTGGGAATAAAGGAGTTTAATTCTCCTATTAGTTTGATAGTTTATTTTCTCTTTAATTACAATGAAATCCTTCACTTTTCGCTAATTTAATGCATCATAATTCTGAATATTTAACATCTTCAATATTAAATGTGAACAATTGAGCTCCCTTTGTAAACTCTTATTAATTATCGACTGTTATTCCCTTATACATGCTTGCATTTCCTCACCTGACCTTAAGCGTAGTCTCATATAGACTTCTACCTCATAGTTAAGTAAACGTCTACTAAGGTAGACTCCTACCTAGTTACTAGGTAGACTTCTACCTTATAATAGGTAGGCTTTCACTTCATAGTTAGGTAGGCTTTTACCTTATAGCTAGGTAGGTTCATACCTTATAACTAAGTAGGCTTTTACCATATAATTAGGTAAACTTTTACTTGAGCATAGGTTTAGATAGATTTCTACTTAATCTCTTACGTAAGTAGACTTCTACCTGTGTTTGGTTTTAGGTTCAACCCATTACTAATAACTTTTGTATGATGATAAAAATATCACTCAATATCAGCCCCTTAGTTTCCGAGTGTAGCATGTCGAGTCAAGGGAACTTGAGATATTGAACTTGCATTCAATCTTGCTAAACATATTTACAATTGGGACTTGCTAAACATGTTTATGTTTAAAACTGCTAAACTTTTTAAATTTAGGACCTGCCAAACAATTTTTGTCCAGACCTGCCAAATAAGTTTATTTCTAGTCCTACTAGATTTTTTACGTTCGGACCTGCTGAACAAGTGTATGTCCAGTTCTACTAGATTTGTTTGCGTCTGGACCTGCCACACAATTTATATTCAGTTCTGCCAAACAATTTTGTCCAGACCTGCTAAATAAGTTTATGTCTAATCCTACCAGAATTTCTACGTTCGGACCTGCTGAACAAGTGTATGTCCAGTTCTACTAGATTTGTTCGCGTCTGGACATGCCACACAATTTGTATTCAAACCTACTTAACTTTTTACATCCAAATTTTGTTCAGACTTGCTGAACTTTTTATATCTACTCCTGCTAGACTATTTTATGCCTAATCCTGCTAAAATTTTTACGTTTGAACCTGCCGAACAATTTATATCCAGTCCTACTGGATTTATTTACATCCCGACCTTCTGAACAATTTTTGTCTAGACATGCTAAACAAGTTTTTGTTTAGTTCTGCTTGACTTTTTATGTCCAATTTGTGTTTAGAACTACTGAACTTTTTATGTCTAGTCATACTAGACTATTTTATGACTAGTTATACTAGACTTTTTACATTCAAACCTGCCGAACAATTTATGTCCAGTCCTATTAGATTTGTTTACATCCGGACCTGTCAAATAATTTTTGTCCAAACCTACTGAATAAGTTTATATCTAGTTCTGCTAAACTTTTTATGTCCTGACCTGCTGAAAGTTTATATCCAGTTCTGCTGAACTTTATATGTGGCTTCATAATGTCACAATAATATGCTTTTGTTTTAAGTGTCGAACTTAACTTTATTTCTAAACAATATCAGTACCATTCACCTATGTCGATTCAGTCTCGTCAATCTTGATCTTATATCTTGACCACTTTATAAATAATACATATAAGACGACTTTTTGTGTGAACCTCAAACATAGTTAGGAGTAATTATTGGATGATAATTGGAATTACGATTTACATCTTCGTGCTTGTTACTAGGCACAAACTTGTCTGGTTATAGGCATATATTATCAAATTATGAGAGTGACTACTTGGACAAAGTGAAGAAATTCAATTTTTTTTACAGCCTTATTGAGACTAAGAAATTTTGCCTTTTTTTTTTTTTTTTCAAAAGTTTCAGCTTACAAGTTTTTTCCTTATTGATAACACTATGCAATTGTTTTTTTCTTTGAAGAATAGATCTTGTGTCCCTTTTTCTGTGGTGGCTCTCAAGTGGATGCTTGGGTTGACTTCTTCCTTTGCTTCTACGCAAGTGGATGCTTCTTTTTAACTGTTTAGTCTGTTTTCTTACTCTTCAATTCCATTTTTTCGTCCATTTTGTTAGAACTTAATCTTGTGGGGTAAATTACTATTATCACTTTTATTACTAGATTGGGAGCCTTTTCGATTGCTTGTTGAAATGGGAGTTTTCTTTTCATCTTTTTGACTGAAATCATCTTAGATGGCTAACCGTTTCATAGTCCAATCATGATTTTAACTCTTTAAGGCATGTTCTTTGTCAATCCAAGGTCTTGGCCCCTAAGTAATCCCTTGGTATGCTTAACTTATCCACCTTTAGTTGGATAATCTTCATGTAGTTGATAGCATGACCATCTCTGTTTCCTTGATTGCCTCTATTATTAGGGAGAATTTCTTTTAAACATCTTATAATGGGAAATCCATCGAGCATTTAGTTGATCGCGCAAGTTGTTAGTCTCATATTCTTGTAAGCTTGAAGGAGTCCATATGTCATTGACTTTATTAACGCTTCTTTATGAGTATGTCTTCAACTTCTCGAAGACTAAGGTCCTTGTTTTATTTGTTTGAGCACGTCCATTTCCATTCAAGAGTGGGATGTTGAGACATCTTGGATCCATTCTTCTTTGTTTTTCCTTATTGACTTTACTTCAATATACTCCTCCCATCGGGAAACTTTGGTGCATGATTGACTCAATTTGGATGTTTCATTGCGTGTTTAATTGTACTCGTAAATCGTTATTGACATTCTCTGAAAAGCTCAACATAGGCAGTGTGTTGTAAACTTCATCTTGGATTTCTCCATAGCAGGTCTCTAACCTTTCAAGAACGGAAGTTCTTGTATTCTCCTTTTGAATGTACTTATTTATACTTTGAGTTCGAACATTTGGATACTTTCGCTCTTGGAACCCTTGTTGCTTAGCAAGCGAGCCATTCCTCTATTTGGTCTTCCTCCTTAGCTTGAGTACTTTGTTTGGCTCTTACGTTCTGTAAGTTTATTGGTGATGTTTGTTGCCTATCAATCGATAACGTTGCATTGACAGTGGTGATGAATTTTGTCACAAATCCAATTAAGCCTTTTGTGCATGTTTCAAGGTTATCCATATGGGTTAAGTACAACAGTCTACAAGTGATTTCATTAAAAGATGTATTTTCGAATCTCCTATTTTCAAGTTAAAAAAAAAAAAAGGAAGAACAAGAAAAGAAGAAAATAGATGCTATTGTTTATATATATACAGTTTGTCTTAAATCCAGCATCGTTTGTCAAGCGGTACCGACATTATCCTCAGACAATGCAGACATGTAGGAAGTAGGTTGAATTTGACTGAAGAAGGCAAGAAGGAAGTCAGAAAAATAAGACAAGAAATAAGGAATGGAAAACATATTTTAATCCAATAAAGGATGGATTGGTAATTTTTTGTACCTATATAGGTGTTAGGAAAGTAATTAAATAAAATATTTGGAAGTGAATTTGTATTTATGAAGTAATCTATGTATATTGGAGTGAAATATTATATGAAATTATTGTAGATACAATGTGAATTACGACATTGATGTTGTTGTTGTTGGCATAGGGAAAAAAAACTTAGATGTGTATGTGTATTTAAGAAGGAACAAATGAATGTTTTGGTGATCAATAGTAAAAAAACAATGTAAATACAATGTTAAATATAGTAGGGTTGTCGTAACATATGTATATTAGGATTAATATATGTATATTTTGGTGACCAATAATGAAAAAACAATGTAAATATAATATGAAATATAGCATGGTTGTTGTAACATATATATTAGGATTACCAATAATGAAAAAAAATCATATTGTATATAATTGGTGAAATATAGCATGGGTGTCATTGGCATGGGGATATTCATAGAATGTGAAGAACAATTGAAAAGAGAAACAGTAACTAATGTTGGTTATGAGAGATACGAATAGTTGGGAGAAATGGGGAGGAAAATAAGTGTATATATATTAGATCAAAATGAAGCAAAATGTTGTTAGGATGGTGAAATTACAAGCACTAAATAATTTTTTTGAAAGGAAAGTATAATTAGGGGGATGCAAAACTGTAGTTAATAAGCAAATAAAGGACAAAAAATTTGCAGTGAGAAAATGTCTATGACGCAGTGGGAAAACTAATTGAAAATCGTATAATGCAGCAAATAGTTGATGATATTGAAGGGTAAGTTGGAAATCATGAAGCTATTATAGATGCAGTCATATTTTAGAGATGTGCTCTTCTTGGAGCATTTAAAATAAATTAAAAAAAACCCTCTTAATTGACAATGACGCAGAAATGTTGTTGGGATGAGGAAATTGCAAGTCGTGGAAGAAGTTTTGGAAAGAGAAAGTGTAATTAATCTAAGCAATTAATAATAATAATAATAATAATAAGTGAGAAAATGTCCATGACAGTGAAGAGATTATGGTGCATTTAGTTTGCCATTTCCCAACCCAAAATTTCCATTTCAATTTTTGTCTTTTTCTGAAAAATCAACTAATATTATAACTAGTTTTTAAAAGTGAATCACTCCAACCTTAAAATTTCATCTTCAATCGGCAAACCAAACGGAGACTAATTAAAAATATATTGTAATTGAATCCAAGTTAATTAGAAAAATAATTGTGAATATAACAAATAACAAAAAAGGACAATTGCGACCATTTATTTGGATGGAAATGGGGATTGAAGATTTTAGAAATGTGACTCGGAGATAAAGTAAATGTAAACTAGAAAGAAACAAGATATGGTAGGAAGGAGGATGAATACGACAAGAGTTTCTCTGTGACAAAACATAAAAAATGGGACCCACTCCATTCTTATGCTCTTCATTTCTTTTCTTCTTTTCTCCTCTATGTCCACATTTTTTTTCACGATTAGAATTTGTTTTTCGAGGAAAAAAAACCAAATCCCAATATCCCTCTGCAGATATAGAAGAAACCAACAAATGACCTTTGTTCAAATTTCTTTACATTTATTCCTTTAGAAATCAGAGATAAGTCTAAATTATAGTTATCAATTGTTTGTTCGGAGACAAGAACGACCTTTAATGGTAAAATTTGTAGTTATTAGGGATGAGGGGTGATTTTTAAAGAAGAAAGAGATTTAAATTAAAAAAAAAAAAAGGTCATTGATATCATTTTTTATTTGTTGTGTTTAGCAGCTTGTTTTCCACCTAAGACAGATCCAAAATGTAATTTTGAGAATCCACAATTACTTTTGTTGGAATTGAAATAGTTCCTTTTTTGCTTCTTCCAAACATCTCTTCACTTTCTAGTTTCTTGACTAAAAAATTAGATGTAGAAAAAAAAAAAAGTCAGAATATGACATGAGATCAAGTTTGTAGAAACGAGTAAGGTGAAAAATAAGAAAAAAGTTTCCACTCGTTAGGTGTTGGCTTTGGAGGAGGCTATTTTGGTTTTTCATTTGCTTTTTTTCATCTTGGTTCATTCCGTAGTAAGTTGAATTTCATCTAAATCTTAACTTCTGTTGGAAAAAATGGTTTTAAACCATTTTGAGGAGCCATTTTGAGGTCCAAATTTGAGTGGGACTTACTTGATAAAATTAACAGGTCTTGGTGGATTTGCGTTCTCCGTCGCGAGGAGATCGAAATCATATATTTATACTGTCAAAATGTTATTCGAGTGAGTGAGAAATTGATGCTCAAAGTGTGCCTATTGGAATAAGAATTTTGTAGGAAGTTGTTTATGTATGTGGAGTCTCACATTGTTAAGGCATGAAAGTTTGATGGGCTTTATAAGAATTTGCACTTTTGGTCTTGGGTAAAGTTGTAAACCCAAGATGTTCTCTCACGCGCAGGGGGGTGCAAATCACAGCCCTGGTGGGTTAAGGGCCCAATGTGTACGCCCGCACGACGTGGGTGACGCGAATGTCGATTCATTGAGCTTGCTCTGTGTAAGCTTTGTTTTGGAAAATCTTTTTCTTTTCCAACATAAATTCTGGATTTTATTTTTCAGAATATAAACAGTCATCTATTCATATTCTAGATGATTGTTCATATTCCAAGAGGTAAATAAGCATTAATCCGAATGGTTCATATTCCAAGAGCTAAATGAGCATTAATCCGAATGGTTTAAATGAGCAGCACTAATGGCATTGCATTATTCCGGAATAAAAACCAATAATTTCCGGTTTTGTAATACCATATCCTTGAGCCTATAAAAGGAGGCCTCCACAAGCTTGAAACACACATCACAAATTTTCTTTCTCTTGTTTTTTTTTTTTTTTTTTTTTTTTTTTTTGCATTTTCTAGTTGTGTTCGGCTCTTTGAAGTTTGGTGATAGAGGGAAGGCTTTGGTTTCAAGTTTGCCGGAAGCAGTTTTCAATCATGCTAGACTACCGTTGTTTGTCGTTATATCCTAGGAAACAGATGTCTGTTGAAGCCTCGTGCACTTACCGGAGGGGACGAATCTGTTTTAAGGAAAGTGTGTCTTGCGTATCTCGACAATTTCTTCTTTGTGTTGTTTCATCCTAGTTAAGGTTGAATTTCAGTGTAACAATTTTCTTTATATTTAAATTTCACTTATTCGTTGTTTATACTCTGTATCTTCTAACAACTTCTATGATAACACAAGAAAGAGAGAAGAAGACTATTGGGACTTCCAAGAGAAGTGGAGCCCACTATTTCTATAATAACACATGAAACACAACATGGTTCGAGCGGCTTTTTTAATATTATTCTTCCTGCATCCTAACCTGAGAAGCCTGTCAATTATATTTATAGCTTTACCTTATTAGTCTTATTTAAATCACATCATTTGTTTTTAATCCACTGACCTTTAACAATCTGTCTGATGTATCCGATAAAAAGGAAGTGTCGGATACAAGACACTTTCTATATATATCTAAGTACATTAATTACAAAAATCTGAGTTAAAAAAAAAATAAACTAACTTGATTAACCGGTCCTTAGACTCTGATGTTCTCCTTTTTTATTTCTCACATCTCATCCTATCCTCATTTTTTAAGTTTAAATGAAAAAAAAAAAAAAAAAAGAGTGGTGTCGTTTCATCAGACAGGACTAACAAAATCCATTTTACGGTTATGAATTCAAAGGGAAAGAGGGAAAAAAATGAGAATAATTAAGTTAGATAACAGTTTATATACATTTGTTTATAAAATATAAATAGCTATATTTTTTAGAAGGAAAATGACAAGTGGTTATTACTATACTGGTCAATTAGACCTGTTCAATCAATGATTGATCGACAAAATAATTGATTAATATTGATTAAACACATATTAATATCGATCACATTTTAAGTAATTAAAAAACAGTTATTTCACTGATTTAACAAGATTTGAGACATTTATTAAAAAAAGTTTTATATAAAAATTTTGTACCACATATCTCTCCAAAAAAAAAAAATTAATGAAACTATAAAATCACATAAAAATAAATAAACATATAAAAAATTTACTAGGGTTTATTAGAAATGTTGGAGACATGTCCAACTAAAACAACTGAAAATAAATGAATAAAAATCTAAAATATCCTTACTAAAAGAAACAAGAAAACAAATCAGTTGCATCTCTCGTTTACCTTTTAAAAGCTTGTTTTATTTTGTCTAAAACGAAATGTCATCGAAAATATTACTCAGAAGAAATTGATTGTAGTCTTTAGCCAAACAAACAAATGAAGAGGATTGCAAACTAGATCAAGTTAGGGCTAGGTTCACATTTCCAGCATGTGTGTATTTGGTTGGTGATAAAATACGCAAGTGCATTTTAATGTTTTTATTATTTCACAACAATTCAACTTAAATCAAAATACAAATTTTTATATTTTAAAAATCAGTTTCACACTCATTTTCCTAATTT
>CM046385.1:17829781-17890352 GCA_025413485.1 Ficus microcarpa | reverse complement strand
GATGATTTCATATTTGTTTTGTTTGTTGTTTTTATATTTCTTGAATGTTTTTCCTCTTTTCACTATAATTTTACCGTGACTATTATTTTGATTAATATTCTTAATACAATATTATTATTTTATTTTATAACTTTACTTCACTTTTTACTCTATTATTATCATTATCATTATTATTATTATTATTACTTTACTTGACTATATACTTAAAGGAAGAGTGTGGTTATTGTTTTTTCTATAGTTTGCTAACATTTTAATATTTATTATTATTCTTATGTATTATAACAGATGTGTTTAACTTTGATATTGTGTTTTGTTTCTGTTATTTTCACTATTTTTTCTTTACTGAACAATTAAACATATATTTTTGTTTCTTTATTTTCTTTTAGTAGACAAACAGTTTTTTATTTTTTTTCCTCAAGTTTTATTTCTGACTGTTTTATTTTCATTTAAGAATTTTTTTTATAAAAACAATCAAACTTGCAATGATGATCTCTGTTAAAATAAATAATAATACATATACCAAATTTAGTGTTTAATTTGGTATATGTTGCTGAATGTAATATCATATTAACATGTGTTAGCTAATTGTTGAGTATGATTTGATAGTTTTTATTGTTGCTATGAGTGTTTGGGATTTACATAAATTTTTATTTTTTATAATCTTTTCTTTTCATACCAATATCCATTATATTTTTTTGCATATATTATCTCTATCATCTGTTACGGTTTTTTTTTGTTGTTGTTATTTTCATTTTTTCTTTTTATTTACTGTAAACATCTACTGAAAATTTTTTATTTATATAACTCCAAACATTTCACCTGGTAACTAAAAATAATATCGAACTATATTCCGGTTATTGTTAACGCATTTTGTTAACGATAAAAAAAAAAGGGATCTAAGTTTGCTATAAAAATTCCTTATATTAATAATCTGTATTTTTTATATTTTAGCATATATTATTAGCATATTTGAAGTTGATAATTTATGAACGGATATTGTTGTTTTATTTTGATTCTGAATACTTCCTTAAAATTTTTTTCACAATAAAAATATTTAAATGTTAAATTGTAAGCTTAATTTGGTATATATCATTTAATTTATTATGAATGTTTATTTTTGAATTTTTGTTGTTTGCATTTTTCTTTGGTTATTATTACTACCTTCTTTTTTTTTTTCTTTATAAAAAATTATTTATTGTTAATGTTTTTTTATTACCCAGGGTTTTTTTTATTTGTTCAATTTTTTAATTGAAATATATGAATTTGTTGTAACAATTATGTAAATATTTGTACAAAATGAAGAAGTTATACATTAATTGTATTATTTTATACATTTTATTATGTCATTATAATTTTTTTATTTCTTTAATTTCATAATTGAAATATATATATATATTTGTTGTGATAATTTTGTTATGTAAATATTTGTACAATATTAAGAAGTTATACATTTAGTTGTGTGATTTTATATACTTTATTACGTAATTATGATTTTTTTATTTGTTTAATTTCATGATTAAAATATATAAATTTGTTGTAACAATTTTGGTATGTGAATATTTGTACAATATAAAGAAGTTATGCATTTAATTGTATGATTTTATTTATTCTATTACGCAATTTCATAATATAACATCAAATTTTTATTATGTGCAAATTTAAATTATAATATTATTGTTATTTAAAGAACTTATTATTTGTTTATTCATTTAAAATAAATACCATATATGTTTATATATGGGCTAGCTAATTATATTAAAGGCATATATATTTATCTATTTATAATGTTATTCATAGGTATAATTTTTAATTAAAAAAATATAAAAAAAGAACGATATAAAAATAATAATTTAATTATTATATCTCTTAAAAAAACATAAAATTGCACAAATAAAATACGTCTTATGATTTATTCTTTTCATAATATACAATTCTCTATATATTTATATATTGGCTAACTAATCATTCATAGACATAATTTTTAATTAAAAAATAATTATTTAATTATTGTATATCATAAAAAAGGATAAAGTTACATAAATGAAATACGTTATATGAAAAAAGATACTAAGAAAAAAGAAAGAACAAAAAATGTGTCATTTAAATTTGTCACAATAATCACACAAAATTTTTGTCCTTCAATGCTTCCAATGTTTTACAAAGTTTAATGACTTCATTTAACAACTGATTAATTAACTACTTTTATTTTGTCTTAGTTGATAAAAGAATATATAAAAATAGATATATCTACTTAATATTTAATTTTATGAAGATAATTTGCTAATGATAAAAAAAATACAAAAAGATATACCATATCAAATAAATTTTTGTTTAATTATTAATAAACAATAAAAAAATTTAATCGTAATTATAATGCAATCTATATACAAATATGGAAAAAAAATCTTTTCATATTATTACTGTATTTAACAATATATAATGTTATCTGATTATATTAATTCATTTATTATATAAATAATGAATATAGTTTTTCTTAAAAAATTATAAAATATATTTTGAATTTATGAAATAACAAAATATTTTATTTACTAACTATGTACCACCAAAAAACATAAAATTACATAAATTCTTTAATATATGAATATATAAAGATATTAATTTTCTATAAAAATTTGAAGGAAAAAATATTTAAAATAACAAAAATACAATATTAAAAATCGTAAAAAACTTTAAAAAACTAAAAGAAAGAAAGGATTAAAAATAATACATAAAAAATATAACAAAATAAAATAAAAAATTTTTCTTCAATTGTAAGTAAATTTTGAAAAAAAAAAAATATATATATATCTAAGCACATTTTTTAAACAATTTTACATTATATTTATTACAAAACTTATATTCAATGCGTAATAAATTATTACATTTAATTATTAATTAACAAAATTATTTTTATTTTATTTGTCTTACATCATCAATTTGTATTTATTTTTTTATTTATTAAAATTGTTAAATTTATTTTTTTTTTCCGTTTTTTTATTCAAACAATAAATATAAGGTTGTAATTAATACTTTGTTTTTATTTTATATATGTTATCATAATTTTTTTTTCTTATTTTAACATTACATTTGTTTTATTTAGTCAAATCTTTATTTATTTCTTGCCTATATTTATATTTACAATTTCTATTTTTAATATTTTTTTTCTTTTTTATTCATACAAAACATATTAATAATCAGAATGACAAGAATTGTCAGAAAAATATCAATTATTCGAAACGTTCAAAATGTCAAAAGAAAATAATATGAATAATAATGAAGCATCTACATCCACAAACTTGCAATCTTCAATTAACCAGTTTTAAAAATTGAATGTAGAAACTATATCTGATCATTGAACCAGATTTATTCAATTATCTCCAATTTTCAACACAAACGAAGGAACAACAAGCCAAACTTCTAATGTCTACAACTCTTCATTAGTAGGAAAAAGTAAATTCTAAATCTTTTTTTTTTTCTCATTTTTTAATTATTAATTTTAATATGATTTTCTTTCTATTTTTCTTATAAATTTTAACTTAGGTTGAAATGATGAATATGTTGACATTAGAGATTGTAATTATACATGTCAATATTGTGGAGTATTATTTTAGAAAAATGAACAAACTTGAAACACAAATTCATCAAATTTTTTTCTATGTTGTCAAAATGGAAAAGTTTTTATACGTTTAAATAAGAAAACTCCACTAATTTTAGATCAACTATTAAATTAGTACGGAGGACCATTAAGCGCAAATTTTAGAAAAAAAAATATTATAGTTTATAATTCTATGCTTACTTTTACTTTATTTGAAGTAAATATTCAATCAAATATTAATAATTTATCAGCTCTATATATTTTCAAAATTAGTGGACAAATACATCCTCGAATTGGATTTTTACTTCCAACTAATAATAATCCTCCAAAATTTGTACAATTATATATTTATGATACATAAAATAAAATTCAAAACAGAATAACTATACTTTGAAATAATAATAATTTAAATAATTTAAACGAGATAATAGTTCAAAAATTAATTACGATATTAGATGAAACAAATAAATTAGTACAACTTTTTAGAACTGTCAGAGATATTTATAAAAATAATCAGGCACCATCCATGAAATTAAGATTAATAAGAAGATGACAAGAAGATAATACACAATATGATCTTGTAACTTCAATGGGTATAGGTGCTTTAATTGTTAGAGATATTGGTCAATATGAAAATGGAAGAGATATTATTATTCATAATCAAACTGAAAAATTACAAATAATTAATAAACACCATCCATCTTATATGGTATTATGTTATTCATTATTATTTTCTTATGGAGAAGATTGATATAGAATTGATATAGGCTGAAATCCAAATTTTATAGGCAAACAACCACATAGATATCGAATATCAATGAGATCATTTTATGCTTTTCAACTTCAACCAGTACAACAAGAAAATACATTATTTAGATCTGGTTGATTTTTTCAATAATATATTATAGATATTTATGCTTCTATTGAAGAAGATCATCTAGATAATATCGGATAAAATTACAAATAATTAATAAACACCATCCATCTTTTACAGGAAGTCTAAGATATGTGATTCAAAATTATCAAGATATAATGGCAATTTATAGACATTATGGAAATCTTGATATATTTCTAATATTTACATGTAATTCTAAATGGCTGGAAATTAAAAGAACTTTATCAATAATTCTAGGACAAAAAACTGAAGATAAACCAAATATTATAAGCAGAATAGTTAAAATTAAATTAGACCATCTATTAAATACAATAAAATCAGGAGTTATTTTTAGACCCATAATAGCGGGTAAGTTAATTTATTTTATATAATAAAAAAATAAATATGTTATTATTATAATATTTTATTAAAAAAAAAGAAAAAACTAACATTATTTTTTTATTTTTTCTTTACCTTATATTTATATGTGGTAGAATTTCAAAAACGTTGTTTGCTCATTGTCATATGTTGGTTTGGTTATATTCTGAATATAAATATCATGATTCAATACAAATAGACAAAATTATTTATGCAGAAATTCCAAACCCAATAATAAATCCTTTGGATTATAAAATTATAACTGAATATATGAAATATGGACCATGTGGATATGTAAGGACATCTGCCCCATGTATAAATAATTCAAAATGTTCAAAAAATTTTCCAAAACAAAAAAAAATGACACAACTATAGAAGAAAATGGTTTTTGTAAATTATCATCGCAGATATACAAATTTCAATGTTATTAAAGAATGGATAAAACTTGATAATAGATACGTTGTTCCTTATAATCGAACTTTATGTCTAAAATATTCTGCACATATTAATGTCGAAATATGTTATCAATCTATGCTTATTAAATATTTATTTAAATACTTAACAAAGGGTCCAGATAGAATAAGAGCCGTTATTGAAGATAATATTATTATTGAAAAGAATGAAACAACAAATTATAAAGAAATTGATGAAATAAAACTTATCTTAATTGTCGACATATTACACCTTATGAAGCAATTTGAAGAATATTTGAATATTCAATTCACCATAGAAATCCAGCCATTTAACGCCTTTTTATTCATCTACCAAATATGTAAAATATTACATTTAATAAAAATCAACAATGACAAAATAGAATATGACAACCATAAATTCAAAAAACAACATTAACAAAATGGATAAAAATTAATAAAACCAATGAAGATACTCTACAACTTACCTATGTAGAATTTCTAACAAAATTTGTTTGAAATAACAAAGATAAAATTTGGACTTATTGACAAAATAGATATACTATAAGACGAACATTTTATGTTCATTCAAGTTCTGAGAATTTATATTATTCAAAATTATTATTAAATCATAAAAAATGTTCAAAAAATTATGAATTACTTCAAACAATAAATAATATCATTTATTCGATAAATCAAACAGCCTTTCATGTATTAGGTTTATTGGGTGATTATAAATAATGGGATGAATCAATAGAAGAAGTATCGTTCTAGTCAACATCTACACAACTTCATCAACTTTTTATTATAATATTGTTATTTTGTTATATTTCTGATATAATAAAATTTTTACAAAAAAATTGAAAATTAATGTGTGACAATATTTTATAAAAAGTAAGAGTCTTATTTAACAACCCAAATTTTGAAATTCCTGAAAATGAATTATATAATTATGCATTATATGAATTAGAAAAATTATTAAATTTAAATTCATCCTCTTTATCACATTATAATCTTTCACTTTCAACTAGATTATTAATTGAAGATTTAAATAATAATCTTTTGAGAAAAGAACTTAATTATGATAAATATAAATTAAAAGAAAAAAATTTTAATTTAATGCAAAATTTAAATTAAGAACAACAATTTATTTATAATCAAATTTTAAAAGCAATTGAAACCAAACAAAATAATTTGTTCTTCATATATGGTTATGGCGGTACAGGAAAAATATATTTATGAAATGCAATTATTAGTACAATTAGATCAAATGGTGAAATTGTATTAGCTGTAATATCATCTGGCATGGCATCATTATTACTACTAAATGACTGAACTGCACATTCAAGATTTCGCATGCCACTTTCGATCGACAAATTTTCAACTTGCCAAATTAAAAAATGCACTCAACTAGCAAAATTAATTGATAAAACAACATTAATTTTATGGGATGAAGTACGTATGACAAATAAATATTGTTTTGAAGTTTTAGATAAAATAATGCAAGATTTAAGAAATGACTTTAATCGTTCTTTTGGAGGAATGACAGTTATATTAGGTAGTGACTTCAGATAAATATTATCAGTTATTTCAAACGGCACAAAAGAAAATATAATTGATGTCACTATAAACAATTCTTACCTTTGACTATATTTCCGTATACTTACTTTAACAGAAAATATGCGATTAAAAAAACTTAATTACTGTATTGATGAACAAATAGAAATTAGTGACTTTTCTGAATGGATTTTTTATTGGTAATGGAATAGTAAATGGAATAAAAGATACCGAAAATGACGATACTACTTGGATTAAAATACCAAAAAGTATATAATCCCTACAATACAAACTCTATTGAACGCATTTCTACCACGATATATGAAAATTTGTATAATAAATTTAACAATATTGATTATTTAAAACAACGAGTAATTATTACACCTAAAATAAAACAACGGATGTAATAAATAAATACCTATTAAGCTTAATACTATCAGAAACAAAAATTTATTATAGTTATGATATTATTTTATTATCATCTGGAAATCTTGATGAACTAAATTTTTTATATTCTTCTAAATTTTTACACACACTTAATTTTAATGGATTATCTCCACATGAATTACAATTAAAAATCGGAGTTCCTGTTATGTTAATACGAAACCTTAACCAATCAATAAGATTATATAATGGTACAAGACTTATCATAATACAACTAGCAAATAGAATTGTTGAAGGTCGTATTATTAATTCTAATGATATAAGTGAAAAATTTTATACATCAAGAATAGAAATGACTATAAATGAATCTACATACCCTTTTGTATTAAAAAGATGACAATTCTCTTTAAAAGTATGTTATGCCATGACAATAAACAAAAGTCAAAGTCAATCATTAAATAAAGTTGGACTCTATTTAGAAGATGAAATTTTTAGTTATGGGCAATTATATATTGCATTATCTAGAGTAAAATCATTAAAAGGTTTATATATTTTAATATATGATTCTATTAATAAAGATTCAAACTATATTAAAAATATTGTCTACACAGAAATATTTCATAAGATTAATCAAAATTAATAATCTATAGAAAAAAAATTAATGCTCAACAAAAATAAAATTTCTTTGAATAATTATATTATCAAAAAATTGTCATAATTTTTAAATTTCAAATTCAATTCATCAAGTTTTAAATAAATGTATCTATATATTTATATTATTTATAGAACATGTTCAGTTAATTACGAATACTAAAACTAGAAGAACCATATAAAACGATCTGTGCTCGAGTTTGTTGTTTATGGAGGAACACAGATTATAATATTGGTCGTCTAATAAGCGTTGACTACTTATTAGTAGATGAACAGGTAAATACATTTATTTTTTATGAAAAATTTTATTTATTAATAATAAACAATTTATATTATTAATGAGTTTATAAATAATAAAAAATTAATATATATTTTTTAAAAGATGAAGCAATACATGAATTTGTTCGTGCAGAAGATGCTAATTTCATAACAAATAAAATACAAGTGGACAATTTATATGAAATCAGTAACTTCTTTATTACAAACAACAAACAAAGATATAAAATTATTCCACACAGAGCAATGCTGCAGTTTGTACAGTCCATAATTTTTAAGGAAGTTGGAGAAGATATTCCTAAAATACCTAAATACAAATTTAATTTTGTAGAGTACGATCAATTAACATCAAGAGTTGACATTAATGACCTTCTTTCAGGTAAATAATATATAATATCTATATGTATTAATTAAAAAAATTATACATTTATAATTATAATATTAATATTAATATTTATAAATAATAACTTTGTATTTATAATGTTATACTAGATGTCATTGGTTGTCTCATATCTGTCAAATGCATTGAATTAAAGAATTCAATATAGGCAATAGACTAGTTATAAGACGAAATCTAACAATTCAAAATATACTGTAATTATAAATTATATATTATTATAAATATATTTTTAATAAATTGAAAATCCTTCATTAATAAATAATTAATTCAAATTTATTATATTTTATAGAGAATAATCACTGAATATAACTCTTTGGGGAGAAATTGAAGAAACTTTCGATGAAAATGCAGTTTAAAGAATGTCCGAACTAGTAGTAATCGCTTTTACAACCATGGCAGTGAAGCAATATCTTAATAAGTATATATACAACAAAAAATACTACAAATTTATCTTCAATAACAATAATAAATATTTTCAATTATTAATTTCAATAATTATAAATATACAGGTGGACTTTATGTAGCAAGTACTTTTGGAACTTCACTTTATTTTGAACCAGATATCACTGAATCAAAAAAAATTTAAAAAGTTATAATAAATATTTATTACAAGAATATTAAAATAATTTATATTTTATAATTTTGCAAAAAATTTCTATTATTTAATATATTATTTATTTACAAATTTAGTCATTCTATACAAAGAATAGACTTTATTGCTCCATCAACCGAAAAACCGATAACATTACAAGAATAAAAAATTATGAATAGAATGACAATAACGGAGCTTCGAGTCTTAGATCCATACCAAAATCAAGTAAATATTTATTTATTATATGTCAATTATAAAATATAATTTATTAAATATTTTTTATTCAAACAACATGACAAAAAATTTACTACAAAAGAAATCATCACTAAACTAAATGCACAATAAGGTTGGTTTTAAAATGTCTGTCCACGTTGTTACAAACATGTCAAACAATCATGGACCTCATGGTGGTGCAATACCCATGAATATTTAACAATAATGCAGGTCAGTTGGTAATATTCTTTACTTTTATGATTAAAAAAACACTATTAAATAGTTAAAAAATTAAATAAATTTTTAATATTTATAACAGGTACAAAATCAATACTCGAATCAAGGATAGCACTGGTGGAATGAATATTGTCATGCTTGGAAAAACTGTTCAATCACTGATAAATAAATCTTGCTCTATACTAACAATACAAGATGGATACACTAATCCAAACATCATTTCCTCTCTCCTCGATCAACTTAAAGGCATGCTAAAAATATTTTCGATTTAGTTTCGTCCAAGAAGTGCTTTTATTGATGCAACAGTTATTAAAACTTTTGACAATAATGAATCACCAATGTTATTGCCTGCACCACCAATTGAATCCCCCAAACATATCCTACCACCACTAGCATTGTTGGATCCAGAAACCCCACAACCAGAAATAAAAAAAACTTCAAAAAAGCAACTCCATTTGACCCAACCCATAACAGAAGAAATTGAATCAAGATACGTTACTATGCATAAAATTTTTTAATTTCTTTACTCAATATATATATATATATACATAAATTAGAAACTATTATATAAATAAATTTATTATTATTTCAGCGCTCAGCACCAACATTCTATAACAGAAATACAAACATCTTCAGCTGACTCATCCAGAAAATGAAAGGAAACAAGATATAATTATCTTTTGTATATAATTACATATTATGTAATCATACTTACTTCAATTTTATTTATAAATATAAAATAACTAATTTTTTTTCCCACCATAATAGATCAGAAGAAAAGCTGAAGAAAATTAAACATGATTGATGACATTTCAGCAGAAAATGTCTAATTTACAAGACCTTTGTTTGTAAACATATATCTATATATGTTTGTATGTATATATAACTCCGACATTTTAATATAAACATGAATGTATATACTTTAATATTATAATAATAAGTACTAAAAAAATATACTTATTATAATTATAATATTTATCTTAACCAATTACTTTTATTATATAATACTCAGTTTTTTTATTTATTTATTTTCTTCCTTTCCCGTGCAGCGCACAGGTATTAAACTCGTTTCTCTCTAAATAAAACAAAAAAACAGGACTAGTAAAAGATTGTCAAAACAGCAAAAAAAAAAAAAAAAAAAAAAAAAGAAAAAAATTAAAATAAGAGACAAATAAATAATAAAAATAAAAAACTAGTTGTCGCACACTAAGTATCAAACTACTCGCTTCTTCACTTGTTGTATGTCTAAAACTCAAGCGAGAGCCTAGCTAGTAATAGCCATTACCTACGGCTATTTTGTTTCTTTCATTGTATAATTTAAGCACCTAAGGGCATGTTTGGCATATCGTATTTTATTGTATTGTTTTGTTTTATATAATGTGTATTGTATTGTATTGTATTGTTATTATACAATACCAAATTCGATTTTGCATTGTATTACAATATTATACAACATAATATGTTGTTTGTTTATCATCTTATTGAATTGTATTAAAAATGGAACTTTCAAAATATCAAATTTATGTTATGACTCGAATCGGGATGAGGATTAAAGTCGAGTTTCATAATCCGGGTCGGGGTCGAGATTCGGAATCAGGATTAGAGTTAGGTTTCGGGGTTAGGTGTTAAGATGGGGTTTGGGGTTAGACTTCGGGTCAGGGTTGAAGTTGGGTTTCGGGAAAGGATCAGGGTCGAGTTTCGGGGGTCTGGGTCTGGATCAGGGTCGAGTAGGATAGGTTTTCGGGTCGGGGTTGAGGTTTAGGGTTAGGGTCTGGTTTTGGGGTCAGGGTCTGGTCTAGTTTCATGACATGGATCGAGTTGGATTTCAAGTTCGGGTTAGGGTCAGGTTTTGGGGTCGGGGTCAGGGCCGAGGTTGGGTTTCAGGCTCAGGGATGGGGGTTGGATTTCTTGTTGGTTTTCAGGACGTGGGTTGGGTTGGGGTCAGGTTTTGAAGTTAGGGTCGAGGTTGAGTTTCAGACTCGAGCACAGGGTAGGTCAGGGTCGGGTTTCACGATGGGGTTGAGTGTGACCTTGAAACCCAACCCCTGTCCTGACCACAACCACAAACCTGAACCCAACCCTATCCATAAACCTGACCCCGAACCTACAACCTAACCTCGACCCTAAACCCCATCCTGAAACCCAACTTCGACCTCGACCCCAAAACCAGACCATGAACCCCACCCTGAAACCCAACCCTGACCTTGACTCTCGTTACGAAACCCAACCTCGAACCCCGTCCCAAAACCCGACTTTGACCCCAACCCTGACTCCAAAACTTGACCCCGACCTCCATCCTAACCACGACCCTAAAACTTGACCCTAACCTCATCCCTAAACCTGACCTTAAAACTCGAGCTCGACCCTGTTCTGAAACCCGATCATGTCCCCAAAACTTGACTTCGACCCTGACTTCGACCCTGAAACTTGACTTTGACCTAGACCCTGGTCCCTAAACCCAACATTTGTACTGAAATCCATTATATTTTGTTTTTTAATATAATCATGTAGACTAAATTATACAATACAATCTAATACATATGTTTTTTCTCGTATTAGATATCACAGTCCGTATTGTATTAATTTTTGATTTTGTATTAAACTATACAATACAAAGATGTTGCCAAACATTGTATTAGGGTCGGTGGCATAACTTAATTATCTAATCTACTAGATAGCTCAACTTTTTATTATTTAGTTAAATGGCCTAATGTGTATGTTTTGTTCAATCAACTTTCATTTTTTCCAAACACCTCCCCCCGTCTCTCTCCTCTCTCTCTTGCAACTGTGCTCCGCCGTTTCTTGAACCTGCGACTAAGCTTCCATGATGGTGACGGAAACCGACGACCAGATCTGCACCTCAGCAGCGTCTGGGAGGAGATCTCGGTGGTGGGAGCTATCGCGATAGAGATCTCAATTGCGACAGACTCTCGGCCACAACGGCCAATGCTCTGATCTCTCAATCTAGCAGCTTCAATTGTGCTTCCATGGTGAATCTCCACACAAGCCACTACTATCTTGTCTATATTCGTCGCCCAACCTAATTACACAGTCAGCGCTTTACACGCCGCCTCAGATTGGCAAGATCAGAGCCGTTTGAGTTAATTTTCTACTCCATATTTGATAGATAAGAAGCACACAAACTCTAAGTTTGTCATTTGTGCTTGCACCACCCTGTCACTGCCTTTGCAATCATCTTCTCCACCATGATGAAGTCATGTGTGAGAATAGCATAGAGATAGCGGGAGAATGAGTTGGTGTTTTTGTTTTTTTAATTTTTTAATGGTAAATTAGTGATTTAGCATAGTTAATTATTGATAAACTGCAAAATTATTGATTTTGGTTATGGTCAACTAGTAATTAACTATGGTTATCAATGATTGAATGCAAAAATTAATATTAATGATTGGTCAATTAGTGATTAATTGATGATCAATCAGTGATTAACTTTAGTTAATCATTGATCGACTGAAAAATTGTTGATATTGGTTATAGTTAATTAGTGATTGATTATGGTTAATCAGTAATTGATTACAAAAACTTATTATGTATTATGATCAATCAGTGATTGATTGATGGTTAATCAATAATTCACTACAAAAACTTATTATGTATTATGGTCAATCAGTGATTTATCATTCACAAAATTGATTGACCATTTTGAGAAGAAAAAAAAAAAAAGGTATTTTAACTAATTTTAAAAACTTGGGCCATTTATTAAAAAAGTCAGTAAAAAAAGGGGTCATTTACCTCTATATCCCTTTCATAATACAATATAGAGTGCTATACGATGTACCAAATATGCCTTAAAACTTTAATAATATTATGAACCATCACATTTATAATAAATAATCGACTACCTATAGGAAAAAATAAAAAGAAAAGAAAAAAGGAAAGAAAGCATCCATTCACCCATAAATAATCATTAAGCAATAGTACGCAATAGTAAAATGTAAAATATAAAGTACTTGTTTAGCAATGTCATAGTTTTGTTTATTGTTATTTATGTTCATGAACGTATGTCTGCCACCCGCTCGCTAATACATATCGGCAGAAAATGCCAGGGTTGTTGACAAGGATTGCTCATAGTTCGGGCGGTATGGGTGTGTTTTGTGCTGTCGTAACTTTAGATATGTTATAAACTAGATCTCGGAATAGATAATCAATCTGTGGCCAAAAATCAATGGGATGAATTAAAACTTTTTTTCAGTTTTCTGAAAATTTACTTCAATGTTACATTAGAAAATATAGCAACTAAACATAATAGTTATCTTTTATCTTGGAACAAACCCATTGTGAAGCCATTCGATCCCGGGAGAAGTTGGAGAGAAAAATTTATCAACAAAAAGCCTAGTACGGTGGATTTTAAAAATTTTATCATGTTAATAGAATCGAACAAACCCATATTATTATATATGATAATTAATTTACATAAACACATGTCAGTTTAGCAATCAATACTGGATGATCAAGTAAGTTTTCAGACGATAAATACCAACCACTTGATCTTCCATCCTATGACTCTTCCAAGTACAATTGTGCGAATGCATGCTCGGTAGAATTTCCAATCAACAAACAGTATTCTTTTTTTTTTTCTTTCGTCTCTCCTTTCTCAATGCTAAAAATCCTTATTTTATGGAGAATCCATAAGCTAAAAAAAAAACTGAAGGTTTTCTCTCTCCATTCTCTCAAAAACGCAGACAGATAGTGAGATAGGTCAAAAATTGCTCCACCAGTCAAATGTTTATAATATCCAATAAATATTTAATTAGTAAATTTTTTCTATTAAATTTAAATTTTTGAGTATAAGTGTAATACCTGACTTTTTCTATGTTACTATTTCCTTTTTAAAGGAATTAAATGCATGCCGTATCGGCATTTATGAAAAAGTTCGCTTCAGGACTTTATTATGTGTTATGAGCTCTTATAGCTTTATAAGACTCAAATATGCTTGTTTTGGTTGAAAAATGGTCTTTTCGGATGAAAAGAGATGAAATTTACATCATTCTAGGAAAGTCAAAGGGTTGACCAAAAAAGTCAACTTTGACCCGGAAAAGTCAAAGTTTGACCAAAATGGTCAAAACCCTCACTGTACAATTTTGTGAGATGCAGTATAGGAAAAATACTGCGAAAACTCATTTTTTCGGATAAGATGACGTAAATGAGAAATAAAATCACTATAGAAAAATCAAGCACGCAAAATTAGGGTACAGGGCAAAAGGGTTCGAAAAAAAAGAAAGAAAAAATTTTTCAACCCGATTTTTCACAGATAAAATTTTTACGACAGTATAAAATAATAATACTGTGTATTAGTACAACACAGTATTAGATTTATCTGTGTTAAGTTTAAATTATACTGCTTATTGGAAAAAGGAGACAAACAAACCTTTTTGAATTATGACATCATAATTCTTTTAATTTATGACATCATCACTTTTTGGAGAGCAAATCCACACAAAACATGTGTCTTGTTCTAGCTTTTTCCAACTTGTTCTCCACTCAATGACAGCCGGCCAAGGGGGGGCTTTTGTGAAAAAAAATTCAAAAGTTTTGGGGTCAAATTGCAAACATTTTTGTGCCCCACATTGCCTATAAATAGGGCTGCCCTCCACCCATTTTAAATCAAAAAATGCAGCCTTATTATGCCCATTTTTCTGCATGAAAACCGAGAGTAAAGGAGAGAAAGAAATCAGAAAAATTTCTTGAGCCAAGCATAGGAGTGAGTTCGGTTTGTGTGAGGAAGCAAGAGGGAAATGAGAAAAAATTTTCCAGCCACTGTGTAGGGCTGTTGCCGTGGGCTGTGAGCAGGGGAAAGAGAGAAAAAAAGTTCAAAAATTGAAGGAAAACTCTGGGGGAGGGTTCGGGTTTCAACCGAGCAAGCTTGGGGTAAGTTTCGAAACCATTTTTCGTTCCTAGGAAGCCCACAGGTTTGTACAAGAAACCAAGGGAAAAATTTTCAGATTTTTGGTGCAATTTAGATGCTGTAGCTGTGCATTAGAGGGAGACAAAGTTGAGCCCAAAAACAGCCAAGTTTGGTGTCCATTTGGTGAGCCAAAACCGGTTCTAGGGAGCTTGGAGTCAAGGGTGAGAGTTGGTTCAAAACCTAGAGCCAAACCCTATCCATTTCAAGGTAAATTTTCCAAAAGCCTAAATCCTATTTCAATCAAGTTTTTAAGTTAAAATTTAAATGTATTTGTTCAAGTTAATGTTTGTAAGAGCATAAGCTCACTAATTTAATTTTCATGCCCTTAGTATTAGTTTGGTGCTTGATTAGGTTGCTAGAGTGGTTTGGTTCCTTTTTGCTCATTAATATGCTTATGTTGGTTTGGTATGCTAGGATTGCATGCTAGAAATTTTACATGAGGTTATATGTCCCTTAGGGTATGAATGAGCATGTGAATGTATGATTTGAATTTATTTTGGTATGTAATGGAATGTATGGAATGAATGGTGTGATGTTAGACCATGCAACCCTAGGTTAGGATTCGGTTTCTATGGGCTGCATGGACATGTTGGGGCTGCATGTTGGGATATGCAGACGTTAGAAACGCTGTATGATTTGTCATTAAGCTCCCGATGTGATCGGTTGAGGTAGAAAAAGCAAATTAGGACGTAAACCAATTCTAGTAAGAAAGGCTGCCAGTTCGGGTTCCAAACTGGTCAGTCTCAGGAAACTGGTAATTGCAGGCCTTTAGAGGCCGAATGGGCAGAAATGTAAAACACGAAAGTTGTAGAACAGGGTCTTTCCTAGGGGGCAGCATGGACCATTTCTCAAAATGAGATTCCAAAGGCCTCCGTTTTTACGAAGAACCGAAGATGGTCCATCTAGAAGTAGTTTTTATGATCAACAGGATTCAAATTAAAACTGGTACTGAACTAAGCGGAATCAAAATTTTTGTAAAACACGAAAGTTTTAGATCTCTTCGAGAGCTAGAATTTTCGTGAAGAAAACTTTTTCTAATTCCAAAAGGATTTTTTAATTATGATCTGTTTTCTAAAAACTGTGCAGGGAGCAAGACATTCCTGCATAGAATTTTATAGAACCAGTAGAGAAAAATTGTTTGTCTGTCTAAACACACTGTTTTGAATCTAGAAATTGTTCTAAAGGCAGTTTCTAACCTTCAAACATTTTATAAGACTATGTTTCAAGAGTTAAGGATTTTAAAGGAAAATTAGAGAAGTTTTCGGCTTATGTGCCAAAACTCTTTTTAAGGATAAAGAAAAGACAATTTTCTTAATCAACCAATAGAACATGCTAAGATCGATGGTAATCGGGGGAATTATACACGAATTACCGGGCTTAGCCCCAAAGCCCAAAGTTGACCCAAAGGAGGGTTGACTTTAGTAACCTTAGAGGTTAACTTGGGTTAACCCAGTTTTGACTAGAATAGCGATAAGTTTGAGGTTAGGAGATAGCCTAACCCTTTACGCGCATACATGTGATTAATATGAGAGGTTATCCAACGTAACCTCACCTAAAATATTTTATGATAGGGGGGACATATAACCAAGCATTTCATGAATGTTGGTGGAAAACCAACATTATTATGGTCATAAGTTAGAGTATTAACTAGTCCTTCGATTAAGCAGGATATAATCTGCAGCTGAGCCTCGAGGTGGAACAGCATATCGCCAGACAGAGACAAGGTAAGTACAACGCCGCCTACAGCATAGGCTATTAGTTGTATAATTGCCTAAATATTAATGTGTGCTATGTGCTATGATGTGATGCTATGTTATATGTATGTAATAAGTCTATGCTATGAAATGTGTTAAGTAAGCAATGTATGCTTACGAGATATAAGAAATGCATATGAATAATGATAAAATGACATCGAACGGTATGTTCATGAAATAGGATCATGTATGACACGATTAAGATTGATGAGACGAAAAGTAGGTAAAGGCGATACGTTGCCTGTGTCGTGCCACCCGTATCAGGTCGGGTTGGACTGTGAGTTGAGTTGGATTTGGTTTGGCCGCCCCAACCAATTCATAGTTGTGCGCCAGGTATGAACATACATGTTAAGGGCCCCTAAGTAGAATAAGAGATGCAGAAATAAGTAAGCATAATATGAACATAATTGGTTCATGCATGCTATATGTCTTGAAGTATATGCAATAAAATGATGTTATGTTATGGTATAAGTTTATGAGTCGCGGTATAGGAGTTGTACTTGCTGAGCGAAAGCTCATTGTGTTAAGTTTGTGCTGTAGGTAAACAACCTGCTGGCAATTGATGATGCAAGGTGGAATCGCGTGGCCGGGCACTGTGAATGGTGGGAAATGGAAATCGCTACGCGTTTAGACAATTTTATGAATTATGTAATGTTTAATTATGGCTACTGAGTGGTATGCACAAATAATGCTACTGATCATATTTTATGTTTCGTATATGTATATACGCCCTATAAAAAAAAAAAATTTCCTCTGTGTTTCATGTATTAATTAAGTAAGTTGAATAAGTTATGTATGATTGCATGTATGTATGTACGGTAACGGCCTGTGCTAGGCGGGTCGTTACAGAGTTGGTATCAGAGCGGTTTCCTTGTGACACAAGTTCACAGTTGCCTACCATCGCATCCATCCTTGCAAGTAAGTACTAGATTTATTTTGTTTTAAGTATATGCCAAGATACTTATGGTTAAAGTTATGTATGTTAGACACGATATCATGGACCCGATCCAAGTAGAGGAGGATCGAGACGCCGTCGCTGCATTCTATCGGTCGCAGCCTTTATACTTTGACAGTACGAGACGATCAGTGTCGATCGGAGCATGGTTACATGACATGGAGCAGATTTTTGAGATCTGCCACATCGAGGCACATCTGCAGGTTACCCTCGCCAGTAGATGCCTGGTTGGAGATTCTAGGATGTGGTGGGTTACTTTGGGAGAGATTTAGATGCCCAGTCGTACGTGGGCGCATTTTCGGACTGTTGTACTCACCCGATATAGACCGCTACCTGCTCGGAGGATCGACGAGCCTGTCCGGGATCCTGTGATCTACAGAGACATGCGACATTCTCACTTCCAGAGGCTATCACAGGATTGGCACACATACCCGGGGGAGACGATGAGTCATTATTATTGGAGGTTCCAGGAGACGATGCTCCCATACGTTCCCTCGGATATTCCGATGCCCGAGATGGAGGCGTTAGTACTCCTACGGAACGGAGTGCCGGCCCATATTTGCACATTTGTTCCATCACCCACACCGGAGATGACGGTCGGTAGTTTTATCGATGACATCCTTGAGGCCGAGACTATCGCTCAGATAGTACGCCCGGAGGATCAGGCCAGCGATTCTCAGGCTCCTGCGGACGATGCCGGGCAGGGGGAGCCACAGTACGAGGTAGGGCCCTTATTCCCCGAGGACCCGATTCCAGCTGTACCCGTACAGGAGGTCCAGCCAAGAGGCTATGGATCCGATGGATGCTGATGACGCTTCGGACGACGACGTAGTACCGATCGATCCACCGGAGGACCCCCCAGTCGTCATCATTATCTCCAGCGATGAAGAGGACGATGAGGACGAGGATGATGAGCTTGAGCCGGATCAGGGTGGCTGGGACTGGGTAGAGGATCACGATGACCTCGACGACCCTGAGGAGTTTCCTTTGGATGAGGAGCATCATGTGATTGATTTAGATGACGGAGATGAGGACGTGGACCATGATTCTAATTCCGATGCGTCCGTTATTACGCTCGAGATTATCGTTTAGATCTAGGGCTGTTGTATTTTCTTTTTGGGACAGTAGGACTAACTATATAGTTTGTTTATTCGGACGTTAGGCTGTACATGTGTACGATGGTAAAGTGTTAGACACTTCCATCCAGTTTTTTTAGCCGTGTATATATGTTTGTACAGTATTATGTATTTTTGAAAATATGTAGTTATGGATATCAACAGTACGTACTTTTGAAACAATGTACTTTTGACACTATGGTGTACTTTTGAAATTGTACAAAGAGACCGTGGAGACATGGGATATATGATAAGAAGTTATGTTATGGTTTTGGAAAGTTATGAAAAGTATCCAGTATGATGCAAATGTACCATTAAGTTATGGTATGCTATGTGAAATGATAAGATGTTATGTATAATATGAATGATTATGACAAGATGCAACGTTATATGATATGATATTAAGATCTACATGAAGGAAAAGATATTGATAGTATGATATCTTTCCTTATATAGGAATTTAGAGATGGTACGTACGCGCCAAAACGCACCGGTAAATCCGCCCCAGCCAGATTTAGCAACCTTAATAGCTAACCTACAACAGCAGTTGCTGGCACAGCAACAAGAGATGATCAGACTTCGCGAGCAATTAGCTCAAGTAAACCAAGGACCACGAATTCAAGAGGTTCCACAGCAAGCACCTCCAGTTCCCCCAGTGGTACCTCAGGTGCCTAATGTTCAACCTGAAGTCCCGCCGGAAATTCCTCGGAATGTTGAGATTCCGATGGCACCAGCCGGAGTGCAAGTTAACCCACCGGAAGTACGAAAGGATCTATTATACGAGCGTTTTAGAAGGATGAAGGCGCCTGAGTTTGAGGGACCTACAGATCCAGTTGCTGCTGACAATTGGCTTATTGATATCCAAGTCATCTTGGATTTTATGCGACTCACAGAGCAAGAGAAAGTACTTTGTGCCTCTTTCGCTCTCAAGAAAGATGCAAGGCACCGGTGGAGGACAGTGCAACTGCGCCGGGATGTTATGGCTATGACCTGGCAGGATTTTGTGAACGAATTTCGTGCCATGTACTACAACCGAGAGGTACTTGCAGTACAACAAGACGAATTCACCAATTTCAAGCAAGGGACGTTGACGGTGATGGAAGCCATCAGGAGGTTTGAGCAGCTTGCACGATTATGTCCAAACCTAGTGCCGAATGAGGTAGAAAAAAGGTGCGCCTGATGATGAAAATGTTTAGGACAGACATTGCCAAGCAAGTCAATGCTGGCAGTAGTCCGCCAAGAACAGTATCAGACTGTGTAAGTCGAGCCATACGAGCCGAGTATTGGATCAACCGAGACAAAGAAGCCAGGGCTCAGATCTTTAAAGCCAAGAAGGAAGAAAAGACTGCCGCCAAGTCAACGCAACCTCGCCAAGGTTCGGAGGGGAATTCGAAGGGCCAAGCTAGCAACTCCGGCCAAAGTCCCAAACAGTCTGGGAAGAATAAGCGGAAGGGAAATTTCAATGGTCAGGGGCAACAGCGAAATTTCCCCCAGAAAAGAAATAATCAGGGAAATGAGGGGAATAATGCCAGTTATCCCACATGTGAAAGCTGTGGAAGAAGCACCCTGGAGTCTGTCGGAAGGGAACAAATACTTGCTACGTATGTGGCAAGGAGGGGCATTACGCAAGAAGCTGTCCCCAAAATAATCTGAATCAGCAACCTCAGTACCAGAATCGGAACCTCAACCAACGCCAATTGCACGCAGTTCAAGCCAAGCTTGAGGTACCTCCAGTGGCACAAGGAAGATTGGAGGCGCCTGAACCTCAGGCTAGGATCTACGCATACACAAGAGGAGATGCCGAGGCAGGGACATCACATGTGGTGACAAGTCAGATTTCTATCACCACCTATGATGTGATTGCGTTGTTTGATTCTGGCGCTACTCATTCGTTTATATCGATGGAGTTCGCTCAGAAGTTAGGAAGCAGTGTGAATAGGGTAGAACAACCTTTCAACGCTTCTTTGCCATCTGGAGAAATTTTGTGGTCCAACTTCTGGATCCAAAATGTCCCCGTTATTATTTGTGGCAGAAAATTACTTGCAGATTTCATCGCAATCAAACTCCATGATTTGATGTGATCTTGGGGATGGATTTCTTAGGGAGATACAACGCTATGATCGACTGTAGAAAGCGTTGTGTGACGATTAACCCGAACGATAAAGATGAGTTTAACTTTTACGGACAACCCCGAAATTCCGCCACCAAGTTTGTTTCGGCAGTAAGAGCATGGAAGATGCTAGCAAATGGATGTCAGGGGTATTTAGAAAGTATGGTGGATAAGGACCAGGAGAAAGAGCTGACACCGGAAGATGTTCCCATCATCAGGGAATACGTGGATGTCTTTCCACAGGAGTTACTCGGACTTCCGCCAGAACGAGAAATTTCGTTCGAAATCGAACTGCTACCCGGAGTTGCACCGGTATCGAAAGCACCGTATAGAATGGCATCGGCAGAACTGCGAGAACTGCAAGTACAGCTACAGGAGCTGTTGAACAAGGGATTCATCAGACAGAGTCACTCCCCATGGGGAACACCCGTCCTGTTCGTGAAAAAGAAGGATGGATCTCTACGTATGTGCATAGATTACCGAGAGCTCAACAAGATCACGATTAAGAATAAGTACCCTCTTCCGAGGATTGACGATTTTTTCGATCAACTCCGAGGAGCGATGGTATTTTCGAAGATCGATTTACGTTCAGGCTACCATCAGCTTCGGATTAAGGAGTCAGATATCTCCAAAACAGCTTTCAGAACGCGTTATGGTCATTACGAGTTCCTAGTCATGCCTTTTGGATTGACCAATGCCCCAGCCGCTTTTATGGATCTGATGAGCCGTGTGTTCAAGGAGTATCTGGATAAGTTTGTAATCGTCTTCATTGACAATATTTTAATCTACTCAAGGTCCAAGGAGGAGCATGAACATCACCTTAGGTTGGTGATGGAGATACTAAGACAACATCAGTTGTACGCTAAGTGTGAATTCTGGCTGGAGAAGGTTCATTTCTTGGGGCATGTGGTGACCAAAGAGGGAATTTCCGTAGATCCGGCGAAGGTAGAAGCGGTCAGTCAATGGCCAGCACCTAGGAACGTCACGGAGATAAGGAGTTTCCTAGGGTTAGTCGGATATTACCGGAGGTTCGTAGAGGGATTTTCGAATATCGCAGCACCTCTTACTACCCTCACTAGGAAGGAGAAGAAGTTTGAATGGACTCCGAAATGCGAGGAGAATTTCCAGGAACTTAAAAGGAGGCTGACAAGCGCGCCAGTGCTAATAATTCCTGATGTGGACGCGGGAAATTTCGTGATCTATAGTGATGCTTCTAAGAATGGATTAGGAGCTGTCTTATGCAGAATGGGAACGTAGTAGCTTATGCGTCAAGGCAACTAAAGAATATGAAAGGAATTATCCGACACACGACCTGGAACTAGCTGCAGTGGTCTTCGCACTCAAGATTTGGAGGCATTACCTGTACGGAAACAGATGCGAAATCTACACAGATCACCAGAGCCTCAAGTATATTTTTACTCAGAAGGAGTTGAATATGAGGCAGCGCATATGGTTAGAGTTAGTAAAGGATTACGACTGCGAAATCCTTTACCACCCTGGGAAGGCAAATAGGGTAGCCGACGCGTTAAGTAGAAAGTCAGTAGGCATGCTGATGTCTATTGAAGCTTTTCCTCAACCTCTGCAGCGGGAAAGTGCCGATTTCAACCTGGAAATGATCACGGGAAAACTATTTTCGCTAACTCTTAAGTCAGACTTGCTAGATTCTATTAAGGTGCATCAAGCAAGGGATTCCTCACTGCTCAACGCGCAACTGTTCGACGAAGCGAAAGCGAAATTCAAGACTTCCGAGGATGGGGTTATTTACTTCCAAGGGAGAATTTGTGTACCGGACGTGGAAGATTTGAAAAATCAAATCATGTCAGAGGCACATAGGACGCCATATTCTGTGCATCCAGGAGCTTCCAAGATGTATAAGGACCTCCGAGAAACCTATTGGTGGCCCAACATGAAGAACGAAATAGCGGAATTCGTGTCGAAATGCTTGACTTGTCAGAAAGTTAAGGCTGAACATCGACATCCGGGAGGCGAATTACAGAAAATTGAGCTTCCTAAATGGAAATGGGAGCAGATTACGATGGATTTCGTAGTAGGACTGCCTAGAACGACAAGTGGGAATGATGCGATTTGGGTCATTGTCGACAGATTGACCAAATCAGCACACTTTATTGCGATTAAAACGACTTTTTCAGTGGAAAAATTGGTAGGAATCTACGTAGCTCAGGTGGTTAAGCTGCACGGAGTACCAAAATCGATCATCTCAGATCGTGATGGACGCTTCACCTCGCGATTTTGGATGAGTGTTCACGCCGCTATAGGGTCGAAATTGAAGTTTAGTATGGCATTTCACCCCCAGACAGATGGGCAATCGGAGAGGACTATACAGACACTAGAGGATATGTTAAGATCCTGCGTCTTGGATTTCAAAGGAAATTAGGACGAGAAGCTGCCACTAATCGAGATTTCCTATAACAACAGTTATCATGCATCAATTAGGATGGCCCCATTTGAGGCATTGTATGGACGAAAATGTCGATCACCTCTACATTGGCAAGAAGTTGGACAGAAGCAGCTACAAACTACGAACTTCATCGAAAAGACGTCCGAGGATATCAAAAAGATCAGGCAAAGACTCGACGTAGCCTTTAGCCGACAGAAGAGCTATGCCGACCGACGTCGAAGACCGTTAGAGTTTCAAGTCGGGGATGCTGTTTTCATCAAAATTGCCCCTATGAAGGGGGTAATGAGATTCGGCAAGAAAGGAAAACTCAGTCCACAGTATATAGGACCGTTTGAAATCCTAGAAAGAATTGGGAAGGTTGCGTATAAGCTCGCTCTACCGCCAGAGTTAGCATCAATGCATAACGTGTTTCACGTTTCGATGCTCAAGAAGTATGTTCCAGACCCTTCCCACGTACTCAGTCAGGAACCGGTAAGGTTCAGACTGACCTAACTTACGAGGAGAGGCCCGTTAGAATTCTCGATAGGGAGGAAAGGGTTTTAAGAAATCGAACTATTCCCATGGTTAAGGTCTTATGGCGAAATCATAAGGTCGAAGAAGCAACCTGGGAACTAGAAGATGAGATGAGGAAAAACTACCCCGAGTTGTTTTGATTTTCGAGGACGAAAATTTTTAAGGGGGTAGATTGTAATACCTGACTTTTTCTATGTTACTATTTCCTTTTTAAAGGAATTAAATGCATGTCGTATCGGCATTTATGAAAAATTCGCTTCAGGACTTTATTATGTGTTATGAGCTCTTATAGCTTTATAAGACTCAAATATGCTTGTTTTGGTTGAAAAATGGTCTTTTCGGATGAAAAGAGATGAAATTTACATCATTATAGGAAAGTCAAAAGGTTGACCAAAAAAGTCAACTTTGACCCGGAAAAGTCAAAATTTGACCAAAATGGTCAAAACCCTCACTGTACAATTTTGTGAGATGCAGTATAGGAAAATATTGCGAAAACTCATTTTTTCGGATAAGATGACGTAAATGAGAACTAAAACCACTATAGAAAAATCAACACGCAAAATTAGGGTACAGGGCAAAAGGGTTCGAAAAAAATAAAGAAAAAACTTTTTAGCCCGATTTTTCACGGATAAAATTTTTACAATAGTATAAAATAATAATACTGTGTATTAGTACAACACAGTATTAGATTTATCTGTGTTAAGTTTAAATTATACTGCTTATTGGAAAAAGGAGACAAACAAGCCTTTTTGAATTATGGCATCATAATTCTTTTAATTTATGACATCATCACTTTTTGGAGAGCAAATCCACACAAGACATGTGTCTTGTTCTAGCTTTTTCCAACTTGTTCTCCACTCAATGACAGTCGGCCAAGGGGGGGCTTTTGTGAAAAAAATTCAAAAGTTTTGGGGTCAAATTGCAAACATTTTTGTGTCCCACATTGCCTATAAATAGGGCTGCCCTCCACCCATTTTAAATCAAAAAATGCAGCCTTATTATGCCCATTTTTCTGCATGAAAACCGGGAGTAAAGGAGAGAAAGAAATAAGAAAAATTTCTTGAGCCAAGCATAGGAGTGAGTTCGGTTTGTGTGAGGAAGCAAAAGGGAAGTGAGAAAAAATTTTCCAACCACTGTGTAGGGCTGTTGCCGTGGGCTGTGAGCAGGGGAAAGAGAGAAAAAAAGTTCAAAAATTGAAGGAAAACTCTAGGGGAGGGTTCGGGTTTCAACCAAGCAAGCTTGGGGTAAGTTTCGAAACCATTTTTCCTTCCTAGGAAGCCCACGGGTTTGTAAAAGAAACCAAGGGAAAAATTTTCAGATTTTTGGTGCAATTTAGGTGCTGTAGCCGTGCATTAGAAGGAGACAAAGTTGAGCCCAAAAACAGCCAAGTTTGGTGTCCATTTGGTGAGCCAAAACCGGTTCTAGGGAGCATGGAGTCAAGGGTGAGAGTTGGTTCAAAACCTATAGCCAAACCCTATCCATTTCAAGGTAAATTTTCCAAAAGCCTAAATCCTATTTCAATCAAGTTTTTAAGTTAAAATTTAAATGTATTTGTTCAAGTTAATGTTTGTAAGAGCATAAGCTCACTAATTTAATTTTCATGCCCTTAGTATTAGTTTGGTGCTTGATTACGTTGCTAGAGTGGTTTGGTTCCTTTATGCTCATTAATATGCTTATGTTGGTTTGGTATGCTAGGATTGCATGCTAGAAAATTTACATGAGATTATATGTCCCTTAGGGTATGAATGAGCATGTGAATGTATGATTTGAATTTATTTTGGTATGCAATGGAATGTATGGAATGAATGGTGTGATGTTAGACCATGCAACCCTAGGTTAGGATTCGGTTTCTATGGGCTGCATGGACATGTTGGGGCTGCATGTTGGGACATGCAAGATGTTAGAAACGCTGCATGATTTGTCATTAAGCTCCCGATGTGATCAGTTGAGATAGAAACCACAAATTAGGACGTAAACCAATTCTAGTAAGCAAGGCTGCCAGTTCGGGTTCCAAATTGGTCAGTCTCAGGAAACTGGTAATTGCAGGCCTTTAGAGGCCGAATGGACAAAAATGTAAAACATGAAAGTTGTAGAACAGGGTCTTTCCTAGGGGGCATCACGGACCGTTTCTCAAAATGAGGTTCCAAAGGCCTCCGTTTTTACGAAAAACTGAAGATGGTCCATCTGGAAGCAGTTTTTATGATCAACCGGATTCAAATTAAAACTGGTACTGAACTAAGCGGAATCAGAATTTTTGTAAAACACGAAAGTTTTAGATCTCTTCGAGAGCTAGAACTTTCGTGAAGACAACTTTTTCTAATTCCAAAAGGATTTTTTAATTATAATTGTTTTCTAAAAACTATGCAGGGAGCAAGACATTCCTGCACAGAATTTTATAGAACCAGTAGAGAAAAATTGTTTTTCTGTCTAAACACACTGTTTTGAATCTAGAAACTGTTACAAAGGCAGTTTCTAACCTTCAAAGATTTTATAAGACTATGTTTCAAGAGTTAAGGATTTTTAAGGAAAATTAGAGAAGTTTTCGGCTTATGTGCCAAAACTCTTTTTAAGGATAAAGAAAAGACAATTTTCTTAATCAACCAATAGAACACACTAAGATCGATGGTAATCGGGGGAATTATACCCGAATTACCGGGCTTAGCCCCAAAGCCCAAAGTTGACCCAAAGGAGGGTTGACTTTAGTAACCTTAAAGGTTAACTTGGGTTAACCTAGTTTTGACTAGAATAGCGATAAGTTTGAGGTTAGGAGATAGCCTAACCCTTTACGCGCATACATGTGATTAATATGAGAGGTTATCCAACGTAACCTCACCTAAAATATTTTATGATAGGAGGGACATATAACCAAGCATTTCATGAATGTTGGTGGATAACCAACATTATTATGGTCATAAGCTAGACTATTAACTAGTCCTTTGATTAAGCAGGATATAACCTGCAGCTGACCCCGAGGTGGAACAGCATATCGCTAGACATAGACAAGATAAGTACAACGCCGCCTACAACATAGGCTATTAGTTGTATACTTGCCTAAATATTAATGTGTGCTATGTGCTATGATGTGATGCTATGTTATATGTATGTAATAAGTCTATGTTATGAAATGTGTTAAGTAAGCAATGTATGCTTACGAGATATAAGAAATGCATATGAATAATGATAAAATGACATCGAACGGTATGTTCATGAAATAGGATCATGTATGACACGATTAAGATTGATGAGACGAAAAGTAGGTAAAGGCAATACGTCGCCTGTGTCGTGCCACCCGCACCAGGTCGGGTTGGACTGTGGGTTGAGTTGGATTTGGTTTGGCCGTCCCAACCAATTCATAGTTGCGCGCCAGGTACGAACACACATGTTAAGGGCCCCTAAGTAGAATAAGAGATGCAGAAATAAGTAAGCATAATATGAATATAATTGGTTCATGCATGCTATATGTCTTGAAGTATACGCAATAAAATGATGTTATGTTATGATATAAGTTTATGAGTCGCGGTATAGGAGTTGTACTTACTGAGCGAAAGCTCATTGTGTTAAGTTTGTACTGTAGGTAAACAACCTGCTGGCAATTGATGATGCAAGGTGGAATCGCGTGGCCGGGCACTGTGAATGGTGGGAAATGGAAATCGCTACGCGTTTAGACAATTTTATGAATTATGTAATGTTTAATTATGGCTACTGAGTGGTATGCACAAGTAATGCTACTGATCATATTTTATGTTTCGTATATGTATATACGCCCTATAAAAAAAAAAAAAATTCCGTTGTGTTTCATGTATTAATTAAGTAAATTGAATAGTTATGTATGATTGCATGTATGTATGTACGGTAACGGCCTGTGCTAGGCGGGTCGTTACAATAAGTAAAATAGTATGCATGGATAATTATTTATTTGAACTCATGTAATTCGAATTTCAAAGCTTTATATAAAGATAATAATCTTTTAATTAAAAATCATTATAAATTATTTTCTTATCCAAGATAATTATTATTCAAATTTCAAATAAATTCTAAAATTAAGATACCTTACCGGTAAAATAAATTCTTCACGAAATTATCTAAAATAACCCAAGACTAAATCCTACCACATGGCTACAGTCCTTAACTGTGATTGCTCCTGTGGCCTGCGCCTATAGCTAGGACAGGGGGGAGGCATTTTTGCTTCTTCTTGTCTTTTCCAGGATAGTTCTGGCATAGTGACGGACCCCCAAAAATTATTCCGTGATGTTTTCTTAGAGTTTGTGAGCTATCAAGGGTACCCGATGGATGCATAAAATCAAATCTAAGATAATATTAGATAAGTTAATTAACTCAAATTAATGCATCCATATTATTAAACTCAAATTAATGCATCCATATTATTAAACTCCATAACTACATTAAAAATGTGAAGCTGAAATATTTGATTTTACACCGAATTACACATCATTTCTTTTATTTTTTTTTTCCTTTGAAATTAAATCAATGATATATGCATATCTTTAAAATTGTGCTTTTTTATTTGTAATTACCGACTTGTTTGGATTTTTTTCCCCTTTAAATTATGCTTCCTATTTTCTTTCTATTGTTCCTTTTCTTTCTTGTTTGTGATTGCAGATAGACTTTCATAAGGTTATTGTGTTCCTTTTTTTTTTTTTTTTTTTTTTTTTTTTTTTTTTTTTTTGGGATAGATAGAAGAAGTTTTTGGTAAACTAGACAAAAGAAATTAGGATTTATGTTATTCATTTTTATCCAACATGACCAGATGATTTGGTTTGCAATTACCTGTGCTTAAGCTCTCACCTTGAATGTGGTTTGTTTCCATGGCAAGCCCCTCCAAACCAAGGGCTGGCTTGACAGCTTTCACCGGCTGCTTGAGCCTCAAATGCTGAAAATACCCAATTGTTTTAGTATTAGTATTAAGAAAAGTGTAACATACTAACTAGATAAAAAGATGATCCTTGACTCGTTGTCTCCTTCTTAGTGTTACAACCTGTACAGCAATGAAGTCAAACATTCATGTCTTTCCCTTGCCGATTTTATGTTGAGTTTGTGTCATTTTAAAAAGAGATCTTTCGCTTTCCCCAATACATTCTGTAGTTCGTGTCTGACTGATGAAAGTGTGGAAATCTTGGTTTGAATACGTTTTTCATTCCTTTGGCCTATTGTTGGATAAGTTATGGATTTTACACTTTGTGCGGATTAGTACCAGACTGTGTTTGGCTAGGAACTCTCACAGCACATGATATCAAATATTAAAACAAATCTCTTGTCTTGTAATGGCAAAACTTGGTCTTGACAGTAAAAAACTTGTGAAATACATCCTAATGATTTTCCAAAGAAACAACCTAACCTAACTTCAGAAAGTACAATTCTTCAACTATAAATTTAAATGAAATATAAATTAACTTAACTTCCATTCTGATAACCTGCCCTACTATAATGCACAAATTCCCACCGAACCTCCTCCTCCTTAAACGTTGACCTAACTTTATCTGCAACATGAAAAGAAACTAAAGTAAGCTAATGCTTAGTTAGTATATCCATAATCTCACAAAATATTTGATCATCGACGAAAATAATAGACATCGTATATACGTTGAAAACTAAGAAACTTATAAAAGTGAAATCAACTTGTCTTTTTATGAAAACTGTTATCTATGATCATCATCTTCATTATTATTTTTTCTACATCTCTTGGACGTTAGGCAATGTACCAATGAGCACAACCATATAAGTGAGTTAGCTAGACTCAACATCTACTGCAACAACCATCTATGATCCTCATGCCCGACACCATTCTCTATCCACTCTTTTATATATGTAAGATATTAAGAAGTTAAGTTAAGACGATGTATATTGCTTTTAGTATTATAAAACATTTTTGATCTTATCTCTTCTATAAAAATAATGAGGTATGTAAGTAAATTAAAAAAAAATATCATCATTATACATCACATATCTCAAAAAAAAAAAAAAAAAAAAACTCATTGAAAATTAAAAAAACATCCATCATCAAAACATTATGTGATTTAATATCATTTAAAACCATATAGAATTTTGATGATGAACATGTTGCTTGTGACAAATGCACTTACCTTGATTTTCTGTACTTACTAATTTTCATTCGGCAATGCGACTTCAAGTTCTCTTCATATGCGTAAAAATTTCATAGTTTTCATATGCTATAAAAGACTACATAATCTTAATTTCACGAAATTCGAAAGGATTCATCATATCATTATTATAACTCATACCAATTATAAAAATCACTATGTAACTCATACTTAGTATGAATCATCCATATAACACCACAACATCACATTAAACAAATCATCATGTAAGGACAGATTCGATATGGTTATAAGAAATATCATATAAAAATCACCTTCGTAACAAAATTCACTAATTTCAGCGGCATTTGAAACAAAACTCCTAGATTTTTCTAACGGTATAACATATGATGGATTTCGATGTTTTTAAGGCTTTCAAAAACATATTACAAAATAGAACCCAAATCTCGTAGTTGCTATGGCAGAATTGTCAGCCTCTATGAGATAATTCATAATAAATTATATGAATATCAAAACTTTATGATTCTTCCTTTCAATTAAAATAGATATCAGGAGTGTTCTTTTGACATCTTATACATTCCGTTTCGAGTTCGTTAAGGTCATGCAAAATATGATATAAACTGATAATATAAACTGATTATCAAAATCCCATTTTTTATTTTAATCCAGCACTTAACATAACTTTAAAAATCCATAACTAAATTTACAAATCTCTGTTTTAAGTGATCCATATATCAAACGAAGCTTAGTGGTTTACAAATAAAATTCTGATTTAACTAAAATCATAACAAAAATTATGGTAACTCTTCATTCGAAGATTCCTTTTAAACCCGAGATAATATTTTTATTATTATACTTCTACTATATTTTGAGTTAGTATATTATATAAAGTATGAAGAAACCATGACGTTCCTAAAAGGGAGTGTTACAAATGATATCAGAGTCTATACCTAATCAGAAATGTGGCCAACGAAGACATTGGTCTACAAAAGGAAGGGTGATTGTGACAGTTATTAGTCCCTACAAGGAAAATTGCAAGTTGTGCAGTCTCACATCGCTTGAGAATAGATATATGTGATGCTTTATAATAAAGATACCACTTTCTAATGGTACAAGATCTTTTGAGATAAAGTCCAAGAACAAAACTGTGCAGGCATAAGATCTAAAGCGGACAATATCATACCAAAGGGAGGTATGGGTTGTTACAGAGACGTAGAGTTCGCTCCTAGTTTGCAAGATGTTTCTTGTAAGACCCGAAATTTTGTAGACTTGTAATCTCCTTGTTCATAAGGAATTAGAGTCTAATTTATGTGGTTATGATGTGTTATATGAAAAATTATGAATAATAATGAGAAATTCATAATTTTATTTAAACAATGTTCGAGTCCTCATTTAATTGTTATGAGACTCAATTAATGATTTCTGAGCCAAGAATGAGGTTTTTAAAGGAAAAAGAACGAAAAAGGATGAAATTTTTAAAAGTCAACTTTGACCGAAAAAGTCAAAGGTTTGACCAAAAAGTCAAAGTTTGATCGGGACAGGTCACAACGTTGACTTCACAAGTACGATGAAGGAATATGGAAAGAATCTCCGAAAATGAAGTTTTATGACCAAGATAGCACAAATAAGCCATAAATCCACCCTAGAAAAATCAAGCACACCGAAATCGAATTAAGGGCAAAAAGGTCTCCGAAAAATTTGAGAAAGAGAGTTTTCGGTCCAAAATTACATGAAAGAATTTTTGGACCAAAAATATAAAATAAGAATGCTAAGCACAGTATTGGAAATAACTGTGGAGCACAAAACGAGCTGTAAAGAACGAAATGGCCAAACAAGGTATTGTGAGAGCTAGTGGAAGATGACATCAACCCCTTGACATCACCCTCCACTAACCCAAGACTACACATGGCAACCCCTCCTCCACTCCAATGTTCGGCAGCCTTGGAAAAAAAAAAAAAAGAAAAGAAAGGCATGAAAGAGGAAAGCTAAAGTTAAGGAAAAAGCCATGAATTAAGGGCCAACTCACCAACCACTACACCCCTTTCTTTCACTCAATTTTTCTGCCACCTCTTTCCCTTAAAATCCGGCAGCCAACAGCCATTTAGCCCCTCAAGTGTTCGGCTGCAGCCCAAGGAAAAAGAAAGAAAAAAAAATATGGGAACAAGACATGACACAAAGCCTTAATTCAAGGGCCAAAAAGGATGAGCTAATAGGGGAAATTTCTAGAGATCTCTAGGGCCATACATAGCTGCCACATGCCCTCCTTTCCTCTCTATTTTCGGCAGCACAACCCCTCTCCCCCTCCCTTGAATTCGGCTGCAGCCAAGGAAAAGAAATGACAAGGCATAAAGCCATAAAATAAGGACAAGTAACCTCTCCACCTTTCATTCCACCAAGGGCTGCCACATGTCCCTCTTTTCCTTCCTCATTTTCGATTGCAGCACATCCCCTCCACTCCATCACATTCGGCAGCCAAGAGAGGAGCAAGCAAGACTAGACATAAAGTCCAAAATCAAGGAAAAAAAAAGTTGACCACTCTTGTCCATCACAAGTCTCCCATTCTCTAGTCATTTCACTTGGAAAACTAAGAGAAACCCTCACATTTTCTCTCTAGAGGTTCGGCAGCAAAGAGGAGAGGAGAGAGAGAGAGTGAGTGTAACGCCCCGCCTAGCACGGACCGTTACCTTACTATACTTACATACATACATGAACTACTTATACGAGCTTACTTACTTAGTACATGAAACACAGCGGAAATTTTTTTTTTGTACGGTGCTAACTCGCACATAACTGAACTGAATGAATAATTTCAAATAAAATATCTAGAAGATCAAAACGCATAGCGGATTCCATTCCCCACATTTCACAGTGCCCGGCCACGCTCCTCCATCTTGTATCATCAAATGCTAACAGGTAGTTTACCTACAGCATAAACTTAAAACAATGAGCTTTCGCTCAGCAAGTACAACTCCTATACCGGAACACATACACTACTAACATCTCAATATATTATAACTGCATTTAACATATACTGGCAACTACTACACTGAACCACTACTGCACTGAACAACTACTGCACTGAACATATACTGATAAACATATGCATGAACCGGTTATGTTCATATTATGCTCTTTTATCTGCTGCTAACTTACTTACTGTCTTTCTTACTTAATCTGCTAATGGGCCCCTTGCTGAGGTGAACGTACCCGGCGCGCAACCATGGACTTACACTTGCCATAGCCCGACCCGCCCTGTGACGGGGGATACGACACCGGCAACTGCTTGCCGTCTGCCTACTGATCTTCTAACCATGTCATACTTACTCTGGTCATTCTTATTAGAATTAGTGAGCATGCGTCGTGATGCTACTTATTCTTACTTCATAATCATCTGACATTCTTAATTTGACATGTAATCATACATATCATAACATACTTCATAGCATAAGCATAAATCATGTTTTGATATGCCCCGTAGCATATCAATTAACACTTGGCATAACAGCACATCACATAGCACATAACACATCAATTATGTCTAGGTAAAAATACCCTAATAGCCTATGCTGTAGGCGGCGTTGTACTTACCTCGTCTACGTCCGATACTAAACTGCTCCGCTTCTGAGTTCTGTTGCAGGATACATCCTGCTTAATCAAAGGACATAGGTGAGGTTTCTAATCTAGATCATAATATGTTGGTGTTTAACCAACATCCATGCAATGCTTTGGTTATATGTCCCCCTAACTAAAACTCATGTTATATGTGGTTACTTTGAGTAACCTTATCACTTTGAGTTATATCTCATAACCCCATAAAATCGTATACCATAATCTAGTAGGTTACGTTGGATAACCTTTTCTACTACACCCTTATCCCATAACCTGATGGGTTACACTAACCCATGGGATAATTCGTCCTACATCCTACTAGGTTAACCCTTGTTAACCTTTAAGGTTACTAAAGTTAACCCTCTTCGGGTCAACCTCGGGCTTTGGGGCTAAGCCCAATAACTCGGGTGTAAATCCCGGTTACATGTCGTAACTATCCACCTAGCAAACCTTGTGTGACGCCCCCTTACTACGTAGGGCCGTCACTCCTTAGATTACTTACTTTCTTTCTTGAAAATTTGGGATTTTTTTTTTTTTGAAACTTACTTATAAAATATTTGTCTTTAGTAATACATCATTACTACTTAAGTAAACGTTTACTTAAGGTATTTAGTTCCAAAATACCATAAAGCATAATTTGTCTTTATCATACATGCTTATATACAAAAACTTCTTTCCATCAAAAGATTTGCGGAAACTATGCGTAGTGGTATCCATACCGCCTTCGTCTGCCGCCACACCGCTCCAACAATGCCCAACATTAAGCTGCGGGTTTCTTACCTACAGTATGAAATATAACTTGATGAGCTTTCGCCCAGTAAGCACAAACATAATCTCACAAAACATTTAAAACATCATGAAAAACATACATCATCATATGCATATGCGTGAACCATTTATGTTCCATTTATGCATTTCTTTTAACTTTCTTACCTTTCTTATGGGCCCCATAGTGTACGTACCCTTAACATATAGCGCGCCGCCAGATACAGTTAGATGGGGTTGCAAGTCTCTAACTGCTCCAGGAAAACAGAAGTGATTACACCCTCCCGTCTTGACGAGAGGGCGAATCCATAACTTCATCATAAAAATCCTCTACCTTGGCGGAGGTTGGTACGACACTTTACTTGTGATTTCTTACCATGTTATTTATCTTTAGTGAACATACCTATGATGTCACTATATGATAACATACTTTTTATCTCATTCATAACATAGCATGGCATTTGCAAACATGACATTTTTATAAACATGACATTTTGCAAATATAGCACCTTTATAATCTTTTGCAAAAATAGCACTTTTCATAAAACATGGCATTTCACAACATGTTGCAGCATATTTGAAAACCACATACTTGAACATAAATTACTAGTTTTCATACTGTAGGTGAGGTTTGTACTTACCTCTAGCGCCGTATCCTTAGAATCGCGTTCCTTAAATCGTCGGTAACCGCAATTCACTTTCCTGATATACCAAAAATATAGGATCAGGATCCTTTTGTAAGGTGTTGGCGACCTACCAACACTCACATTTACTTTTGGTTATATGTCCCCTATACATGTTATCCATCTTGGCCACTTTAATCCCCATTCTTTATTGAACTTCGATTAAATCCTTAAGAGGTTACATTAGGTAACCTTTTGGTTTAGAGCTTTGTTCTATTAGTGGGCTTTGCTCATACATCCTTGTTATTGGGTTATTTCCATTAACCCCTTAAATCTTAGCCCAATTGTACATGTGGGTATCCCTTAGGGTTATGTTGGGTAATCCTTAAGGTTAACCTTAATTAATCTTGGGTCAACCTTTTGTCAACCCTTGGTTATCCTTGGGTTTGTAACTCGGATATAATATCCGGTTACCGTTCGTAATCGGCTTGTTTACCAATTTTACTATAAAATTCCTCTTCCTTCTTTTTGGAAAATCTTGTGTGATTAACTTCCAAAAATCCTTCTTCTTGCTTGTAAAATTTTAATTCCTTTAATTAGAAAATTCTTTGGCTTAAACCCATTATTTTCTTTATCTTGGAAATGTTTGGTATGAAACTCTCTTTTTCTTTACCTTGGAGAAAAATGTGAATTTCAAACCCGAGCCCTTAAAATCCATGATTTTCGAAATAAATCTTTTATAAAATCATTTGGGATCGGAAACCACCTTTGGAACGGTTTTTGAAGCTAAAATGACCATTTAAGAACACTTCACAATTTTTCTAAAAATTATTTTCGTGAGACTCATTTGCAAGATTTCGGGCTCTCTGCGCGTCTCTCACAAAATGCGCCCAGTTTAAAAATCGGCTTGGAATCTGAAAAACTTGTCTTCACGAAAGTTATAGCTATCGAAAAATGCTAAAACTTTCATGTTTTGTACAAAATCTAGTTTGGCCTAGATCAGTACCAGTTTTTATTTGAAAACGGGTTAACTCTGAAAAACTGTGTGGAGAACGTCCCAGGGTTCAGCCACGGGTTTTGGGTAAAACGGAGGCATTTGGAGCCTTATTTCAAGATTCTGTCCACGCTATCCTCTAGGAAAAGTTGTTCCGAACAACTTTCGTGTTTTGAGTTTTACCTCATTTGGCCTCTAAGGGCCTTGAAATTACCCTTTCCCGAAACTGGCCAGATTCGAATCCGAATTGGCAGTTTCGGTTCCTCTCTTCGGTTTACGTCCTATTCGCGGAATCTATCTCGACCGATCACATCGGGAGCTTAGACAACATCAAGCAGCGCTTCTAACGTCCCATCACAACCCATAAATCCATCTTATTTTACTCAATCAACCCCAAATCCGAAAATTAAAAAGACTAGGGTTACATGGTTCTAACTCATGCATCATCACATACCATCAACACAAAATCCATCCCTAAGTCTAGCAAGCTCTCTTGGCTGCCAAGGGCAGATCTTTGGCCTAAACTTATGGGACATACAACCTATTTTCTAGCATGAGAAATCCATCATTTTCAAGCACAAATTTGAAAGCAATCAAGCATTAAAAATCAGCCAACCAACCCTAATCTTATCAAGCACACACACACACCATAAATGAGGGCAGAAAATTAAATGGACTTATGTCCTTACAAACCATTCCAAATCATCATTAAAAACCTTAAATAAAGCTTAGATTTAAGGAGGTTTAAGAGATTTACCTCAACCCAAGTTAGGGTTTTCGAAATGCCAAAGATTTCCTTCCTCCCTTGGCTTGCTCTTAGCCCACGGCTTCTTCCAAGAAAATGCATCCAAGAATTTTTTTGTTAGCCCTTCTTGCTTCTTACCCAAAAACCGAAAATCTCATGAAGAATGACCAAATTTTTCTTACCTCTTTCTCTTCTTCCTCTTGCTTGGATTCCTTCCCAAAAGCTCACCAAAAATTTCTCAAGTTCTTTCTTGTTGGTGGCTCACGGTTTTTGTACAAGAAAGTGGAACCAAAAAGAGTTTTGTTAGCTTTTTCTTGCTCTAACAAAACCGAGCATCACAAGAAGGAGATCCAAAAATTTGTCAAGAGTTACTCACCTCTCTTTTTTCCTCTTTCTTTCTTGCTCTTGGTCGGCCTCCTCTTGAAGAACTTACCAAAAATTTTCTCACTTTCTCCTTAGTTTTCTCTCTAGAACCGAAACTCCAAGGAGATGGAAAAACCCAAAAATTTCTCTTTGCTCTCACTCTCCCTTTCTCTCCCTCTTTGCTGCCGAGTATGCTCAAGGAAAGTGAGAGTTTTGGCTCACTTTTTCCAACAAAAGTATAAGGGATGGAAGGGTTTCTTTGATTGACCAAAGTGGATGGAGACTTGTCCTTAATTCAAGGCTTTGTGTCAAGTCTTTCCCTTCCTTGTTGGCTGCCGAATCCAAGGGGGATTAGGAGAGCATGGGCTGCTGAAAATTGGAGAGAATGAGGGACATGTGACAGCCCTTGGTGGAAGGAAAAGTGGAGTAGTTGCTTGTCCTCATTTCATGGCTTTATGTCTTATCTTGTTCCCATTTTTTTTTCATTTCCTTTGCTTCCCTTTGGCTGGCCGAATATGATGGAGAGGGGGGGGGGGGAGTGTTGCCGGATTTGATGGGGAGAAAAGGCATGGGTTTGACTCATTTTTGTTCAACAAAAATGACTAGTGAGTGAGGGGACTTGATGGACAAGAGTTGGTGCACTTTTCCTTGATTTATGGCTTTATGTCTAGCCTTTGCTCCCATTTTTTTTTTCTTTTCCTTGTCTAGTTGGCCGGACTTTATGGGGGGTAGGGGGCTGCCATTTGAAGTCTTGAGTTAGTGGAGGGTGATGTCAAGAGTTGATGTCATCTTCCACTAGCTCTTTCAAGGCCTTGTTTGGCCATCTTGTTCTTTCAGAGTTCCTTTCGCGCTCTACAGTTATTTCCAATACTGTGATGAGCATTTTTATTTTATATTTTTGTCCAAATATTATTCAATGTAAATTTGGACCGAAACTCTTTTTCTCCAATTTTTCGGAGACCTTTTTGCCCTTAATTCTTTTTCGGTGTGCTTGATTTTTCTAGGGTGGATTTATGACTTATAAAACTTCATTTTCGGAGATTCTTTCCACATTCCTTCATCATACTTGTAACGTCGACGTTGTGACCTGTTCCGGTCAAACTTTGACTTTTTGGTCAACCCTTTGACTTTTTGGTCAAACCTTTGACTTTTATCAAATTTCATCCTTTTTCGTTCTTTTTCCTTTAGAAACTTCATTCTTGACTCGTAAAGCATTAATTGAGTCTCAACGTCATTAAATGAGGACTCGAGCATCGTGTAAATAAAATTATGAATTTCTCATTATTATTCATAATTTTTCATATAACACATCATGGATACATAAATTAGACTCTAATTCCTTATGAACAAGGAGATTACAAGTCTTCAAAATTTCGGGTCTTACACCTTGAACTTGAAACTCTTAAATCTCTTTTCTTTATCCTTGAAAAAGTTTTTTTTTTTTTTTTTGGCTTAAAAGCTTAAAAACTGCTATACTTCCCCTTACAAATCCTTGAATCTTGAAACATGGTTTTAAAAATGTCTGAGGGTTGGAAACTGCCTTTGGAACAGTTTCTCTGTTCAAAACAGTGTTTAAAACAGGAAAAACTATTTTTCCTAACTGGTTCTAGAAAATCCTGTGCAGGAATTTCTTGCTCCCTGCACGGTTTTCAGATTTCAAATTGTAGTTTAAAATCCTTTTATAATTGGAAAAAGTTGTCTTCACAAAAGTTCTAGCTCTCGAAGAGATCTAAAACTTTCATATTTTACAAAAAATCTGATTCTGCTTAGTTTAGTACCAGTTTTAATTTGAACAAGCTGGTCGTGTAAAACTGGGTCTGAACAGACCACCTTCGGTTTTTCATAACAATGGAGGCCATTGGAGCCTTATTTTGAAAAACGGTCTGCGATGCGCCCTAGAAAAAACCCTAATCTACAACTTTCGTGTTTTACATTTTTGCCCATTCGGCCTCTAAAGACCTGCAATTACCACATTTCCGAGACTGACCAGTTTGGAACCCGAACTGGCAGCCTTGCTTACTAAAATTGGTTCACGTCCTAATTCGCGGGTTCTAACTCGACCGATCACATCGGAAGCTTAACAACAAGACATACAACGTTTCTAACGTCCCGCATATTCTAACATGCCTTCCCAACGTACCCATGCAGCCCTCTAATCCGGTTGCACAAAACCATGGCTGCATGGTTCTATCTCTTAACATACATCAACCATTCCATACAATATCATTCCATATCATCACATCTAGCATCCTATCATGCATTCACATTCTTAAACACATAATTGGGGACATATAACCTTAATCTAGCATGCAACCTATTATCACACAAGCACATGCATAAAGGAACCAACCACCCCCTAGACTAGCAAATCAAGCACCATGCACTAGCTAAGAGCACAAAATTAACTGGTGAGCTTATGCTCTTACAAACCATAACTTGAAATACATTTAAAATTTACTTTAAAAGCTTAAATGAAAAATAGATTTAGGGTTTTGAAAAATTACCTTGAACTACTTCAAGGATTGACTTTAGGATTTTGGATCAAAACCTCTCTAGCTCACACTTGCTCCTAGATCCGGATTTCACTCACCAAGGTGGCTCCAAAGACTCGATTTTTGGGCTGAAAATTGACCTCCCCTTATGGCTCGGCCATTCCAAGATTTTGCACCCAAAATCTAAATTTTTTTCTTCCCTTTTTCCACTCAAACCCGTGGCTGCACACAAGGGAGAAATTGACTCCAAAACTAGCTTCTAACTTGGTTTCGGTTAGTGAAATCAATCCCGAATTCTCTCCTAACTTCTTCCCTCAAAATCTGATTTTTTTCTTCTTGTTTCCTACTCTCTAACCCACGGCTACAGCTTGGATGGGCTGGAAAAATTTTTCCAACTCTCCCTAATGGTTCCTACTTAAAACCAAAACTACCCCTAGGATTGGATCAAGAAAAAAATTTGTTTTTCCTTCGTCACTCTCCCTTTCTCTCTCTCGGTTTGGGCTGCTGAAAAATGGCCAGAATTTGGCTAGAAATTCTGATTTAAAAAGGGTGGAAGACACCCCTATTTATAGGCAATGTGGGACTTTTTAACTTTGCAATTTAGTCCATAAATTTTTGGAAATTCACTCTTTTTGGGGGGGTGAGGTGGCCGGCCATGCTTGGAGAACAAGGAAATGACATCATGGCTTACATCATCGCTTACATCACCAATTTTTAAAATTTACACTTTTGCCCCAAAAATGAAAATCTTGGCATTTAAGCCCCCTAGGTGGCCGAAACTTTTCTTGGTGATCAAGCAAGGATTTTTCTAGAATAAGACACTTGTCTTGCTTAGATTTGTTCTCAAAATATTTATGAGGTCATAATTCAAAATGGTGATGATGTCATAATTAAAAAGCCTTGTTTGACTACTTTTTGTAAAAACTGTCTAATTTAAACTAAACACAAATAAATCTAATACTGTGTTGTACTAATACACAGTATTAATATTTTATACTGCAGTAAAAATTTCATCTGTATAAAAATTGGTCTGGAAAATTTTTTCTTTATTTTCTCAAACCCTTTTGCACTGTGCCTTAACTTAGTGTGCTTGATTTTTCTATGGTGGTTTTTGATCTTATCTATGCTATCTTACTCATAAAAATGGGTTTTCGCAGTATTTCTTCTATACTGCATATCACAAAACTATACTGTCATCTCGTTGACTATTCTGGTCAAACTTTGACTTTCTCGGGTCATAGTTGACTTTTTCGGTCAAACCTTTGACCAACCCAGAATCATGCAAAATCATCCCTTTTCTTCCGAAGAGGCTATTTTCTATTCTAAACAATCCTCTTTGAGTCTTATAAAGCTATAAGAACTCATCACACATAATAAAGTTCTAAATCGAACTTTTCACAAAATGCCCTTATGGCATACATTCAAGCTCTTTCTAGAAGAAAGAATAATATAGGAAAAAGTCAGGTATTACAGTGAGCCAAAGAGATTTTTGGGATTTTTCATCTCCTTGGTGGTTTCGGTTTCTAGAGAGAAAGAGCTAAGAAAAAGTGAGAAGATTTTGTGGTTTCTTTCAAGGCTTGTGGCCGAATTTGAGAGAGGAGAGAGGAGAGGAAAAATCTGGAAATTTGAAGGGAGATCTTGAGGAGAGAGTTTGGATCTAACAAGGAACCAGGAAGAAAATTTTTGGTGCACACTTAGGCCAAAACCGTGAGCCACCAAGCAAGGAAGGGTTTGAGAAAATCTTGTGGATTTTTACCAAGAGGAGGCTGAACAAGAGGAGAAGGAAAAGGTAAGAAAAACTTGGATTTTTCTCTTGTTAAGGTTCGGTTTTGGTGGAGCAACAAAAGCTAACAAAGAATTTTCGGATGCCATTTTTCTTGGAGAAGCCGAGTGGTGAGGAAGCTAGAAGGAAGGAAGGAAATCTTGGGATTTCAAAACCCTAACTTGGGTTTGAGGTAAATCTCTTAAAACCATCTTGAAATTAAGTTCCATTTAAGCTTTTTTGATGGTGATTCAAGTGGTTTGTAAGGACATAAGTCCAGTTTAATTTTTCAGCCCTATTTGTTGGTGTGTGTGTGCTTGATTTGGAGTTAGGGTTTTGGTTGGCTTGATTGGTTATTTGTTTGTTTGATTTATGCTTGCTTGATGATGGATTTTTCATGCTAGAAATTAGGTTGTATGTCCCACAAGATGAGGCCGAAATCTGCCCCTTGGCAGCCATGAGAGCATGCTAGATTTAGGGTTGGATTTTGTGATGCTTGTATGTGTTGATGCATGTGCTAGAACCAAGCAACCCTAGGTTTTTTATTTTCGGATTTGGGTTGCATAGGTTGAATGAGATGGATTTATGGGTTCCAATGGGACGTTAGAAGCGCTGCTTGTTGTTGTATAAGCTCCCGATGTGATCGCTCGAGATAGATTCTGCGAAATAAGACGTAAACCGAACTAAGCAACCGAAACTGCCAATTCGGATTCGAATTTGACCAGTTTCGGGAAAGGGTAATTTCAAGGCCCTTAGAGGCCGACGGGGAAAAACTTAAAATACGAAATTGCTCGGAACAACTTTTACTAGAGAGCAACGTGGACAGAATCTCGAAATAAGGCTCCAACGGCCTCCGTTTTCCTCAAAACCCGTGGCTGATCCCTGGGACGGTCTTCACCCAGTTTTTCAGGGTCAGCTAGTTTTCAAATAAAAACTGGTACTAATCTAGGCTGAACTGGATTTTTCATAAAACATGAAAGTTTTAGCATTTTTCGAGGGCTACAACTTTCGTGAAGACAAGTTTTTCAAATTCCAAGCCGATTTTTAAACTGGGCATGTTTTATGGAAGGTGCGCAGGGAGTCTGAAATCCTGCACATGAGTTTTACGAAAATGTTTTGTAGAAAAATTATGAAGTGCTTTTAAATGGTTATTTTAGCTTTGGAAACTGTTCCAAAGGCGGTTTTCGACCCCAAATGATTTTATAAAAGATCTGTTTTGAAAATCATGAATTTTAAGGGTTCGGGTTTGAAACTCCACATTTTCCAAGAAGTAAAGAAAAGAGGGTTTCATACCGAATATTTTCAAGTTAAGGAAAATGATGAGTTTAAGCCAAAGTATTTTCTAGTTAAAGAAGTTAGAAATTCTACAAGCAAAATGAGGATTTTTGGGAGTTAATTACACAAGATTTTCCAAAAATAAGAAGAGGAATTTTAAAGTAAAAATGGGTAAGCAAGCCGATTACGAACGATAGCCAGATATTATATCCAAGTTACAAACCCAAGGATAACCAAGGGTTGACTAAAGGTTGACCCAAGGTTAATTAAGGTTAACGTTAAGGGTTACCCAACATAACCTAAGGGATACCCACATGTATAATTGGGCTAAGATTTAAAGGATTAATGGAAATAACCCAATAACAAGGATGTATGAGCAAAGCCCAATAATAGAACAAGACTCTAACCAAAAAGGTTACCCAACGAACCTCTTAAGGATTCATCAAAACTCGATAAAGACTGAGGATTAAGGTGGCCAAGATGGATATCAAATTAAGGGACATACAACCAAAAGTAGATGTGAGTGTTGGTAGGTCACCAACACCTTACGAAAGGATCCTGATCCTATATTTTTGGTATATCAGGAAAGTGAATTGCTGTTGCCGACAAATTTAAGGGACGCAACTTTAAGGATACAGCACGAGAGGTAAGTACAAACCTCACCTGCAGTATGAAAGCTAGTAAATTATGTTCAAGTATGTGGTTTTCAAATATGCTGCAATATGTTGTGTGCTATATCTATGAAATGCCATGCTTTATAAAAAGTGTTATATTTGCAAAATGTCATGTTATAAAAATGTCATGATTGCAAATGCCATGAATGAAAAGAATGTTATGCCATGTTATGAATGAGATGAAAGTTATTTTATCATATAGTGACATCATAAGGTATGTTCACTAAGGATAAACAACATGGTAAAATATCACAAGTAAAGTGTCGTACCGACCTCCCATAAGGTGGAGGATTTTTCATGTTCAAGTAAAGGATTCACCCCCTCGTTGATGCGGGAGGGTGTAATCACCCAATGTTCCCAGAGCAGTTAGGGACCTTGCAATCCCTAACTATATCTGGAGGCGCGCTAAATAAATGATGGTACGTACACTATGGGGCCCATAAGAAAGGTAAGTTCAAGTTAAAAGGATTGCATAAATGGAACATAAATGGTTCACGCATATGCATATGATGATGTATGTTTTCCAAATGTTTTAAATATTTTGTGAGATTATGTTTGTGCTTATTGGGCAAAAGCTCATTCAGTTATATTTCATACTGTAGGTAAGAAACCTGCAGCCTGAATGGTGGGCATTGTGTAGACGATGTGGCGGTGGATGAAGGCGGTATGGATACCACTACGCATATTTCCGCAACCTAATTTTGAGTAAAGAAGTTTTGTATCTAAGTATGTATGATAAAGACAAATTATGCTTTATGGTATTTTGGAACTAAAGACCTTAAGTAAACTTTTACTTTAGTAGTAATGATTTATTGCTAATGACAAATGCTTTTATACGTATGTTTCAAAAAAAAAAAAAATCTTCCTAATTTCAAGTAAAGTTAAGTAAGTAAGAAAGGTGGCGGCCCTACGTAGTAAGGGGGCGTCACATTTCTAACATCTCCAATTTCATAGAACGATTCAATCTTGTTTGTTTTTCATGAAAATTTTCAGATAACCAAAATTAATCGTAAACTTTCTATCATAAATATATATTACATATATGAACTCTTTATTTTGCTGACTATTTATTTCTTTTTTCATGTAGATGGTGTTGTATGCATATATCACTCAAATATGACATACTAGTTCTTTTTTTTTTTTTTTTTTTAATTATCGCTATTGTTTTTCCATTTCAGAAAAAAAAAAAAAAAAGATTTACTAACTTTTTCTTTTAATAGGTAAAGAGGAAGTCAATTTGTATGAAGATATGCAAAGTTTTAATTCAACTATTAACCTTTCGTTGTCTCAAAGTGAAGACGTTTAGGACATGCCAATGCCTCTCATCAATACTGAAGATTACGCTAGCCGGGCCCAAAATTATCAACATTTTGTTCAACATCTACAGCATACTTGTCCAAGTGAGTTTCCCTTTCATGCAACTCATCGTTCAATGGTTCATATATATATATATATATATATATTCTATAAATGTGAATGATGTTGTTGCTGTCACTTGAACAAACTTCTTATTTGACATCACAACGGATCATATTATAGAAAATGAGTTCAAAATTGGTCCTTCCACAATGAGGGACAATGAGCAACAAATTGTTTGTTCATTTTCTAATTTGTTTAACACGAATATGTAGTCGTCGGGTCAATTAAATGTCTCTTCACTTGCTTAAAATCATTTTAGGATTATTTTATCAATTATCATGGAATTGGAGCCAACATCTGCATCGTAGATGCTATAATCAGTTGCACAAGAGCCCAATGGTTGATTTATATACTCAACTGATTCATGTACTCAATATTCTCAATCTAGTCTTGGATTTATGGACTAGCTCGTACAACCCACTTAGAGTTATAGTTACGCTTGAATTATATACATATCATATAAGAGAAAAATCCTTTTTTTTTTTTTGTTTATTTATCTCTCTTTCTCTCTCTCTCTCTTAACCATAAAGATGAGGGAATGCTATCTCAGTCAGAAAACTACTGCAAATGTGACTGCTAATTTATTGGGTGTAATAGAGATACAATATGGTTAGCCACCATTCGGGTAAGGTTATCATGTTCAAGGTTGGACATAATATTACTATTTTTCGAATTACTGCCTACAAAACCGTTTTATCATCAAGACCCAATTTTCACATGAATACCTTTGAACATGTGTGCCGAAGTAGTCATTTTTTATTGTATTATTACTTATTTTTGTAGTCATTTTCATCCTAGAACTTGTGATGACTTCTATTTTTAATCATTGTACTCTTATAGGTACTTTGATAACGTCAACATATTATTTTCCTTTTTATTTTTGTAAAATTGTGCAATGTATGATTTTGGTTATTTTAGGATCTAAATATTTTGTATCAATGTTTGCTATATTTTAGTAACATATTTCTGATTTAAAGGTCCTATTTTTTCTTTTAAACCTGGGTTTCTCTTCAACTCCATTTACAAATGGATTAGCCAAACAACAACTTGTTTGTGCCATTGATGGTACTAATTTAGGTACATTGTAGTCATTTAGGGATTTATCTTTATAAATCAGCTACGATTTTTATTGTAGTTACAAGTATATTTTCTTGATTCGTATTGCTAGTACAATTGTTGAACATTGTGATGATATATGGGCTCGCTTAATCCGAAATCCATGTCTTGAAGTATTTGTGGATTTCATTCAGCAAATAGATTCACTTCTTATCCACCAGAATGTTACTTTGTTTTGTCATTCAATGAAATTTTGGATCCAAACTTTGCTTACAAACTTGAGTAACTTGATGCCATGAGCAGTCCATTTTTTATGGACGGTGACAAGGATTATAAGACCAATAATTGTCTTTTCTCCTAACGGTGTTCCTTCACCAGTTTTTGAGCATGTCTATGTTGTATGGAGGCTTTTGAGTCAGATGGGTAAGAGTTTTGATATATCATTACTTATTTTGGGTAGCATGATTAATAAATGTCGTCAGCCTATCTAAGCCACCATTGTTCGGCAGCAGATCCAAGAATCATTCGGGCGTATCAGGCGCATTCGTGAGGTTATATTATACATCATGAGACACCGAAAACAAATGAAGGAACTTATTATGTGTTAGTAGGCACTTTGAGGCGATTCCTCCACTCCCTAAAGTTTTTCATTGATATTATTGTAACGAACTCTCACAAACATTACAGTTGAATATATTTTCAACATTCAACTCTTATAAATTGTGGAATACTATAAACGTGAAATTATATTATTAATCTATCAAAAAAATTACTTTGAAAATTTCAGTTAATTCTAAGAATTTTTTTCTTAAAAAAAAAAAACTTCATAATTACTATATATTATAAGTCCATATTATGAAGTAAGTCTAAGAAAGTCGATAAAAATATTTCAATCAAAATTATTATACACCAATATCCCAATAATTTATTTAAAATTAAACATATTCATCTCATGATCAATTCTCTCATTTTCCTATCGTATTGTTCCGCTTCTGCTCCAAGACTCTCCATTGCTACATCTTACTCTTTCATTTGTCTACAACATGAATTAACATATATAAAATAGGACTCAGTAAGACACTTATATCGTACAAACATAATTAACATTTTTTTTCCATCATACAATAAACTTCATCACAAGCAAAGATGAAAATATTAGTATCGACGGAAATATTGGTAATTCGATTTTATATAAAATTGAGAGAAATTATCGATATCAGTGGAAAAATCAGAAAAATTTATGGAAGTTATGGTAATATGCTTTAAAATATATTTTAACATTTTATGATAGTAACATTAAAAAAATACATAAATTATAAGTTTTTTTATTTAAGCAATATTCGTGTCATCACTTGTTATTTGAATAGAGTTGACTATAGTTGTAAACATGGTATCTATAGGTTTGTTAATCTCTTTCCGATATATTTTCATAAATAAAAAATTGTACAAAATATATAGCAAGTGATAATTATAAGATACTAGTCACTAGTTGCACTCTCTCACCATTTATATTAAAAAAAAAAGAAGAAGATAATTATAGGAATAATATAATTTCTTTTTCCCATGAACTACAAACAAATAGTTATTAAGTTAAATTATAAAACTTCAATAATATAATAAGAAGAGTTTATAAACGTTTGGAAAAAAAAAATGTTGTGAATTAACGATTAGAATAAGAAAAGTTCACATGCTCTGATCTTAATAAATTCATATAGTTGTTACCTTCAATAATGTCATTTACATATCTCGTGATATAATATTCGCATTCAGAATTAGAAGGTTGCAAAGGAGCCTACACAAGTATTAACAACATTGAATGCATTATATAATAGTTTTATGATAAATATAGCATATTTAATTGTATTCTTTAAAGTTTTGAGTTCTTACCCTAATATTTATTATGAAATCACCATTGTTAGTTTCTTTTCTTACAATTTCAACATTATATATGATAGATATCCTCCACAGTAAAATGAAAACAAATATAATTTGATCAAGTTTGAAAACTTAAATGATGTCAGATATTATTGAAAAGTAAAACAACATTTACTAGACAACTGACTCTGTCATGGTCAATTGAATGTCTTGTTGGGCATTATTTCTAAGGGGATAAAACAAAAAAAGGCTTTGTTCTTCGTGTGCATTAACGATGACTATCATCCAATATGATCAATTACATATAACTAAGATTTAGCTTGTAGTTTGTCGAATAAATTAATAAAGATGTTATAATAATGTTGTTAAGTAATAAATTACCCTTTATTTCAATGCGCAAGTAATACTTGACCAAGTACCAATAATAACATATTTGTCATGATATTAATAGCACGAATATTTCTCTTCGCAGTTTCAAAACTAACAACAGCAAACATATGTAATCTTCCGAATCGTTGCATCTTATTATACAATCACCTAGAAACAAAAAGAAAAAAATTGGCTAAGTCATTACTAATGATCAATATATTAAATAAAAAAATTAATTAAATATATTCATACTTGAAGTAAAATGTGATCGCGCTTGTTCATATTTTAGATAATGTACAAAACTGAATTATATCTTCTTTCAAAAGATATACTTCACAAGAAAAGCCCATAATAATTTCCTCCATAGAAATCTTTAAATTTTACTCATATATCCATTGATTAACCTCTCGAAAATTCATCTTGTAACACCCCACTTATACACGGCTGTTACCTTACTTATTCTACCTTACTCGTTCATGAAAAAGTACTAGATTTTTTTTTAATACTTATATACATATACAAGTATGTACGTAATTAAGGAACATGGTTCAAATCTTTATAACATATTACATAACTCTTACTAAGTATTACATAGCATAATAAACTTTCCAAAATACGTGGCGGTGTCCATCCCAAATTTCACAGTCTGCAGCGCCACCATCCATAGCATGTATCACACATTACTGATAGGCTACTTACCTACAGCATAAACGTAAGTAATGAGCTTTCGCTCAGCAAGTACAACTCATTATCCGCAAAACAATTTTGACAAAGATATGCATGATCCACTTATGTTTTCTTATCACATTCTTTATGCTTCCTTATGTTAGCATCTTTTTGGGCCCCTTACATAACATGAGTGTACGTACCGTAGCGCGCAGCCATAGAGTGGTTGGGGTGGCCAGTCCAATCCAACTCAAACCATGGACCAAACCCGACCTAGAGCGGATCGGTATGACACAAGGCAACTTGCTTGCCATTATCTTTAAAAACTTGTTCTTGTTTTGAAACATATTTGAAAAACCATTTTATACTTGGAAAATCATTCCATACTTGAAAACAGTTTCTTACTTGAAACTTGTTCTTATTCTTAACATGTGACTTATCATTGGTGGACATGCTTCATGATGCCATAATAATATAACATAAATCATATGCATCACATATATGAGTGCATGAGTTTTGAAAAACATGCAAAGCATAAAACAATTTGCCTATGCTGTAGGCGGAGTTGTACTTACAGGTTAGACTATGTCCTGTGTTTGTTGCTCCAACTGGTTGCAATAACAGGTTTACCTTCCTGTTTTCAAAAGAATGTAAGATAAGAATCATTCTATCTTACCATAAGTCATTGCATTAAATGTTGGTATCCTAACCAACAACCATGAGTAACCCTAGTCATATGTCCCCCTACATATCCTTATGATAACTTGATTGGTTACTTAAAGTAACCTTGGGTACTAAGCCCAATCATACTTGAATAGTGTTAGGTTACTATTCATAACTTTGGGCCTAAGCCCGATTACTTTTAATCCGTATCCCATTAGGTTACTATAGGTAACCCTGGGTTTTAGGCCTTATTAATTTTAAATGAATACCCCATTAGGTTACTATGGGTAAGGCTTGAATGATATCCTATTGGGTTCTAGACTAGGGCCCAATTAGTTTTAAGACATCATCCTATTAGGTTACTATTGGTAACCTTGTGTGTGAGGCCCAATTATTCTTATTGGGTTATCAAGGTCCAATTATTTTTTAAAGTGATATCCCATTAGGTTACCCTTGGTAACCATGGGTTTTGGGCCTAACCCAATAGCTTAAGTATCTTAACCGGTTATTAATGGTCAACTCTTTGTAAAGAGGATTTTAAAATAATTTGGCCCATATATATTATTTTTGAACATAGATCATAAAATTTGTAAAACCTTAAAACTGTCTTTGAAAATCAGTCCATAATTTTGGTGGTTAGTGCATGTGCAGGAATTGCTGTTCATATACTGTTTTGAAAAGCTTGTGCAGAAATTTCCTGTTTTCTACAGTTTTTAAAATTTAGTTTTATCTTAAAATTCGTTTAGAATTTGAAAAACTTTTCTCATGAAAGTTGTAGATCTCAAAAAATCCTACAACTTCCATGTTTTGCTCAAAACCTAATTCCGTCTTTATCTTGCTCAAATTTCTGGTTGAAGCCGGCTGGCCGTGCATAGGGTCTAGGCATTCCTGGGCTCGGGTTTTCGCAAAGACGGAAGCCTTTGGAGCTTCTTTTTTAAAATCTGCCTGCAATACCCCCTAGGATTTTCAATTTTCTACAACTTTCATGTTTTAAGTTTTCCCAAATTCAGCCTCTAAGGGCCTCAAAATTGGCTCATCAGAAAATAGTCCAGTTTTACTCAAAAACTGGCAGTTTTGCATGTGGTTCATTTTACGTAAAATTTACATGCAAACTATCTCAAACGGTCGCAACCGTGAGCCTAAGACAATATACAGTGCTTTAACGTCAGTTTCTAGCGGCCATGCATTTGTTTTAAGCCATACAACCCATGTGGTGTTCCATTGCCCACGTAAGGTTTTAGAGTTGATTTTGCATACACCATTTAACATACAAGCTTCTAACCAACTCATAAATCAACCATGCATAACCTACATCTCGTTCAACATATGGGGACATATAACAAACACTTTAAAGACATGCATGCAAACCATTACATTACACAAGCATATTATCAAAACATGCACCAAAACATAAATTGAGACTATAGAGCCTAATCAAGCACTAAACCTATTGCATGAAATTAAATGGGTGAGCTTATGCTCTTACATACCCACATAAGAAATATACGTAAATTTGAATTTAAAGCTTAATAGAAAAGCTTAGGGAGTCTAGAAGGAGTACCTTAGCAATGGGAGGTAGATTCTAGACTAAGGACCAAAATTCTCCTCCTTCCTTGCTTCACCAAAAATCTGGCCACACTTTTGTTTTTCCTCTCAAAATTTCGGCTGCTAAAGGGTGAAAAAAAGTGAGACAAAGTTTTAGGGTAATGTTGAATAAAATGAGCCAAAAACTCCCCCCCCCCCCCCACATCACCTATTTATAGGTGAAAAATATTTTTCTTTTTGAATTATTTTTATTCCTCAATTGCAAATCTAACCCCACAAAAATTTTGTTTTCCCACAAGTGGTCGGCCAACTAGGGGTAGCAATTCGTGTCACATGTCGGGTTCGTGTCGTGTTAGAGCCGCGTCGATTTTTTTCTTCTCTGACCCGAACATGACCCGCGACACGAACACGAAACAAAACCGCGACACGAACATGACACGAACCTGTCACGAGTTAACACGACACGAACCAAAATTGACCCACGACACGAAATTAACACGAAATTGACACGAAATTTGACCCGAAATTGACCCGCAACACGAACTTGACCCGAAATTGACACGAAAAGTGACAAGAAAATTGACACGAAAAAACGGGTCCAACCCGAATACGACACGTTTTTTTTTTTTTTTTTTTTTTTCGTGTCAATTTTTCCCAACCCGAACATGACCCGCCCCCTATTTTTCCCAACCCGAACCTGCAAAATTCATGTCGTTTTCGAGTCGTGTCGTTGTGTCGCGACCCGTATTGCCACTCCTACGGCCAACCTTGTGCCACATTGCACACAATTAATGCATAATTATCTCCAAACTTTTCTTTTTCTTTTAATTCAAAAATCTCATATTTATCATGAATGAGGTGTCCTCCCTTTAAGGCCTTGTTTGGTTTTTCCCTTAATAAGCAATCCATTTTCTTCATAACTCAAATAATACTAATACTGTTTTCAACTAAAAACAGTATAGTTATTCTGGATGCAGTCCAGAATTTATCTGCACTTAACTGGATTGCATGTGGGTTTTTCGTAGGACTTGAAGTTACTTAGCCCTTAATGTCCTAAATAATGTGCTTGATTTTTCTATAGTGGTCTCATACCTTATTCTCACATTTTCATCCGTGATGACGGTTTTCACAGTATAATTTCCATACTGCTTATTATACTGTTGTACCGTCCTGGTCAAACTTTAGTCAACCTTGGTCAAACTTTGACCAACAAAAATCATAAATTTTTGTCTCGCCCTTTATCTTCAAAAGGCCTTATGCTTAGCTAAGCAAACTATTATTGAGTCTTATGAGACTATAAGAACTCAGTTATAGTCTGATAAATTAAATCGGATATTTCACATAAATCTTCATGTTCCTTAACAAGGAGATTATGAATAAGCAAAATGGGTGGTTGTTACACATCTTACCAAAGATTCATCATTACATCATTATCAATCTGGGGTCGAACTGGACATTTGATACACTATATCATCATAATCAATCTTAGGATTTTTTGGCGATTTCTGTCTTGGTTTTGAAACCTAATATACAACTCATAAAAATTTAATACTAATAAAAAAGGTTGGAAAAACGGATCTGATATAAGAGTTACGGCGCAGTAGAAGTTTTAAAATTTTAATGCTGATTCAGAAAAGAAGTTTATTATGTATATAATAATGAATTAAATACATAATCAAACACACCTTATTTCTCGGATTCCGGAATTGTTAGAGCGTCGACCAACGTGTCTTCTCTATTATTCTCAAGTCCTCACGTCTTAGAGTTAGTGTGGGCACACATGTTATGACTCCAAGCGACTGGTAATTCTTCCGAAGTCTATATCCCACTTTCTCAATCCTGATGTACCTCGTTGAGAATTCGATATGGATTCGTTTTCAAAACTACAAAACAGGAATCGGTTAACCTTCTATGAAAAATATCACTCGGCTTAACCTTCCTCACAGTTTCGATTTAATGAAAATTTTTCTCTTTTTCTCACACCTAAGAAGGACGAATTTTCTCAAGCACAAAAACCTAGTTTTTTTGCGTTTTCTCTATCCCAAAAACCGTCCGCTATCTTTGAGTGTATGATGATAGTTGGCTTTTTTTCAAAAACCCCTAGCCTTTATATAATACTCCAATCATTTTTCAAAAATATCTCCTACTTGAAAAATAATTAATATTATTTTTCTGGATAATCTTTTGAACCAAATGATCATTCGAATTTCAGGCTAGGTTCTTTAAAACTTATGGACGGTTTTTTTACTTGGAGAATCTCAAAAAATTCGTGCTCCTCTTTATGTGTAGATTGATTGATGGTTTAAATTTAAATCAAGAATCTAGACTAGTCAAAAAATCCTAATCTTATCTAGATTCAAACTCTTTTTGAACTTTTGAATTTAAATAAGATTTTCTTATTTGAATTTAAATAAATATTTTCCACAAACATTATCCATATATAATTAATTTAAATAAATGGAATATTTTAGATTTCCTTTCCACTAAAAAAACGTGCACCATTCTTTAAGAAAAGAAAATCTATCAAATAAGCTCCATTATTTAAATCAATTAATAATTTAATATTTATAATATATTTAAACAATTTTGAAACAAAATTTTCTTCCCTCCATCCACTAAAATTCGTGCACCATAGATTAGGAGAGAAAAATTTTGTTTTCAAAAACTAAATAATTCAAACACAATCTTATTTCCAAAATTCAATTAACCAAAATAATTAACAAATAATTATTTTATTTGCAACCAATCATATGTTGACAAATTACATTATTTGTCTACATTAATTTCACATGTCTAATCTTTTCGGGATTGTATGTTAAGAGTACCATGTCTTAATAGACATTATTAAACTCCCATTTAATTTACCAATCTCATTAGGAACAAATCCCTAGACACTTCGTAAAACTATATGAACTAATAGAGGGACCCGATGGAAATATGTAAAGATGCTCCTATAATTGTGAAAAATTAATCCTGGATTAATTATTCATCAATTATCAACTTCAAGACTATTCCACTAAAAGTCTGAAGCTGAACTCCCATTTACATACCGTATTACGAAAGCTCTCTAACGCAATGTTTCTTCCATGATTTATTCATCGCTTACTTAATCCCCATATGTTATCCATAATTGAATTAAGATCTTTTTTCCGTTTTACCTTTTCAATCATTTTAACTTAAAGTTTCATTATTCTCCATTGAAAGAACCACCAATTATAAAGCCATACAATCAGTAAACCATCATAGAACATAAAGTAAACCGATAGCTAAGATCTTGTTACATTATCTTTCAATTCTTGAATAATGCCTTTAAGTAGATAATATGTACTATCATTAAGATAGTTATAGATTCCGTATCTATGAATCTTAATTTCTCCATCCATAAGTCATACACCAAAAACACAAGTATATTGACCATCAATTATCAGTATCTCACCTATAGTGGATCAAAATGCATCAGTCATGGATGCGAACTCAAGTATTCATTTCAGGATTAAGATTAATGCAGTATGATAATCAAAGCGTCATTGATTCTTATAAACGGAATTATTAAACTGAATCAATTAACACCTTAGGTCCAGTCCAATGTCATACCTCAATACTGGTATACATTAAAGTTTCTACTCAGAACCTATCTGATGGTCAAGACAAACCATCCCTCCAAGGAAGTAGATAACCTTTACAATCTTATCATGAATAAGATCCCCAAATCTTATTCATCGATTACAGACTATTTATTTAGACTGTTATCAAATTACCACATCTTCTATGTATACCCCATATACATATGGTAATCCAATATATTTCCAACAGCCTAAAAGTATTTTAAGTTTGCTTAAAATAATCATACAATCAACAAATGAAAGTAAATAGGACACTACTTATTAAACATGAATAACCTCTTTTATTAATATCAAAATGTCATATTTACAAAAAAATCCCCATAATTGATTTTCTATCCTTATGACACGTATAGATCCCAACAAAAAATACAATATGTAAACTATATTTAAAATAAAAAATGAAATTGTCTTACCATTGAAACTTATTCATCATCAAATATGACAAGTGCTTTGTGCCATATCACAATTGACCCAACTATATTTCCAACACAAAACATTTGTTGGGTAGGTATTGGAACAGGTAATCGAGCAAAGTTATCACATTGTACTCCCACAAAATTTTATAGTTAAGTTGTCCAAGTGATTGCTAATGACCAATTTCATTCAAATCACTATCAACATATGTTGCCCGTATTGCAACTATATTGTCCATAGCATCTACTTCTAGTTAGTATTTTATATCCTATATTATTAATAAAGTGACATTACAATTATGACGTTAAAAATAACAAAACAAACTTTTATATAGATATTGTTGTATTTACTCTTACCATAGGAATGTGAGATGGATCCATTGGTTGAGAGATATCAGTTTCTTAGTTCAATGGTTGAGTGAAGTTTAAGTATTCTGGGCGAGGGCTTTTATAACTATTGTATCATTCTTTTGTACTTAGCTTCTATGCGGTTATATCACTCGTCACTTTTTGTTTGTTGTTTTATATGAAACGTTGTTACCTAAATGCAAGTTCATTTATAGTCATAGTTTACTTATGAAAGTAAGCTATCAATGTCACATATGCACTTTATAGTCGTTGTTGACTTGTGAAAGTAAGATGTCAATGTCACATAAGCACTACGCACTTTTCCTAAATGTTCTGGTGTACCCATCGTCATAGTTAATATATTGTTATTGCCTTCGACTTTCAAAGTGCTTTGTTCTTTCATTGCGGTCAACTCTTCCTACAAATGTAATATCAACATTATAAGTCAAATAAAATTTTTATGTAAAAAAGAAAATGAAGTAAATTGATAAAGCTTACCATGTTTGAAGCAACATCCGTAGCATCAAATGATGTCTACTATTTTTCTTTTATTGTTCTTCAACCTAAACTTTAGATCTATCACTTGCACACTGGGACCTTTTGACGCTAGCTACATAAAATTAAAGATTAAATTAAATACAAATGAAAGAAATTTTCTAAATTAAACGTGCACAATATTTGATTTACAAGTTCATGCTCTAGTTATCTATAAGGTTTTTAAAAAGTTCTATGGCAATAGTGTATTTTTTGTGATTCTCTCTATTCGATTTACTTAATTCCTACATCAGTAAAGAATAAAAAAAAAATTACTTGAAAGATATTGGTTTATATGTGAAGAACCTGTAAAGAAAATAATGAATTAAGAATAACGTACTTGAAATTTATCAGTTAGGCAATGCATAACAAATGGTACCCAGAACTCTCGCCAAATTTCTTTCAAGTCACATGATGGAATCATCACATTCGTAGACTAATTGAAATTATTAACGTAAGCTTTGTAAGAGTAGTTTTGTGACCTTTCCATTTGACATTGGCAGAACTCCAAACATCTTTTTTGCTCTTAAGATCCACTACCAAAAATTCCTGCAATAAAAGTTGTTAAAAATGAAGATAATATTGTACTTCATATCAAATGCAATGTGACTTACATTAACTTCCTCACAGAGCAAGATTTTGAATTCTTGACAATATCCTTCCAATTGTTGTAATGAATGCGAATGATTTGACGTGCTAAGATACCGATAAAACTTTGGAACTTGAATCAACTATTGGTTGACATTTTTTCGATATAATTGAGAATATCTTTTCTACCTTTACTTCCATTTCTTATCATGTCACTACACACTGTATTCCGTCTAACTCCCGACCAATTCGGATCCATGTGCCTGCAAAGTAAATAAAAGCACACCATTAGATTTCTTTAACCAAAAAAAATTAGTTTTTCTTTTTTTTTTTTTTTTTGGTTTACAAATCTAAACTAAACTAAACAACAATATAAACCAATTAAAATCAAATAAATCATTCCAATGATTCAATAATTAGAATTCCTCTACTATCAATCCATATACCCTTAATATTTCTCTAGTATAAATATTATTACACTCTTCTATGTTATTCTCAATATCTAAACTAGGTAATCTATGTGTAAATGTTTCGTGTTCAACTATCATTTTTATCATCTTCTGAAGAATTTTTGTGATAATATTTTGACCGTGTTGTAAGGACTACATATCACTTTTCTAGACACATTGGATCTTTCATGTAAAACATCTGTTTTGCTTGAGATGCCAAATAGTCCTTGTGACCTAGCCTATTAAATCCATCTTGATAGAGGTCACATAAAAATACAGGAATGCACAATTGAACATAATCAAACTCCCATATTTCTTTGATAATCCATAAAATGACATGTTATTATAAACAAGATTTTTGCCCTTCGAACTTGAAAATTGTATAGTTTTTGCAACCATGCTCACGCCACCATTCTGTGTAGTTTTATTGTTGTTGTGTCCTTTAGTGTTCGAGCGAGTTCCATCGATGGCAGATCCATCATCTTGTAAAACTACCAACTTAGGTACATTTGATAACCAACGTAATGTCTCAGATACATTATTTGTGTTCTTTTTCATCTCGGCTCTAATCTTCAAATCACATTTATAAAAAAATGGTTATAAATTGTAGATTTTTCTAAGTACTCAAATGTTAGAGATAGTTCAATCATTTATACCCGCTTCCGGTAGGAAAGACAATAAAATTTCAAGGTAACAAACATTCTCTAGAATTTCTCCTAGATTCAAGCCCATGGTTGATAATAGAATTAGAATAGATATTTTCAGTTTCCTACTCAAACAAGCCCATATCCTTGCATTTCTAACAATCTCTAATTCTAATCTTCCTCCCCAATTTGATATTATGGTGCTGCTATAGACCGAAATCCCGTTATAGTCCAATTTTGACCGGTAATATATACTGGGGCCTTGCAATATTTGATTGATCACAATTCTGTATATTCCATTTACTATAGAAGTTCCCAAGGAATTCATTAGAGTAATGTTTCTAATAAAAATAGTTTGTTCTTACATATCCCTATTGGTTTTCCAAATTATTCCTGCAGATACATGTAATTCAGAAGAATATATGAGCTATTCATATACAGTGTCTCTTTCTTTTATCAATAAAGGTTTGATAATGTGTGTCTTTGAAGCACCTTTTTTTTTTTTTTTTTGCTTGTACACACTTGACTCTTCTTGATTGTACTTGAGATTTAAGTGTCTCACAAATCCATTGCTTATATAAGTTAATTCATGTCATAGATAATAAAATTGTAAGATGTACAAATGGAGAAGCTTGTAATGGAATCGAAACGATGTATGAAAGGCAAATGGGAGGACCAATCATGGGATGATCATGTTTAATTTTAAATATTTGTGGAACTTTGGTTTATGGTTACTTGATTGGAAGATTACTATCGACTTCATTAAATTTATTTTGTGATAAGGATTTTAGAATTTTTATTAATTACAAAGATTTATTTTTGGTAAGATAAACAAAATTCCTAGAATTTATTGAATATAAAGTAATTTTTCTGATAAAATTAATAAATTGTTCAAGCTTATTTTTTTTCCAAAATTTTACAAGAGATAAATGTTGAAAAGATAAGTCAACTGTAATGACCCGTGAGGGTTCTTTATAGATTTGCATTAGCGATTGCATTAGATTGGAAATTTTTGTTGGAAATGGGTTTTTTCATCTTAACATTAGGCGTATGTGGGCTTTCATAAATATTTTAATAGAAAATTACATTGTACTAATTTAGCAAGTTCAAAAGAAAAATTACCAAAATTAGAAATTTGAGGTATAAGTTACCAAAAGGTAACAAATTTAGAGGGTATCAATACTAAATACCCTTTAAATTAAGTGATGGGGATCAAGTTCATGTTATTGATAATAAGGTGACAAATCATAATGTAAGGCAACTTATAGCTCGTTATGGATATTGATGCATTACTTTTATCTTTTAAGATATAAGGCAAGTAAATACTCATTCAATTGTACTTTGAGGACTTTGATATGCTTATGTAATACCTGTGAAATTGTGTCTGTCATGATTTTAATTATGATATTATTATGCTAGTGAATTTTTTCATTTAAAAGTCTCATATTGTCATCCTCATGCATGAAAAAATTTTACAAAAATGGAATTTAATAAATAAATCATCATATCGTATTCTATGAAGTTAAGTCTTCTGTTATAACGCCCCAAATGATACTTAACAATAATATTAGAATTAACATAGATAATGTGATAAGATAACAATTTCTTAATTCTAATGTTATGTTCAATTATTTTTCATAGGTGACGCAATGAGGATTGAGGTACTATAACAAAGTTAAATTAATGAAATTCTATGATGATTTGATAATTTTATGTGATAGTTTAATTAAAGAAATATTTTGAATATAAGAATGTTACGTAATATATATCTATATGTGTAGTTTGATGTGTATAGTTATATATATCTAGAAATGGCAATCGGCAAAAAGGAAAAAAAAATGGGAATGTTGAATTGAAAAAGTGAAGAAGAGAGGGAAGGGAGGCAGGCGAAGGGAAAGTATGTTTTCCGAAAAAGACTTATTTTACATTATGTTACTTTCCAACTCATTAATGAACCTTTAAATGTTCGCAATTATTTCTATAATTTAGATAACTTATAGAGCTTTTCATAAACTTTCCAGCGTCTACTCATTTGTGCAAATCTGATATCAAAATAAGAAGTTATGGCCTGTATACTATCTGGATACCTGCTGTCACCAACCAGTTTACTATGTGTGACTGTAGGTATGAAAATTCTAGAAGTTGACTTAGCTCTTTCCTTTTCCTCCCACACGTTTTCATACCCTAATGACAGCCATTCCTTACCTATTAAGAGACAATTAAACCAAAAATTAAATCCCAATTAATTCCAAAATTGATTTGGTATTACATTACTACAATTTATTTTATAATATTCAAAATTCTCCTTTATACATGCCCTCTCTCTCTCTCTCTCTCTCTTCCCTAGTTTCCCTCTCCAATGTAGTGTCATTCTCATTCTCTTTCCCTCACCCTCTCTACCCCTCTCACATGCACAAAAAGAAAAGAAAAGAAAAGGAAAAAAAAATCCACCAAACCTCTAAATTCATCCAAGCCAAAATCAAAAGGATTTTAAGGTATGATTGTTTCATTGTTTGATAATTATTATTATTGCTCCTTTTGGTTTGATATCCTTCAATGGGGAGGGGGGAGTTTGAGCGATTTTCTTGATGAGTTTCATCTCGTGAGTTTGAAGAGATGATAAGAAATATTTATGGAATGATGA
>CM046385.1:17785474-17829681 GCA_025413485.1 Ficus microcarpa | reverse complement strand
AACTCCCAGCTAGTGTACAATTCATCACCCGAGATTAAAAAAAAAAAAAAAAAAAAAAGAGATAACGTTGAAGCTGCACAAGATTTGCCTTTGCCAGAAACCCGTCACACTTCACTCACACACATGCACGCACACACAAAGGCAGCATGTCTTATATTAGATCAGCAACATTCATTGGCATTTCATCAATCTGGGTACTATAATACTGTTCAATGTCTCTCAAAATCTTGATATCATCACTTTTAACGAAGTTTATCGCAACACCCTGAAAATAAGCATATGAAGATGAGAATCAAAAACTTTTAATAAGCAATTTAGAGTAAGCAAACAAAATCAAAATAGTACATTAAGGAAACACGTAACTAGCTGCGTAAAGAAACTAAAATCTTGGAAGGCAGGCAGTTGATTTGGAAGGGCAAGATAAAGCATATGATGTAACATGAACTTGGCAATTAATGTTGGTGCAATAGGCACAATACAGAACACAAGACTATTTATATCCATGTTATATTTTAAGCTTAAGAAATTTGTCACAGTAAATCTAAAGTTCAGGAAAAAGGACGTTTAAGACCAAATAAATTAGAATGGAAAACATTGTTTCAAAAGCTCAGAATGAAAGATAATAAATCCAAGATATGTCTTCTTCTATGGGCTCACTACCATCACTGTAATGACCCTCTTTCTAAATCCTGAAATTCTAATTTGCATACTTGTTCATTCTGTAGTTATTTAGACATTCCAAAAATCAAACAAAACATTTATCCAGGAGTACCGTATACATCTACTGTAACTGCTTCAAATTCGAACATTCAAGGCCAAAAAGCATCCAACCCCAATTCAATATATATAAATATATATATATATATATATCTTTTAGAAGCTCCCCAATATCCTCACCCTTTTTGAGTCAAAACAAACAAAATAACCTTAACCAGCTTAAATATTGCATGCCATAAGCTGTCATATCATAAATTTTTTTTTTCAACTCCAATTATAAATATCCTTGTTCAAGTTTTTTCAAGTACCAAGTTTAAAAAGTCCGCTAATCATGTCCTCTTTGTAGTTCGCATTAAATATTTTTTTTCAAATAGTGAATTGTAGTTTCTCAGCCAAAACAAAAGGGACTGCACAAAACCAGGACATTCTTCGATATTTTGCCTCGAGAAAATCTCAAATGCCTAAAAAATAGGACGGGCTAGAGAAATACCTTGCGCCCAAAACGACCAGAACGACCAATACGGTGAATGTAGAGCTCTCGATTGTTAGGAAGGTCGTAATTAATAACCAAGGAGACCTGAATGACGGAAAAAAGGAATAACATAATCAGAAATGCCATAGTTGTGAGACGGAAATTTATAAAAGCCATAATTTAGCATCTGCCCAAACGCCCATGCTTGAAAAAAATAATAATAATAGAACAAGTACTATCAAAAAGCTAGTGATAATTGTGATAATAATAAATTGGCAGAATATATAGTAGTTTGAACATGTTAAAACGAGCATCATATATGGGTAGAATACCATTACCTATATTATTCCGACCTTTTAAATAACTATAATATCAACACATGTAACAGAGATGGACCAAAACCTCATTGCACTACTCAACCATTTCATGACAACCAATAAAAGGACAAAAAACTTATAGCTACAGTTCCATTGATAAAAATCATTTAATCACTATCATTACCATTTAGATTTAATATATTGGCTATTTTATAAATCCTTCATATAGGAATTCAGTTCAGATATCCCTTCATGCATGACCATCCGAAGAATTACAAGAACCACCATCCTCATGAAAATGAGGAAAAAAAAAAAAACACAGAATATTATACGACTTAAATATCCTTCGCAAAGAACCAAAAAAAAAAAAAGCCAAATTTAATTATTTCATCTAAGTTTTCACAACTAAATAGGATCCAGAATGAGAGTTGTCTACAGCCGGCATTCTGAACCAGTAACTTGGATCAATTGAATATCGAAAGAATTTTTGGCTTCTTGCAGATGACATGGCATTGAAAACTTATAAAATGCCTCTAACAAACATAACAGTGAGAGAACTTGCCTGTTGGACATCAAGTCCCCGGCCCAAACATCTGTTGTGATCAAGACACGGGTTGTACCATCTCGAAACTCTCCCATAATCGCATCTCTCTCTTTCTGTGGCATGTCTCCATGCATTGCTGATACAGTAAAATTATTGCTACGCATCTTTTCAGTTAGCCAATCCACCTATCAAATTGAAGTAGGAAAAAAAATCAATTTCCGCAAATCAAGAAAGAGATACATGTACCTAGCAGCAAATACCAAAACCAAGGGGCAAGACGATATCCTTCTTATGCCTCTTAGTGCTTTATAAAGGTCTTAAATGGTAGGATCAAGGAAATTAAAAGGAAGAGAACAGTTTATGCAAAAGGATCAAATGATCCTGTATCGTACACATGCACCAAGTGGACTTCACTGTAACAGCAGAACATATTCCATCCTAGTTAAATAAATCATTGAAACGCCCTCCTATTATAAAAATAAATGGTCCAATCAAAAATAACCTTTGTCAAATAAACCCAATAACAGGAATAGAACCTTCCTAGATTCTCATCAAAGGGGAAAGAAGGTACCTTTCGCTTCGTATTACAGAAGATAACAGCTTGTGTAATTGTAAGGGTATCATAAAGATCACACAGAGTATCAAATTTCCACTCTTCTCTTTCAACCGCAACAAAAATTGCTTGATTCCCTGCAAGCAAAGAAAACTAAGTTAGCCAAACTACAAATCAGCAATCACTCAACCAGCATGAGATGAACAGGAAAACAGTTACCTCCAATGTCAACTCATCACGTTTCACAAGAATCCTCACAGGATCAGTCATGAACTTGTTTGTCATCTCAAGGATTTCATGTGGTAGGGTAGCAGAAATTAAGACAACCTACATTGGTAAATCTTCGCAAGTTAACAACTAATCTTTAGATGCACAAGACTAGTTTATGCATGTCTTGCAACTCAAAGACAAAAACATCCAACACAAAAAAAGGAAAAAAAAAAAAAAAAAAAAAAAAAAGGTATTACTTTATATCCAATATACAGAATACGTTGACTACATTCACAAAGAAAGAAACGCAAATGCAACACTTTCTAACAACCCAAAAAAAAATAAAAAAGAACAAACATCGCATCCCATTGTCAAAAGCAAATTCAACCCATAAGATCCAAATATCTTTGATTGCTGAAACACTTAGGGAAAATGCTAATATGGGAACAATCCATTAAAACACCCAAAAAAAGGGACATTCAAACAAACCGACCAGTAAAACAGTCACAATGTGAAAATTTTGAAAATAGTGAGTTAGTCACAGTAAACAAAAAGTTCAAAACCAGTACAATGAACTCAACAATACTGAAAGAGCATAACAAATGAAATAGAATACCTTATCAAAAGGCATATGAACCAAAAGGCAACAAAATGAACATCATATGGATGCCAACAAATCAAAGGAAACCATAATCTTAAGCACATGCTTCGCTTTAAAAACAAATAGGCAGATGAGCAGGCAAACCTACATATATATGGGTTAAATATATGCACAGAGAAATAAACCTGAAGCTCTGGTGGAAGATATCGATATACATCATAAATCTGATCCTTGAATCCTCTGCTCAACATTTCATCAGATTCATCCTGATAACAAGCAACAAAAACCATACATTGTAGTATACATAGAGAAAAGACGATGAAAGAAAGTAGTAAGAACTCAAACACAACAGAGACAAATGGGGAAACTGAAAGAGATTACTCACAAGAATTAGTAATTTAATCGCTCTGGTGCGCAGTGTTCTCCTCTTAATCATGTCACAAACCCTTCCAGGAGTTCCAGACACCACTTGAACTCCATATTCCAGTTGCCTAATATCCTCACCAACACTTTTCCCTCCAATGCACGAATGAGCTTGAATATTTATGTAACTCCCAATTGCAAGTATTACTTTCTCAGTCTGAGTCGCCAATTCCCTTGTTGGTGACAAGATCAATGCCTGAACCCTGAGATTCAAAACTAAAAATATATAAATAAATGCTGATAAGTGATTTCTAAAAGAAAATAGCTAAGAAACACCCCAAGTCATACTTCCATACGTGCACAACTAAGCAATAGTCCTGAAAATGATGATTGGGACAATATTCAACATTTCTAAACCACCAATTGCTCGGTTTCCATTTCGGTCCACTATTAAAAACACGGCTCAAAGCAATAATTTAAATGGTGAGTGGTTTATTTGAATGAAAGACTAAGTGCAACCAAAACATAGGGCACAACAAACCATTCCTCCTCCACTATTTGCCAAACTGAATATCACATCCTCAAAGGAGGCAATTACAAAATGTCGAATCCTTTTATTTATGTATTGAAAACATAAAACAAATTTTAGAACGAAAAAAGAAATCAGACGGAAAAAACAAACAAAAAATAAAAAATAAAAAGGAATTAATAGCTAAATAGTCTTTTTTAAGTAGTTTTTTAATACATGACCGAAGTTTTTAAAAATGAGTTAAAAGGTCCTTTTTTCTAAAATATTCAATCAATTTCCTAAATGGTCAATCAATGATTAACCTACACTAATTAACCATAATGTAAATCCCCAAATTTCATAATCAAAGTGATTGACTTCACCAATTTTAATAGTCAATCCTGATTAACCAAACCTAAAAAATGACAAACAACTATTTTCCTAAATTAAAAAAAATTAGGCCATTATTAGATTAAGTGATTAAAAAAGATCATCCATCCTAATTTTCCTTAAAAAATAAAATAAAATAAGACATCAAAAATCTTATATGCTCCTAAAAAGCCTAGCTACGGTTCATCTGACGCATCCGACAATATTTCAATTCTACTCCAAATCATATTTTCTCAACGTAAACATAAAAACACAAGCCCCAGACCTAGAACAATATTGTTTGCTCTAGAAATCCTAATGTATTACATGAAGCAAGCGAATTTTACTTATGAAAAAAGAAAAATTAGGGTTTCTGATAATCAAAAGTTCGTTTATGTCGATAAAGCGAAACTTACTCTCTGGTGGAAGTGTCGACGAGCTGACAGACTGTGAGAGCGATCATGGAGGTCTTTCCCGTACCAGACTGTGCCTGGGCGATGACGTCGCGACCCTCGATGATGGGCCTGACGGCTCGCTGCTGGATGGCGGAGGGCTTCTCGAAGCCATAGCCGTAGATTCCTCGGAGGAGATCGTCCTTGATTCCCATCTGGTCGAAGCTCAGAATCGGCTCGATCCCTCCGTCGTAACGAAGTCGAGCTTGTCGTCAATCCCCGAGCCGCCCCCCCTTCTGGCGGTGCGGTTAGCCGGAACCACGCTGGTTGCAGCGCCAGATGCCATTGCAGTCGAGATTGAGATTTGGATGGCGGTTTCTAGGGTTTACACGATTGCGCCAATTCGGGATATTGGTAAGGCGAAGAGGGAAAAGAAATTCGTGAAAAGTCCTTTAAAAAAACCCTTGAAGCCGTTTGGGAAACATCCCGTCAAATTACCTTTATTAAAATAGTCAAACGGGAGTCCGGTGTTTAAACTCATTTTAAATTAAATTATATTTTTTTATTTTAATTTTTATCTTTTTTGAATAATTTTTTATCTTTTTGAAAAGTCAACAAAAATTATTATTTAAATTAAAAATCTTAAACTAAACTCATTCACTAAACACCACCTAAGTTTCTAAAAAATACTATTTAAAAAGGGGAAGTATGTTATACAATCTGTTTTTGTACTTTATTAATAAAGTTTATTTTTAAACATTTCATATATAATTAAACTATCGAGATATTATTTGTATACGATAATTATAATGCATATTATCTCGTTGTATTACATAAAAAATAAAAAAAAAATAAAAAAGACCCTCAACGTGTTTGACTGCTTACTCGTGGTTCACCAGGTTAGGGGCAGCATCGTTAAAAGTTGACTGGCAGGGGGGCATCACCAAAGGTCATAAAGGCGAGTCGAGATCAGGGGAAGGAGGAATCATCAAAGGTTGCGAGGGCGAGCCAAACAAAGATCAGGGTCGAGATCCGATGGGGGGGCCAGATCTGGCACCTGGGTCGCGTGTGAGGTGGCCCAAATCTGGTGCCTGGGTCGAGTGTGGAGGGGGTGGTCGCAGAGAGATCATCGCTCCAGATCTGGTAGGGGGTTCATTGTCGAGGGGTCAACAAAGCCAGATTTGGCGTGGAGGGCTTATCGTCCGAGGCAGGGGGAGCTTGGGCCATGGGACGAGGGGGGGCTTGGGTTGCAAGGGCGCTCGTTGTCCGGCGGGGAAGGCCCTAGGTTGCCGGAGGGCTCGTTGTCTAGCGAAGGACACTAGGGTAGCGAGGCCGGCAGCAGGAGGGCTTGGGTCACACAGGGGCAGGCCTCATCGACAGAAGAAAATGGTTTTTTTTTTAATTTAAAATTTATTTTTTAAAATTATTTTTTAGTATATAATGCTATAAGAAAAGGTGCATCATAAGTTTGATACATAAGCAATATCTTAACCATTGAAATTCATCAAAATATCATAAAGTAAGCTCTATTGATATGATATATATAAATGAGACTCTACCACAGACTCTCCTATTTAAAAATTTGGTTAAATTATTTTATTGTTTTTGTTATAATGTCATCTTTTTTATTATTATTATTATTTCTTAAGAGAAAGTATGCGGTAGAGTCTCATTTATATACCCTATCATAGACCTCACTTTATGATCGTTCAATGAATTTCAACGATTAAGATGTTGCTTATGTATGAGACTTATAATGTACCATATCTTATAGTATTATATACTAAAAACTATTTTAAAAAAGAAATTTAAAAAAATAAATAAACCGTTTTCTTCTCCCCCCCCCCCCTCGTGTGACCTAGGCCCTCTGCCGCCGACCCTGCGACCCAGGTGCCCCCACCAGACGACGAGCCCCCATGACGACCCAGGCATTCCCCCCCCCCCCCCCGCCCCCATGACCCAAGCTCCCCCCTCCCATGACCCAAGACCCCTCTCTCCAGACGATGAGCCCCCCATGCCAAATCTAGCCCCCCTGAACCCCCAACGATGAACCCCCTACCAGATCAGCCCCTCCCACCTGGCAATGATCTCCCCACAAACCCTCCCCCCTACGCTACCCAGGCGCCAGATTGGGGCCCCCAATCGGATCTGGACCCCGATCTTGGATCGACTCGCCCCCGCAACCTCTAACGATCCTCCCTCCTCATCTCGACCCAGCCCTGCAAAATCTAGTGATTCTCCCCCCTCCCAGAGACCTTCAACATTGCCACCCCCAGCCCAGCGGATCTCGAGCAAGGAGCCTAACACGATGAAGGTTGTTTTTTAATTTCTTTTTTATTATTATTTTTAATTTATTGATATGTAATACAATGAGATAAGATATATTATAATTGTCATACACAACCAATATCTTAACTGTTTGATTATATCTAAAAGGTTTAAAAATGACCTATACCAATAGGGTATATAAAAATGGCCATACCACAAACTTCTCCATCTCTTAATTTATTACTTTATTTTAGGGTAAAGCTGCGGTAAAACCATTTTTATATACCTTTTCGAACGGTTGAGATGTTATTTGTGTATCATAATTATCATACACCTTACATCATATTAATATAGATTAAAAAAAAAAAAACACATCCTTTCCCTTCCCCGACACCAGCAACTTCCCCGTCAACGTCGGCAATGGACCCACCAGACCAGATCTGCCCCCCCCCCAAACGCCGACAGCCCCCCACCACTTTCGAAGCTGACCAGACCCCCCTTCCCCCATAGCACTCTAGCCCCTACCCCCCACCCCCCTGAGCTCGAGCCAGACCCCCACCCCCCACCGCGCTTGAGCCCCCCCTCCCACGCCCCTCGCCATACCCTCGACACTCTAGCCCCCCTTCCCCCCGCCCCCGACGCTAACCAGACCTCCATTCTCCCCCGCACTCTAGCCAACCCCCCCAATCCCCAACGCCAATCAAACCCCCCTCACCCCTGACGCTGACCAAACTCTCCCCACCCCCTGGCGCTCGAGGCCCCCCATCCCGACCTCAGTAACGGAAATTTTTAAATTTTCTTTTTTTTTTTTTAATTTCTTAATCAAATACTACTATAAAGTAAGGTGTATGATAATTACCGTACACAAATAACATCTCAGTCGTTCGATTACATCTGAACGGTTTAAAAATGAGTTCTATCGATAAGATATATACAAGGGACTTTACCACAGTTTTATCATTTCTTTTATTCTTTCTCTTTTTTTTTTTTCCTTTAACTTTTTCAAATTTGTCTTTTTTATTCTCTTATTTTTAATTATCATAAAAAATTTTTAATAGACTTACTTTCTTAATCAAATTTGCCATATAAAATTTTTGTTGCGATATCTTAGCACATATGTCAAAATTTGTTACATCATTGAAAGATATAACATTTATGTTTATAAATTCAATATTTATGTATGCGGTTTACACATGATTTTGAACTAGTAATAAAAATAAAAATAAAAATCCTTGGGCTTTTTTTTCACTCTTTTGCAGGTTTTTTTTTTTTTTTCGTAATACTTTTGGCGGTACTTACATGGAACAATTTGATAAAATCAAATAAGTGAAATTTTTGTCGTAATTATAATCAAATATGTCATGACGATGATGTACGAATTTTTTTGTCCAAGTTTTGTTGTTTGGAAGCATGCAAAGACCTCTGATTAAGTAAAGAGTTTTTTCTGATATATTAGAATTTAGTATACATTTTTAGGATTTTTGTGGATATTATTATGTGTATTGTGGATTTATATATATATATATATATATATATTGAGGAAAAACAATAAAAACGTTAATTATCGCAATAAAAGGTTCAGATTTTCCACCCCCAGCCCTGTAGTCACCCCTTCCTACCCAGCTCCAAGCGAACCCATACCGCCGATTATGCGCCTTTCTTTTTCGTCCAACGAGAGTGGTGTTCCTGCCCCGTGACAATGGGGTGGAGATGACATTGAGGATAATGCTTGGTGGAGTTGGGTTAATTAGGGATGATACCTCGTCGACTCTAAGTTTAAGGGACGATTTACGACTTTCCCATGAAATCTTGGATTGTTTATTAAGAAGTATAATTTATAGGTTTTGTGTGATTGATTTTCTTGATTTAGAGGGAGAGGCCAAGGATGTGCTAAGACGGTGCAAGTGTTGACGACGGTCTGAGTGCTAGAAATCGAATTGTGAGTCCACAATATTGTAAGAAAAATTATAAAAATGATAATTAAAAGTATCAACTCACAAAGATTGTTTTAATTAAAATCCTATTGAACGCCAAAACATGATAGAAGCAAACACCGATAATAAAATGCACACACACCAATAATAAAAGGACCTAGGTTTTTAATCCCTATGTTTACTAATCTAATTTTATCATTCAAGTGGAAGTCAAGAACCCTAATATAGTGTCTTCCAACGGTCTAATAAGACCTTTACCAACTAATTCAAGATATTTCTATGCGAATCAAACTAAGCAATGGTTCGTTACGGTTAATGGTTCTTAATTAACGACTACATAAATCATATAAGTATTTTTCTATCCCGTATAATTTACGATATTCTAATCAAAGGCAACACTCAAAACCTGGCATCTTCCAATTTTGGTTAAAAGTTCCTAGACGATCAATCAATTGATCAGGTTAATTAGAAGCATCCAACGCATAGTAGAATAATCAATTTCAATTATAGATAAAGTGGAATTAAATTCAACAAAAAAATTTTTAAAAATTCATAATCAGATCCATTAGAAGCCTAAAATAAAATTTTTAGTTCATATCGAAATATACAAAATCAAACATGATGTTTCATATGATAACAAATTTACCAAAAAAATTATATTATAATGAAAACTAAGGGTGTGTTTAGTTGGAGGAATGGAAGGGTGGAAAGATTGACATGTGGAAACTGAAAAATAACATTATTCGGTTGGATGGAAAGAGGAAAGAGCGGAACTAAAGTAATTATTGTGAATCCTTAGGGCCAAGAAAAAAATTCTTTTTACAAATGTCAATGGATTGGAATGGTACAGAATGAGAAAAAAAAAATTTGTTCTTCTAATTTTTTTTTTAAGGTAAAAGTCATTAAACTAAAAAGTCTTACAGACACCAAACATAATGCGGATAACCCCGTGGTATGCAATACAAAGCACTCAATAAAAGCTGGGTTCATTAATAAAATCTGATGAAGCACAAGGAAACGATGTAAGACGAGACCTAATATCAGAAAAATTCCTCAACACATCAATTTGAGCACGCATAAGGCTCTTTTTGAAACTACTCCAATTGATGGAAGCTTTCGATCCATCGAGAGCATGTAACATGTAATACCTCATAACTAGCAGAACTTCGAAATCGCCAAGACCGAAATTTCGCTGACAAAAAACAAACTCAAATGATAGGAGAATCACCTCCATTATTACACTAAAAATACTATAAACTATATGGCGGAAATATCAACATATTTATTAGACTAAAACATTAAAAAACTACAGACTAAAGCACAATCATCACAAGTCTTCAATGAAAGTGCAACCGACAAGAGGATCATCAAAGTAAGAGGAACGCTTTATGGGACAAGTGGCGAAGCTGATAAGATACCTTCAAATAGCAGAACGTGAAATACACGCGCTACCACCATCGGCATTTGGAGACAAAACCACCACCTCCACAACAAACTCACCATCGTTCAGGACAAAACCCATAAAGAGTATAACCGCCAAATGAGAAAAGCGTCACAAAACGCCTCCAAGCCATTTGGAAACCATTATCTAAATGATATCAAATCCGCTCTAATGAAGCCACCCCAGCAAACACAGCCACAACCATCAAAAAACTCACAACAATACGAGCCCAGTGACCAATACTTAAGGCTGAAGGTCCGATGACACGTCGGAGGCGGTCCCGAAACCCTGTTCTACTCACACTCTCCTTTTCTCTTTTTCTCATTTCCTAGGGCCGACTGCTTCTCTATATGTCTAAACCTTTCTAATATTAATCTTCATCAACATCAAAAATTTATGGAACATTAATAAATCTAATTGTTTCTTCCTCCATCCATTTATAAAATTTTATATTATATTAGTTTTTTTTTTTTTTTGGTTCAAACTGCAAAGCCATAATACACTAGCTTAAAATGTATATACAAGGTAACCTATTGTCCATTTTTTTTATATACACAAACAAAAACATACACACATTTCTCACGAAAAAATTGACTAGTGCACAAAAAAGTCAAAATAATCTTTGTTTAGGTATTTCAACACTGTCCCCTAAACTTGTTATTCTTTGACAAATTGTCCTCCAAACCTTTTATTTTAGCAATTTACCCCTAAATTTAATAAATTGTTATAATGTACCCATTTAGTTAATTTTACATTAAATTTAAGGCTTGAAATGGAAAGATTTATGTTAAGGTTGTATTAAAATTGAAAATGTTTTTATTAGAAATGGAGTTTTCGTTTTCACATAAAGCATACATAGGTTTTGTCATGACTAATTTAACGGAAAATAAATTCGTAAGAGACACATTGAACTAATTTAACAAGTTCAAGAACAAATGATCAAAATTAAAAAGTTCGAGAGATAAATTGTAAAAAAAGATAACAAGTTTGGGACGCATTAGTGCTAAATACTAGGTATGTTCAACCGAATTAAGCTGCTTATTCTAAGTAAAGTGCAAACCAAACCAAAATTTTTTGGTTTGAAGATTTTCAAACCAAACCAAACCATTTCATGAATCAAAACCCAAACCAAACCAAACCAAACCAAACTGATTGCAATTGGTTTGGTTTGGTTTTTCAATTGGTTTGAACTAGTATTTATCAATATCTTTTTAGTCATAAATAAAATAAAATCAAAATATTAGAATGATAAATATTTCTATATTTTATAAATCAAATATGTTAATGACTCAAAATCAAGTATGAAAATCAAAATAAAACACTCATAATTAAAAGTAAAGCATTCTTAATAAAACTACAAAAATATATAAATTAAATATAAATGGGCTTTTAAATATGCACAATACATTTTAATAATATATAATAAACTAATTATGATTAAGATAAACTGATCAATTACATTTTGTAAACATACATAGGTAATTTTAAAAAGATATATATATGTAATTTTAATTAGAAATCGGTTTAATTTAATTTAGTTTTTTCTAAGAATAAAATCACAAACCAAATAAATTTAGTTGATATTTCAAAATTCAAACCAAATCAAATCAATTATTGTGTGATTTGATTTTATCGGTTTGATTGGTTTTGGTCTTCAATTATATAAATACAGTCGGCGCCAAACCAACAAAGGCACCTTCCCTTTCGTTTTCTTTTGGTTTTCCTTTTTGTTAAAATATATATATATATATATATATATATATTCCTTTCATTAACTGTACTTTGATAAGCACGTGTTTATTAATAGGGTCGTTGGGAACCCCTTGCAAGAGTTCCCCAAATGAAATTGATTTCTAATGAAAACTGTCAGGAAAAAAAAGAGGGAAGATTGAGAACACAGGATTGAGGATGGTTTTCCACTTGCTATATGTCTAAATATAGCTCACAAATGAGAAGCAAAAATTTTCTGCCGCCAACAGAACATTCCTCTGCTAGAAAAAAAAACTTCAAATTTACAAGACTGTATGTGGTATGGCTCATTAGCTCAAATGTAAAACCAATTTTCTTGGCGAGACTTCCTTCTCTGGTATATACTTAATGTATCGTTTTTGTTTTCGAGCCTGCGGTGGACAACGCCGATTCTTCGAGAGTTCAAGACTTCCAGCTTTAAAATGTTAAACCTAAGAACAAAGAATGAACTATGGCGCATTTATAAAGCTATTCCTCACAAGCAATCGATATGAACTTCTCAAGAAAGAATCAATGCGGCAACAGGGTGGGGTTTAGCACTGAAAATTAGTTATTCAAGCTCTATTGTGAAATGTCAAGGATTGAAGATGCTCGAACTGCTGATGTTGAGTGCAAATAGTACTGATACGCCTGTTACAACAGCAAGCCAAAATAAAGCCGCTCCTGAAATTGCCAGGTTTTTTAACCATGCATCAATGTTAAAATACATATATATATTTATATATATATATATATATATATATATTAAACAAAACTCTTAAGGCAGTAGGAAAATTACCTCGAGAAACTTCTGACCCTTCAGCGGGATTTTGGGACGCTGATTTGACATCAAGAGCACGTGATCTTGAGAACGTCGTCCCTGTACTTGAAAGGTCATTTGAACCTTTGGTACTTCCCGCCTCAGATGCCACAATTCCTAGAAATTCTTCACTAACAATTAAAGCGGCTAGAACGTCCATAAATGACTCTTTATCAGTTTCTTTAGCATACTTTGTTCGATCCTTTACAAAAGAAGCAATTGGTTCAAAAGACTCGGAGAACTCATCATCTGAATCTGAAGCATCTATATCAACGAATTCTGAGCCAACTCTTTCATCCTCTTCATCCTCAACATATGCCTTATACGTCAATCGAAGTAGTATCTCTCCAGAAGATCCCTTTCTAAACAGTTGCCAACCGCCTTGCAAGACCACAATCCTGTCCGTTGGCACAGTGTCTTGAAGTGATCCAAGATCAACCTAAATTTCAGAGTGTTCACAGCTTATAAATATATTAGATTTATAAAGTAATAACTGTAAAGTATGGTCGAAAAAAACTGTAAACTATGGTTGAACTCAACTCCCTATTTCCACACTAATTTTTCATGAATATAGTCAAGTTCATGAATAAACCACTTCTACATGATTTGGTCAAGTCGTTCCTACTAACCCTCCTCAAAACTGTAAAGCCATGTCAACCATAACAGAGCTATCGTCCTCAGCTACAACTAGATCAACTAGATTAAACCGAGGAAAGGCGGCATACACCAAATTTAACTAAGACATTGTTCCAGTCTTTTGGTGTAAAGATTGCCGACCAACTCCACATGAAACTAATACAAATTAAGAAACATGTAACTCAAAAACACGGAGACAAAGACAATGAGAACCAAAAGCAGATAAAATTGTGAACAGTCGAAAACAGAGATCAAGGAGGTGGAGATGTTGCTGCACTTAAATCATTCTTTTACATGTACTAGTTGAAACGCGTGCAGAGCACGTGTAAGGCTCAATGATGCGTTTTGATACATCATTTCAATAAAAAAAAAAACATTTAATTATAAATACAAAATTTGAAGACCACATTACACTTATTTTTCTTCCTTCCAAACACCGATTTATTTTAAATTGTTATTTCAAAATGAATTTTTTCATTTGAAGATAGTGTATCAAACGGCCACTCAATTGAAGAGAGCATAACCTAGTATTGTTAATATATATATATATATATTTTTAAAAGGAAAAATAAATTCCTCCTGAACTTTGTCACTGGTGTCCATATGCCCCTGAACTATGAAATGTACCTATTGTGCCCTATGAACTTTAACATGTGTGTTATGTTACCGCCTCAGTTGGTTACCGCTAGTTTTTCCGTTTTCCTTAATGTCAAAATGCCCCCTGAATTTTGCTTTTGTGTCAAAATGCCCCATGATCTTTACATTTGTGTCAGAATGTGCCTAATCTTTATTATTTGTGTGAAAGTGCCCCTAATTTTTAATATTTATGTCAAAGTGTTCCATCTATCTTATTTTATTTATCTAATATTATATAATAACCTAAATTTTTTAGAATATGTAAAAAAATTATTTTTTCTACTAAAAGAAAATGTATCTTTTTTTACCCACTTTATTTTCATTTTTATTTTCTTAAACAAAATAATTGTACAACTTATGTTCATTATTTTATTGTAATATTACAATTTTTAATTTGATTATGACTGATAATACTATATCAAAATATGCAAACCAATCATTTTTTAAATTAAAAAAATATAACTAAGAATGGGTATTAAAGTAAATTTACAATGCTTATTTTCATTATAGGTTTAAGCAAACACATGAATGAAATTCATTATAGCTATGATTTCAAATTAAGTAAGCCAAGTAAACAGCGTATTTGAAATCTAAATCCTGCATCTGAGTCCAACCAACTATGGTTACGTATAAGTAAACTCATAACTCAAAAAAACTTGAATTAAAATAAGTAAAATAAAAAAATGAGTTAAAAAAAGATGCATACCACTTTATTAGAATAAAAAAATTTTTTTTTTACCTATTCTAAAAAAGTTAATAATTATTAGGCAATTATACAATGTTAGATAATTAAAATAAGATAAATCGGGCAGTTTGATTCAAATATTAAATATCAGGAGGTTGTTTCACACAAATATTAAAGATTAGGGGGCATTTCGACACAAATGCAAAGATTAGGGGTATTTTGACACAAAAGAAAAGTTCGGGGGGTATTTTGACATTAAAGATAATGAAAAAACTAACGGAAACTAACAAAGGGGGTAACTTGAGACACATGTTAAAATTCAAGGGGAATTTATGACATTTTTCCATTTTAAAATGTCTTGACGTGGATATACGAGAAAGTTGTTTAAATAGATCAGTAAAAATTTATTTCAGTTGAGTAATAAAAAAGTATTTATGAATGTTGTGTTTGATAAAAAGAGATAATGAAAGAGAAATTAAAATTTTAAGAGGATATCCGAAAAAGACAAAGAAAATAGGAGCGTTAAAGTTTGTGTTAGATATCGTAAAAATATACTATAATAATTTTAACTTATATTAATAAAACTAATGGTGTGTTTGTCACACCATTTCAAATTCAAAATATTCATTTTATTTAAAATCCAAATCCAATTTTTCAAAATTTGCATTATATTCACTTTTCTCTCTCAAATATCCCTTCACTAAGTGAAAAAGTAGGAAGTAAAATATTTATAAATTTTTTGAAACAAATACATATAGAGATTAGAGTAAAATTGCAAAAAAAAATAATAAAAATAATAATAAAGGTGAGGGAAAAATTTATTTAAAATATATAGAGTACTTTTTTAAATTATCAAATAGCATGTTTTAGAAAAACGAAAAAAACAAAAAAAACAAAAAACAAAAACATGTTAAAAAGAATACCAATGATGTGAGTAAACAAAAATAAGAAAAAAAGAAAATTAAGAAAACAATTTTAGTGTGATGAAGTAAATGAGAGATAAAATCTTCCACATGAAAAACGTAGAAGGAAAAGAAAGAACAGATGCAACCATTAGATAGAAAGGGGGGGAAAACAAGGGAAAAATACTGGAAAAGAGCTAGAAAGAACCATGAGTTGACAAATGTAAGAAGAAAAGAAGAACAACATTGACTATTTTACATATGTTAGGATATGTATGTATGTCTGATAATTAAATGGAAACAGAAACAGGAAAAGGAAAGAAAGCAAAGAGTTAATAACAAAGGCCAAAAACAGGCCATCACAAAAAGTACATGGCACCTAGCCCCCTATAACGTCCATCCAATTCAGAGCAATCAAAGAACAAGGAAAACTAAAGCTTTATCAGTCGAAGCCCACAAGGAAGCTGAAAATTTTGCCTTTCAAACAAATCCGACACTCCCATTGCCTCATCTTCAAACTTTTTACCGGTTTTCAGAATGATTTTAGCCGCACTTGAATCATTCTGAAACCAGAAATTCAAGTTGGGCTGTTCAAATTGATGACAATAAACCATAGCATCCCAAGTCCATTACAGGCATTGCAAAACAGGAAAGGAATCACAATCTACACGTCTGGAAGGTTCTTCTTTTTCTCATACTACATCCACTCATGTTTAACATTGATTGAAAAGTTCGATCCTACGGAAACTAGTAAACATAGTATGCAGTAAAATGGTTGGCTCATTTCGAAAAAGATCAAGATCTTTAAGAATTATGGTGCTTTACCTCTGCTGTGCCAATGGTTAAATCTGCAAATCCAAGAAGAGAATCCTTCACTTGAATGTTTAACTTTTGCTTTCTAGGGTTTGCAACTAGCATATGAAAATCCTGTCCACATACAAATGATTACAGTTACTTACAGAGATGGTAAACTTTAAAATAAGAAAAATTAACAGCGAAAAGATTAGTCCACTAGTATTTTGAACGGTTTCTCTTAAGGACAATGTAGTGGATGAAGCAATAATGCTAAGGAGCTTCACCTGGTTCCAAATTGGCTCACCAGGGGGTCCGGTGATAGTAGTTTGGCTGTTCTTTTTACTATGTATGACTTGATCCCCTAGGTTTAGAACAACAAATGGATCTGTCTTTCCTGGAAAGAAAATTTATAGCCGGAAAAAAAAAAAAAGGAAAGCAATCAAATATATGGTTTGATGAGATGCATATTAATAAACAGATTCTGGCAAAGAGAATATGATGCTAAAACTTTAACTGACTAGATAGCAGCTTCTAAATTCATATTTCATGCGCCACATAAGGAGCAAAATTCTCAATGACTTGAAGCAACTTAAAATTTCACCAGTTCCTAAACTACACTGGTTCTCTCTCACAATCCATCGCTACACAAGGGTATGTAATTCTTACCATATGGAACATAAGAAAGCTTCCGGGCATCGACAAGGGTCACCGATAGCTCTCCAACAAAGTCCTTGTTTCCTTCTTGCTCCCCTGATTTTGGATCAGTTCCATCAGGGCCAACAGCTTTACCTTTTTGAAAATCTAAAACAATCTTCTTAGGGCGTACGAATAGGCGTGGCAAATCCTCAGTAAGAAGTTTTTTCAAAAACCTAGAAAAATATTCAATTGAGATATATGTAAAATGGGTGGAGGAGAGCAAAAAAGGAGTTACAGACCCACAAGAGACAAGATATGTTTAAAACATAAAAAGAGACAGAATTGACGTTTTCTACTCTTAAAAATGAAGATTATGGAAGTCAACCTGAATTAATTTCTCATCACAGTCAAATTATGAAAAATTCTTCCTTGCTCCGTGTCTCTCTCCCCTCTCTCTAGATACACATTATTTTCGCATAGATATTTGCACACACAGATCAACTATATATATGTATTTATGGAAGGATGTGGACACAGAGTGTGTTTGAACTCTATATATGCATGAAAAACATAGAGCTTTTAATGTAACAGAAAACAAGTATTCGTCAGGTAGTCTTTCCTCTCAACTCCTAAGGCTATAGAGGAAGAATACAATGAAGCACAACAAACAGAGATTCAAATCTTGATAAATTAACATTACAACAGTCTGCAAAATCTCTTAACATTAGAACAGTATGCAAAATCACCTTGTCAACATGGAAGAATTTACGCAAATAAAAGTAGACACCCAAACAAAGAAAGAAATTGTGAACAAACTTAAAACCATAACAATAGTAGTAGCAGTTATACCATTTATATGTGCGAATGAAATAAAAATTAAGCAAGTAGTGCGTTTGTGCAAATTAGAATAAGGTTGTTCAAGACAAAGTTTCCTTACATTGAAAGAACAGGAATTGCTGATATCGCCCATTGCATGCAGACAAGAAGAAAGAGAAAGGGCAAACAAAATATGTCAGTATCTTCCATTCAAGCCTTAACATAAACGGAAGGAGGGAAAAAAAAAAGCAGCATACTTCTCCCAATATATGTTAGTATGTTCCATTTTGGACGATTAATCCCTCATGAAAAACAGCATATTTATCATAAAAGGTTATTTAAAGCTACATCGACTGATTAAATGAAAGCTTCATTGAAAGTTTCTATAAACTTAGGAATCAGTTTTGCATAATTCTGCCCAGATTATGGTTGTGGAGACCTGCTGCCCACATATACATACATAATAAATGAATAATTTTCATTACAAGCCTTTTCAGTTTTTCAGTCTGAGTTATAAATATGTGAGAGAGATTCTTCTTGCGCTAACAATTGTATAAGAAAGATAGTAGTGGACAGAATCTGGACTGGTACTACAAGGGTGACAATAGTAGATGGCAAAATTATTTCATTTTTGTCTAGCTAGGTGAAACAGATGCCCACAATCAGTAGATACTAATATCTGAAATTTGTGTGATGTAAACATTAATAGAATACAATTCTGCAGAAGAAAAAACCGGTCATGGGTGAAAAATCTTGGCCTATAAATCATATCAAGTTTGCGAGCACCACTGAAGCAACATTTACAAAACTAAATTAATAACTTCTTTTATTTTAGGAGCTGGATCAACTAACAACCGCCACTCTGCCCATCTCTCTTCAATTTCTTTAATACGGTGGAGACCTTTTTTAACAAAAAATGGGGAAAAAAATCTTTGACTATTGTTGTTTTTTCAATTACGACTCATCTCAACCCAGACTCCAATTGCAACTGCTTGAGGCTGGAAACTTCACTCATCTAGCGTGGCATAAATTGAGGCTGGACACTTCAATCATTTAACGAAACATAAATTCCATTCAATCATGTGGTCCAATCTAAAACAATATTCCATTACTAGATCTTAAAAAACATATAACTCCCTATCACTCTCTTTAACATCATTCTCCTACTTGAAAATTGAATATCACATAGTTACACACTAGTCGATTTCCCTTTGTAAATCATACATCTCCAAACTATTTACTCCTCAACTCAATTGAAACTAGTCTATTCCTACCATTTTTTTTTAAGTGAGTCTATTCCTACCTTTCATTAGACCTAGAGACAAAATAAATTCCACCGCCAACAGAAGCAAAATGCATCAAGAAAGAAATTAGACATATTGCACTAGAGACTAATTCATACATGCAAACAAGAAAAGCTTAGAGAAGATTATTGTTGACGCATACCCATTAAATTGAACAAGCGGAATGGTGACAACTCAAATTTGATTTTCGGAAGTTTAACAAAAGCCCATGAAACAGCTCCGACAAAAGGCTCCGTTGGTATCAATCGTAGTTTGACCCAAAGTTCCCCGTCAATGTCAAAGTCTCGAACACCCACTGGCAAAACAATGGGTACAATCCCAAATTTTAGTGACAGCATTAGCAGCACACGTGCACCACCAGTGTAACGGAGGCCTATTTGATACCTAGAATCAAGGGACACATGATCAGTTGAATGCAACATCAGCATGCAAACTTGCTGTTTTTCAAATGTTAATGACATTTAGGTATTACAATAAGACAGCACAAAAAGGCGTTTGTTGAATACCAAATTACTCCATTGTCAGAAATATGGAAACCGCATCCCACCCAAGAAGTAACACGTAATTTAAACCAAAAAAGGAAATAACTTGACCTAAAAATAGTGAAGCTAGATTATGAAAAAAAACAAAAAACAAAATAAAAACAAAACAAAACAAAACAAAACAAAATAAAACAAAACAAAACCAAAACTAAATAAGGAACTCTAAATATCGAAGTCAATCCTAATTAATGTAGTAATTCAAGGAACCCGAGGTAGTTGCAAGTTTCATTGTGACAATAGTTATAACCTAGGTACTAAATCTCGAACTTAAATGCTCCTTAAGACCTATACAACCTCCATTAAAATAAATGAACCTCACCTATGCTGGTGCATCAGGAGCAACCCATCTTGGTTAAAATGTTTAACAGAATACCATAAAGTGGATTCTCAATTGTTAACGAACCCCTAGAATCTTTGAGTCCAAGCTCATATTCCTTAACCGGATGAAAATATATCAGACTTCAATATGACATAAGTGAAAGTAGTTCTGTTCCAAGTGAAAGAAAACAAAAAATAAAAAAACAACAAGAGATGGAGCTTATAAGTAGGGAAAAAACTATTAAGAACAACAAGAGATGGAGCTTAGAAGTAGGGAAATAACTATTAAGAACAACAAGAGAAGCAAATAATATAACAATGACGGATGACTTTTGCTGAAATACCCTCAACTACTAAAGAAAACCAGAAGCAACGCCTACACAGCAACATAGAAACACAAAACAAATCTGAGATTAATATGAACAAAAACAAACTGCTAAGGATTCCAATTGAGCGAAACATGATATAATTAGTCTTAAGGCACGCATCTTTTTTAGGCTTTTGCAGCATGCATCAGAAAACATCCCCGACACTCGTAAAGCGAAAGTTTATACCAATCAATGGCAAGCTAATTAAGCATGGGATTATACCACACATATTATACTAAAACTGAATCAACCATCCAATCAACAGCGTTTTAAATACACCAATTAGTTTATAACAAGTGTCAAATTGCTCGAGACTTAACATGATAAATCAGGACAACCACATAGACTCTCCCAACAAGTAAGCAATGAAAATTGAAACACTTCACTAAACTACAATAGAGGGCATAAATAACCAAGAATTGATTTGATAATAGCTCAAAATTAAGAAAGCGAAGGAATTCAAATACAAAACTCACTGTAAGTCATTGACACGGCGAGAGGTCCTTCTCTCCACATTCCTAACAGACAAAGGCTCATCTCCTAAAGAGAACTGCTTAATCTCAACCCTCTCAACATAATCAGGTTTCTTCAGATTATCAATGACCGGTTGAAGCAACCCAATGATCCAATTCTCAATCCCACCTCTATAAACCTTCCACAGTTTTCCCAACACCATGTTAACCCACTCAACCGACTCTTTCCTCTGCAAATCCTTCTCCAAAAACAGCGAAAAGCTTGTCGGCACCTGCGGCCACGCCTGCCCGATCCGAGCCTCCGCTTTGCTCCTCTTCCTCGACGTCCAAAGCTTATCGAACACCACGCCGAAGAAGAAGAAGAACACGAACAATCCAACGACGTTTCGATTCAGAGGCGGCGACGGAATCGGGTGGATTACGCCCAGCTGAGTTCTGAGCTTATCTACAATTGGGTCTTCTTGGAAGTTGGTGAAGTTCGACCCCATTTGGATCGTTGACTCCGGGGGAAAATCCTCACCGTCCAATTCATCGGACAGTTGCTTGACAACGAACGCTTTGGCGCCTTTTCGGGCTGATTTCGTGAGTCTGAGGTTCAAATTGCCGGGGTTGGAGCGGTCAGAGGAGACGGCGCGGGTTTGGAAATGGAAACCCCATTTTCTTCTGAAGCTCCTGTGGGAGAAACTGGCGATGAGGAGGTGCTTTCTGGTTCTGAAGATGTTGTTGTTGTTACTGGTTCTTCCGACGGCGGTGTTGGCGACGGAGCAGTATTCGTCGGCGTTTCCTCCACATGGACAGAGAAGAAGCGAGAAGTCGAAGCTCGCAGAAGAAGATTGAAAAATCATTTATCAGACCCAGTTCCGAAATGGGCATCAGAAATCGCATTGGTAAACATCAATTCCGAAAGAAAACCCAGAAATAACTTCTTCAATAATGGCGGAGAAATGGGTCCAAGTCAGTCAGCAGAGACGATGAAGAAGAAGAAGCATAGAGAGAGAGAGAGAGCGTGTGTTCACCAAAGAGAGAGAAAGTGGAAGAAGAGGAAACGTGAGGGAACGAGAGAGAGAGAGGTGGCTCGCATGTGTGTGAAACTTGTTTTCGTAATGATTTGAAGTTTTTGACGTTGTTTCTGTTGGAGCAGAAAGAGTTGGGCCATGGGGAGATTTTGGTTTCTGATTACACCGCCTCTCCACGCCTCAAAAATGTGTAAGACGTGGATAAATTTTTTTAAGTACTTTTTATTTTTCTTCTTCTTTTTTTTTATTTATTTCTTTTTCTTTTTCTTTTTCTTTTTCCTATGAACTTCCTTTTCCTTCACGGGCATTCCAAATTTTCCAGCAATGCGCACGTGGGTCGGAGCCGACGCGCTTTTCTGTTCTACTCTCACACTACCAATTTGGTGGGTTTTTCTTCCACCCTTTTGTAATGTTAAATTAAAATTTAATTGGATTATTTATGTAAAATTAAAGATATTGATTTAAAATATGTTTTTTTTTATTTATATATATGTTTAAAAGAATAATAATAAAGACAATATTATTCTTCTTAAATAATTGAAATTTACCAAATTAAGAATTCAAGAAAAAAAAAAAAAAATTACGTTTATTGTAAAGAAGGTAAACATAATTGCGTTGTAAAGAAGTCACCTATTAATACCAAAGGAAATTTGAAAAACATTATTTCTTTTAAAATTAGATTTCACATTAATAAGAATAAGCTAAATTAAAAAAAAAAAAAAAAAAAAAAAAAAAAAAGAAACAACCCAGAAAAAGTCTCGTTCCTTAAAAAGTCTCCTAGAACGTCTGTCTTCTGCAAACGGTAAATTCCTTACATCCTCCTTAAAACCAATTCCAGTCCTCATCTCTGAAACCCTAAAACCAAATTGTTTCTCCGAAAATGACATAAAAAATACTTCTAAGAACAAAGCCACTACTGAAGATAAGGCAACGTTTTTACCGATCTATCGAAAGAACTCACCACCAAGTTGTGAAAAAGATGATATGAGATAGGTGAAGGTTCAAAAAAAGTTGTGGACGGTGAAGTTGGTGTAGGACTCCAACGGTCAACCACAAGTAATTTGAGTTTTTTTTTTTTTTTTTTTTGTGGTTTTATTTTGAAAACTTTTTTAACGATTAAGAAACTTTGTTTCTTAAAATTAAAGAGTTGAAATTTCGTATAATAAATATGTTTTTATCATAAAGTTATGTTTGATTTCATTTCTATTAGTTTATACAAATAATCGTGTTTTTTCGTAAAGAATTCGATACAATTTGCCATGTTATTCTTCAATTTGTTTGGCTGAGACATAAAAAAAAATAGTCATTTGATTTGTAATGAATTTCACAAAAAAAAAAAGTTTTTTTATAAAGAATTCATCTTTTGTATAATAAATCAATTTTTATCATAAAAATAAGTTTGATTTTATTTCTAATTTTTTAATATAATACACAAAGTCTTAAATCTGGTATCTAATAGTATCCGGCAATTGAACTTCAGTTTATTTAAAAATGAATTCAGTTATTAGAAATGTAAATTCATGTAGAAGAAATGTAATTAAAGTGGATGTGAATTCCCCTTACTTCATATTTGTTTTTGCATGAATTCACATTCCTAATAACTAAAGTTTACATTTACAATAATTAAAGTTCACATTTCATATACCATTATGTACGAATTTAATATCATTCCCCTATAAATAATAGTGGTTTTTTTTTTTTTTTGTAAATAATCTGATACCAAGGTTTTTATTATAATAAAAATGGTTTTAATATAAAAGAAAAAATTATTTGCATATGTAAGAATATCAAAATGACTACCTTTGTGAGCATAAAAATAGATAACAAGATTTTTATCATAATGAGAATGAACCTTCTACAATGGGGTAAATTTTACCCCATTGATAGGGTAAAATTTTTTTACCCTTGGATTGAAATCGAAGGGTTAGAAGGACTAAAGTCCACCAACTTAAATCAAACCTTCCACATATAATACAAAATCCACCATCAAATTATAAAAAACAAAAACAATAACAATAACAAAGAAAACCATCGACTACATTCTTGCTGACAAGATCATGGGCAAGTTTCCAATTGCGATTCAGCGGTGTAGGTCTCAAGAGCTTCTTTCTGGCGACAAGGGACAACTTCAAGTGGGCAAGGGACGAGTTGGATCTCAAGCCTTCTCTCCGACGAGCTCTTTTTTTTTCTTTTTTTTTTTGAATTTTCAAGTGTCATAATATGTTTTAATCTTACAATTGTATTGGTGCACACTTTTAATCGAAACCATCCAAATATAATCTAATGGGTGAAATTTTACCCTATCATTGTAGAATTCCAATGATAATTGTTTTAACCCAAAAAAAAAAAAAGTAAGCAAATTAAAAAGAACAACTTTTAATCATAGAACAAGAGATTTGAAAAAAAAAAAAAATTTTTAAAAAGGGTACTGGGTTACTACTTTAATTGCTGCAAAATACATGACTAGCAAATATATTAAAGGAAATTCACATTTATTAAAAAAATCATCATTAAGGTTAAAAAAAAAAGGGAAATAAAATAATCAGTATAAAAATAAAGTGAAATCAATTACGATATTTTTTTTTTGTGGTTTTATTTTGAAAACCTTTTTAACAATTAAGAAACAAATTAATTTCATATAATAAATTCATCTTTATCATAAAGTTATGTTTGATATCATTTCTATTAGTTTATGCAAATAATAGTGTTTTTTCGTAAAGAATTCAATACTATTTGTTATATTATTGTTCAATTTGTTTGTTTGATACAAAAAATAACATTTGATTTGTAGTGAATTTCACAAAAAAAAAAAATGTTTTTTTCATAAAAAATTCATCTTTCGTGTAATAAATCGATTTTTGTCATAAAAATATGTTTGATTGTATTTCTATTAATTTATATAAATACACAGAGTCTTAAATTTGGTACTTAATGCTATCCCGCAATATGAATTTCAGTTTATTTAAATATAAACTTTAGTTTATTTGAATATGAGTTTCAATTACTTAGAAATGTGAGTTCATGTATAAGAAAATATAGTTAAAGTGGATGTGAATTCCTTTTACTTCACATTTCTTTTTGTATGAATTCATATTGCTAGTAACTAAAGTTTACATTCACAATAATTAAAATTCACATTATCAGATACCATCATGTACGGATTTAAGATCAATTCCATATAAATAATATTATTTTTTTTGTTTTTATTAATAATCTAATACCAAGGTTTTAATATAAAGGAAAAAATTATTTGCATCCATGAGAATGTCAGAATTACTACCTTCGTGAGAAAAAATATAGATAACAAGGTTTTTATCATAATGAGAATGGAGCTTCTACAATGGGGTAAAGTATTTTACCCCATTGATAAGGTAAAAATTTTTCACCCTTGGATTGAAATCGAATGGTTAGAAAGGACTAAAATCCTCCTAACTTAAATCAAACCTCTCACATATAATACAAAATCCATCATGAAATTATAAAATACAAAAACAATAACAATAACAAAGAAAGCCATCAATGACGTTCTTGCCAATGAGATCAGGGGCAAGTTTCCAATGGCAATTCAGCAGTGCGGGTCTCAGGAGCTTCTTCTCTGACGACAAGGGACAACTTCGAGTGGACACGACGATAAGTTGGATCTCAGGCCTTCTTACCGGTGAGCTCTTTTTTTTTTTTTTTTTTTTTTTGAAATTTTCAAGTGTAATAAAGTTTTTTAATCTTATAATTATTTTGTGCACGCTTTTAATCGAAACCATCCAAATAAATCTAATGAGTGAAATTTTTACCCTATCATTGTAGAATTCCTAATGATAATGGTTTTAACAAGAAAAAAAGTAAGCAAATTAAAAAGAACGAGTTTTCAATCATAGAACCAGAGATTTGAAAAAATAAACTGAAAAAAAGATACCTGGATTACTGTTTCAAATTGCCACATAATACATTACTAGTAAATTTATTATAGGAAATTCACATTTATTAAAAAAATCATCATTAAAGTTTAAAAAAAATAAAAATAAAATAATCAATATAAAAATAAAATGAAATCAATTATGGTAACTTTTTTTTTGTGGTTTTATTTTGAACACCTTTTTAACAATTAAGAAACAAATTAATTTCATATAATAAATCCATCTTTATTATGAAGTTATGTTTGATATTATTTCTATTAGTTTATGCAAATAATAGTGTTTTTTCATAAAGAATTCAATACTAGTTGTTATATTATTGTTCAATTTGTTTGATTGATGTATAAAAATAATCATTTGATTTGTAGTGAATTTCACCAAAAAAAAAAAAAACAAATAGTTTTTTTCATAAAGAATTCATCTTTCGTATACTAAATCAATTTTTATCATAAAAATAAGTTTGATCTTATTTCTATTAATTTATATAAATACACAGTCTTAAATTCGGTACTTAATGCTATCCAATAATTTGAATTTTAATTTATTTAAATATGAACTTTAGTTTATTTGAATAAGAACTTCAATTACCAAAAATGTAAATTCATGTAGAAGGAAATATAATTAAAGTGGATGTGAATTCTCCTTACTTCACTTTTCTTTTTGTATGAATTCACATTCTTAGTGATTAAAGTTTACATTCACAATAATTAAAGTTCACATTAAAAGATACCATCATATTTAGAATTAAGATCACTCCCATATAAATAATATTGTTTTTTTTTTTTTTTTTGTAAATAATCTGAGACTAAGGTTTTTATCATAATAAAAATGGTTTTAAAATAAAGGAAAAAATTATTTGCATCCGTGAAATGTCAGAATAACTACCTTCGTGAGAAAAAAAAAAAAAAAGATAATAAGGTTTTTATTATAATGAGAATGGAGCTTCTACAATGGGGTAAAGTATTTTACCCCATTGATAGGGTAAAAATTTTTTACCCTTGGATTGAAATCAAACGGTTAGAAAGTACTAAATTCTACCCAATTTAAACAAAAACCTCTCACATATGACACAAAATCCACCATCAAATTATTAAAAAAAAAACAATATTAATAACGAAGAAAATCTAATAACCGAATTTTTTACGGACTCGTGATTTTTTTAGAAATAATAGAAATCTAAGTCTGTAGCATGTATGACATTACGAAGCTCATGGTCTGATTTGATTATCAGAGTATGTTTGAGTTCTTATAAGTATTATGAGACTCAATAATAGTCAAGGATAAGTTCTTATGATGAAAAAGACAAAATCATGATATATAGTATTGTTCTAGCTAATGGATGGCCAGAATAATTTATGACATGATTAAGACGGTACTGTCATATTATAAGCAGTGTTGAAATTATACTGTGACCAATTGTCATTACGGATGTAGAATTAAAAATGAAGATTGGGATTGTTCTAGAATAATTAAGAATAATATTTGGAATAAGGAGGACTAAGAAGTTTTAAGTCATAAGAAAAACCTATACGCAGTCTAGTTAAGTGCAGTACTATTGATAGTTAAAACAGTATTGGTACATCTGGATTAGTAAGAAAATGGACTGCATATTAAGAAAAATGCCAAACATAGCCCTACTTGAGGACAACTCATCATAGATAATTATGTAATTTTGAGAATTTTTAATTAAGTGAATAATTATGAAAGGATTTTTTAACCTTAGACTTCCACATGGCCGGCCATTTTGAAGATATGGAAGGTAAAATTTTGTGTTGTAAGGACCAATCTGCAAGTCAAGGAGAATTTAAGAAAAAAATAATAATGGAAAATCATGAATTTTCCACCTATAAATAGAGGTGGATTGTGAGAATTGAACCATTTTAGTTAGTTTCCCAACTTCTAGTTCTTTCTCAACTATTCCTCTCTAACCTTAGATAAAAAAAAAAAAAAAAAAAAAAGAAAGAAAGAAAGAAAAGAAAAGAAAGAATAGAGAGAGAGAGAGAGAGAGCGGAGGTGATAGCCGATTGGTATGGTGGAGGTGGAGGAGTAAATTTCTCTCATCCCAAAGTCTAGAGCAACCTTTCCAAGCTTAGAGGTATTACTCTTGATCCTCTAACTAAGAATTTTATTATGTTTTGGTTTGTGAATTTATGTGTATTTCAAGTTATGAATTATAATAATATAAGCTAATGTTTCTTATTTTTCCCATATTATGGTCATTTATGATTGGTTTATACTAGATCTATGCTTAGGTTATCTTGTTTGTTAGCTCTAAGCATGGTTTGATTTTATACTCTAAGATAAGTGTTAAGGTTATGTGTACTTATCATGTGTTTGTGATTATGTTCTCACATGTAATGTGTACTCCCCATATGTTTGTGATTATACTTTCGCATGTTTAAGTATGGAGATTTTATAAATGATGATGATGATGACGATGATGTAAATATTATAGGTATGTTGGTTAAGAAATTAACCTAAAGACATAAGTTGGTAAACAAGTAAGTTATCAATATTGTGTTTTTCAAGAATATGAGATAAGTAAATGGTCAAAGTTTAAAAATGAAACCAGCGCACTGCATGTTGACGTAGGCTCGCGGCTTTGACCGTTTGAGGTAATGTGTATGGATTTTTAAGCTAATAATCCACAAAATACAAACTATCAGTTTTTAAAAACAATCTAGATAGTTTTCTGGAAACCCAGTTTTGAGCTCCTTAGAGGCCGAATTTAGAAAAAGTTATAACTATAAAATTGTAAAAAAAGAAAATCCTAGGGGGTAATGTAGACAGATTTTGAAAATATGGCTCTAAAAGCTTCTGTTTTTATGAGTTTTCAAAATTGGCCGGTCTAGGTACTATACACGGCCAATAACTTTCAAAAGGAAAAATGGGTAAGTTAAAGGCAGAATTAAGTTTTAGATAAACAAAAATTATAGGTTTCAATGAGATCTACAATTTCTGTAAGAAAACTTTTTTAAATTCTAAACTGATTTAAAAATAAAACTAGATTTTCAAAACTGTGTATGGTATAGAAAATTTCCTGCACAGATAATTCAAGCAAATTAAAAAGCTGTTTTTAAGGTTTTACAGTTTTATAAAGGAACTATGGCTTTATGAAAATAGTTTCAAAATAGGTTTTAAATTCATTTGAAATTTGATAAGTGATTTTTAAAAAGCAATTTCAAGTATTAAATTAAGATAATACCTAATTTATGGAATTAAATATTTTCCGAGTAAATAATGTATTTTCCAAGAAAATAAGGCATTTTTAAGAAAAAAAGGGATTTTAAACCAAACATGCTTATGAATATAAGTAACAATTGTTGACGGATAATAATGGATTGGATACTAATTTTATTATGTCAGGATTTGTATCTATAATTACCAATGGCAATCAGATTAGATGCCGATCTAGTATGTTATGATTTATAGTAAGATAAAACGATTCTTGTCTTACACCTTATTTGAAAACATGAATATAACCTGTTGTCGTGCCTTGCTGGAACGATAGATCAAGAGCATAAGATAAATTGTAAGTACAACTCCGCCTACAACATAGACAAAATATTTTTACTGCTTGCATGTTTTTCAAAACATCATGTATTAATGTATGTGATGTATATGATTTATGTTTTATTAGTATGGCATCACGTAAGCACATTCACTAATAATAAATCACATGACAAGAATAAGATCAAGTTTTCAAGTAACAAATAATAAAAATTTAAGTTTTCAATTATGATCAAATTAAGAATAGGTTTTCAAAAATAAAGGCAAGCAAGTTGCCTTGTGTCCTACCGACCTATCACAAGGACAGGTGTAATCCATGGCTACATGACATGATACGTACATTCATGTTCATGTTATGTAAAGAGCCCAAAACTAAGTTAAAACAAGAAAATATAATTAATTCATGTTAAGTTAACATAAGAAAACATAATTGATTTATAAGAAAACATAATTGGTTCATGCATTCCTTTACTAAAATGGTTTTATGGGAATAAAAGGTTATATTTACTGAGTATAAGCTCATAACTTACGTTTTAGCTGTAGGTAACGAATATACCGGATAAGCTTAACGCAAGACTGTGAAGAAATGACATTGTAGACTGTGAAATTTGGGTTGAATATCATCACATGTTTTGTTAAATCCGTTTATGTTATGATATGATAATATAATGGTACCGATATTTAAAATATTTAGTATTGGGACAAAATTTAAAATTTATTACAATAGTAATTAGTATGATTTATTAATTGTGTTAAGATGATTTTATAACTCTGTATTCGATTGAGTACATAAATTTGAATTTAAAATGAATAAAGAAAAAAAATATATTTCTGCATTTTTACTAAATACAAGAGTATGTTTAATTAAGTTAAGTATTTAAGTTAAGTAAGCATGGTATGTAAGCACAGTAACGGCCTACGTAGTCGGGTCGTTACAAAAAACCATCGACAATGTTCTTGCCGATGAGACCAGGAGCTAGTTTCCAATGGCGATTCAGCGGTAAGGGTCTTAACAGCTTATTCTCCGACGACAAGCTTGGGGTGGGCACGACGACGAGTTAGGTCTCAAACCTTCTTCTCCGGCAAGCTTTTTTTTTTTTTTTTTTTTTTTTTTTTTTTTTTTTCTTTTTTGGGAAATTTTTAAGTTTAATCATGTGTTTTAATCTTACAATTATTTAGGTGAACACTTTTAATCCAAACCGTCCAAATATAATATAATGGGTGAAAAATTTTACCATATCAATTGGGTAAAGTAACTTTACCCCATTATAGAATTCCTAATGAAAATGGTTTTAACATAAAAAAGTAACAAATTAAAAAGAATGAGCTTTTAATCATGAACAAGAGATTCGAAAAAAAAATCAAAAAAGAAAAGGTTTGGATTACTGCTTCTGATTGTTGCATAATACAAGGCAAGCAAGTTTATCAAAGGAAATTCACATTTATTAAAAAAAATCATCATTAAAGTAAAAAAAAAAAAATAGGAAAATAAAATAATTAGTATAAAAATAAATGAAATTGATAACCTTTTTTTTGTGGTTTTATTTTGAAAACCATTTTAACGATTAAGAAACGTTGTTTCTTAAATAAAGAAATCATATTTGTATAATAAATCTATCTTTATCATAAAGATGTGTTGATTTTATTTTTATAAGTTTATGCAAATAATAGTGTTTTTTCGTAAAGAATTTGATACTATTTTTATGTTATTCTTCAATTTATTTGGTGAGACATAAAAAATAATCATCCGTTTTTCTGAATTCACCAAAAAAAAAAGTTTTTTTTTCCAAAAAGAATTCATCTTTCATGTAAAAAATCAGTTTTTATTATAAAACAAGTTTGATTTTATTTCTATTAATTTATATAAATACACAAAGTCTTAAATCTAGTATTAATGTATCCGGCAATGTCAATTTCAATTTATTTGAATGTGAACTTCGGTTACTAGAAATATAAATTCACGCGGAAGGAAATGTAGTTAAAGTGAATGTGAATTCCCTTTATTTCACTTTTTTTTTTTTTTTTTGCATGAATTCACATTCCTTGCAACTAAAGCTTACATTTACAATAATTGAATTCACATTACCAGATACCATCATGTACGATTTAAAACCGTTCTTATATAAATAATTGTATTTTTTTCCGTAAATAATTAATATCCAAGTTTTTATCATAATGAAAATGATTTTAAAATTAAGGAAAATTATTTTCATATGTGAGAATATCAGAATGACTACTTTATGAGAAAAAGAAATAGATAATAAGGTTTTTATCGTAACGAGAAGGGAGCTTCTACAATGGGGTAAAGTATTTTACCCTATTAATAGAGTAAAATTTTTTTACCCTTGTATTGAAATCAAAGGATTAGAAAAAAAACTAAAGTCCACCCAACTTAAATGAAACCTCCAACATATAATACAAAATCCACCATCAAATTATAAAAAACAAAAAATAATAACAATTACAGTAACAAAGAAAACCATCGACGACGTTCTTCTTGATGAGACCAGGGCAAGTTTCCAATGGCGATTCAATGGTACGGGTCTTAGGTGTGATGCCTTAGAAATTCATAAGCTTGATTTATGAATTATTATTATGGATTTTCTTCATTAATATATTCTAATGAATTATTTTAATGAATATTAAAATTCGATATCATGAATGATAGTATATGTATCATCGGTTTGATGATGTCGATGATTTAACAATGTTGGATTTCTCTATTCAAAGAAGAAATTTTAAATACATAAAAGATGAGTTGAACGACATATAAATTTATACGAAAAATTTATTATGTCGTATTAGAAGGATAATGTTAATTTTTGGGAAGGACCCCAATTTTTATTAGTAGGTCAATTTAATGATCTTAATATTTATTTTGACAATACCAATAATTAAGCTTTAAGAGCATGATTGGGAATTAATGTGTCACATAGATAGAAGATGAATTATTAGTATTTACTCTTAGGAAATCCAAATGTGGAAAATTGATCAAGAATTGTGCTTGATTTGAAATCAATGGTGTGGATTTGTGGCTAGAGAATCCTAGGCAAATCAATGGCCAAACCTTGGATAATAAATAACCAATGAGAACTTATGGTAAGTATAGGTGTGATGGAAGATCCAATGGATGAGAATAAAGATGATAACTTTGGATCAATAGTAGGAATTGAAAGAAAGAAAAACAAAATAAAATTGACTAGAGCAAAGGGGGATCGGTGGGGAAATGTAATCAAATGAGAAAAGAAGAAAGTGGTGCATACATGCAACTACATGTAAGAGATGACATGGTTTATTTGGCAAGTGACCCAAGAAAGAGACAAGTGAAAGTGACCCCTTGTCTCCACCTTGTTGAACCAAATTTTCCTTCCGAACTCTCCCAAAGGTGGCAGCAATACAAGGGTTGATTTAGCCAAAAATCTCCATTTTACCCCTTAAAAGACAGCTCCCCTTAAGGTAAAAGTTGGTTGAAAATTAGCCCCTAATACTTCATTTTGCTCTCACACAAGTTAAGCTCACAAACCCTAACTCTCTAGCCACCACCAAGCTCAAAACAAAAAGAAGAATCACCACTCTATTCTCCATCTCCAATACCCCTCAAGTACCCTCCTCCTTCTATTTTCAAGTTCTAAGCAACCCCGTTACCAAGTTCGAAGAAGTGTGGAATGGAGTTAGAGGACGTTTTACTAGAGGTAACCTAGTCGTATTCTTCGTGTTTTAGTCTTTTTTGGAGAACTAAAGCATGACGTTTAGTTATAATCTTAATGTTAGACTTCTTCTTATTTAAGAAAAAATTTTGGGAAGAACTTGGGAGGTTCGAGATCTTAAAGGATCCCCGGAGCATTTCGGTAAGATCTATGAACCTTGTTGAAGTTTACAACTATTGTAGTGATATAACATGCATTAGAAACTTTGGTATGAAAAATAATTATATATTAAGATTCTACAGAGGATAAGCTTCATTTTAAGCTTTGGAATCACTTGATTTGCTTTTATATGTCTAAAGTTATGTGCATTTGAAGTTGTGACACAAAACTAGAGAAAAAATGGATCTTTGGGGCACAGACCAGCCATAGGTTTATTATACTCGAGCTAGTTAGACTCAAAATTTTGGATTATAAGTTAGAGAACTAAAAACTAGATTCCTTGAGCTTTCCAATAAGGTATCATATGCCTTGTACTAGCCACGGGAATTTTTGATGAATTTTACAAGTTTGGGCTACGAATCGAAAATCCTTACTGGAACCCTATACTAGCCACAGGTTTTGTAGATTTTGAGTCAGTAAACCATACCTTTTTATAAAAATGTTTTTATTATACAAAATAGACATTATAAGCTTTCCAATGACATATTTTTGTCTTATTTGGACTTGTAAGTAAATTGTTATGGATTTTCTAATCTTACCTATGAATCTGGACTTGTGGTACGAACGTGGGACCAATAGTGATAAAACCTAAGTTTATGATATGAAATGCTTAAGTATTAAAGGAAATAATTTTATCACTATAAAGTAGACATCTTAAGCTTCAAAATGAGATATCATGTGTTTAAAACAGATATGTACATAAATTTTAATAAATCCCTTAAGATTGTATTATAATCTGGTAATCCGAGATTTTATCATATGACACTTAAGAAAACGTTAATTGGCTTGAAATCTGAGGAAACAAATTATAAAGACAGAAACTAGATGTTTCAAGCTTTCCAACAAGTCATCAAGTGTCCAAAACGGAATTATACTCAAATCTAAATAAATCTTACAAGTTAAAATCCTATACCGATAAAACGATTAAATATTAAAATGTGATATAAGGGTAAGTCATAACATATGAATATATCTAGTTATGAAATAAGTTGATTTTAAGTGTATGACCAAATAATATGAAAAACCCTAATTTCATAGAATTAAATCAAAAGTTTTAATGAGCTAAGATAGAGTATACTAGAGGGTTACTTGGCATATACCAAGGGATTACTTTAGCCCAACTAAATGAACATAATTAGGGAATTGAACTAGCCTAATAATAAAAGAGAGGTATACCTTTAGGTGACTCATTGTCACCTTAATTGACTTATTAATTAATTATTAATTAATTAATTAATAATAACCAAATGTGATTAATAAAGTAATTAGCTAATTAATAATTAATTAATTAATTATAAGAGTTAGTGGATGATAATCAAGATTATTATGTTAAATAACTACATAATTATAATACATGATTAATTAGAGATTAATCAAACATTAACCATTAGATTAATTAAATTTTAATTATTAATATTAGAATTAATAATTAATAATTAGTACATAAGATAGAATATTTAAATAACATAATTAAATTATTAACAGATAATAAGTCAATTAAAATTATGTAATTTAATTATAATTACTCAATTAAATAAAGTAATAATTAACTATTACTTAATTAAGTAGTTAATCAATTAATTAATTAATTAATTAAATTAATTAATTAAATTAAATTAATTAAATAATAATAGAAAATTATTTTAAGACTTAATAATTAATAAGAATTAATTATTAAGGTTAATTATGGTATAAGTAAATTAAGTCCACTATAGTTTATAAAATAATTAAATAATTGAATAAAATAACATAAATATATTCTATCTAATAATAAGATATTGTTAAATCATGATAATTTTTCAAATTTGCACAGTTGGAGATACAACTTCAGAAGTTTAAGCACATAAGACAAGTAAGTACAAACCTCACCTACAGCATAAAACAAAATGTTTTCTTTATTGATGCTCTACGTTCGCTATGACTTGACTTGATGATGTGATAAGCATATAAATTATACGTATTGCTTTGATTAAGTAATTGATGTGCATAATTCCTCTTGCATCGACATGATGGCATGCCTCACAGATACTTATACCATAATGATAGATGCATAGTGACATATAAATTTACGCATTCTCACAATCAATAAGAATGGGGCAAATAAAAGATAGGATTAAGTGTCGTACCAACATCTAATTAGTGAGAGAATATGATAAGAACGAAAGTTATAAGATATGACCTTTGAGGCTGTTAGAGGGTTGCTCCCCTAATTCCCCATTGATTGCGTGCATATGGGTACGACATAGGGGCCTTTAAGTATACAAGACATGTATATAATAAAGTATAAATGAACACACATGATCACATGCATTTTCGAACATTCTTGATGTTATGTGTGATGATATGATTTTATAAAATGTTTTGTGAGATATTGTTTGTACTTGCTGAGCGAAAGCTCATACGTATGTATGTTCGTGCTGTAGGTAACACAGGTAAGCAGCCCATTATTTAGACATTCTTCTGGACAGACGAAGCTGTGCGGAGGCGGTGAACGAAGGGAGTGGGATACCACTACGAATTTAATTTCCGCATTTAGACTTCCTAAATTATTTTGTGACGACTATATTTATAGTTATATTCCAATGTTTTGGTACTACTAAATTAATATGAGTACTTTACGAGAAAAAAACTTTGGACTCTTTCGTTTTAATCAACATGAAGTATTAGCTTTTAATTATTATCTAAATACGAATTTAAAAGGGTAATTATTTCCTAGAGATTTTTAATTTTCTCATTAAAAACTTTTAGTAATTTTAAATTTTGTAGCACGAATATGATTTTAAAAAAAATTAATACTTTTTTTTAGATCCAAATATAAATAAGTGTTAAGACTAAATTAAATAAAAATAAGTAAACTAGTTAACGGTCTGAAAAGTCGGGTCGTTACATTAGGAGTTTCTTCTCTAGTGACAAAGGACGACTTTGGGTGGGCACGGCAACAAGTTGGGTCTCAGGCCTTCTTCTCTAACGAGCTTTTTCGTTTTGTTCTTTTTGTTTTTTTTTTTTTTGAAATTTTCAAGTGTAATAATGTGTTTTAATCTTACAATTGTTTTGGTGCACAATTTTAATCCAAGCCATCTAAATATAATCTAATGGGTGAAAATTTTTACCCTATCAATGGGGTAAAGTAGCTTTATCCTATTATAGAATTCCTAATGAAAATGGTTTTCACATAAAAAAAAAAAGTAAGCAAATTAAAAAGCACGAGCTTTTAATCATAGAACAAGATATTTGAAAAAAATAATTCAAAAAGAAAAAGTACCTGGATTACTATTTCTAATTGTTACACAATACATGGCTAGCAAATTTATCAAAGAAATTCATATTTACTAAAAAAAATCATCATTAAAGTAAAAAAAAAAAAAACAAAAAGGAAAATAAAATAATCACTATAAAAATGAAATGAAATAATTATGGTAACCTTTTTTTGTGGTTTTATTTTGAAAACCTTTTTAATGATTAAAAACAAATTAATTTTGTATATTAAATCTATTTTTATCATAAAGTTATGTTTTATTTCAATTCTATTAGTTTATATGAATAATAGTGTTTTTTTAAAGAATTTTATACTATTTATTATGTTATTATTCAATTTGTTTTGGTTCAGATATAAAAAATAATCATTTGATTTGTAGTGAATTTCAAAAAAATAGTTTTTTTTTTCATAAAAAATTCATCTTTCATGTAATAAATTAGTTTTTATCAAAAAAATAAGTTTAATTTTATTTCTATTAATTTATATAAATACACAAAGTCTTAAATCTGGTACATGATGTTATCGGGCAATGTGAACTTTTGTTACTAGAAATGTAAATTCACGTTGAAGGAAATATAAAGTGGATGTGAATTCCCTTATTTCACATTTCTTACATGAATTCACATTTCTAGTAATTGAAGTTTATATTCATAGCATCTGAAGTTCACATTATCAGATACCATCGGTACGAATTTAAGATCATTCCTATATAAATAATAATATTTTTTTCATAAATAATCCGATATCATGGTTTTTATCATAATGAAAATGGTTTTAACATAAAAGAAAAAATTATTTGCATCCATGAGAATATCAGAATGACTACCTTTGTGAAAAAAAAAAAAAAAAAAAAAAAAAAGATAACAATGGTTTTATCATAATGAGAAGGAAGCTTCTACAACAGGGTAAATTTACCTCATTGATAAGGTTAAATATTTTAACCATTGAATTGAAATCAAAGGGTTAGAATAGACTAAAGTTCACTTAACTTAAATTAAACCTCTCACATATAATACAATATCCACCGTCAAATTGTATTTAAAAAAAAAAAAACCATCAACGGCGTTCTCGCCGATGAAACCAAGGGCTATTCAGCGGTGAGGGTCTCAGAAGCTTCTTCTCCGGCGACAAGGGATGACTTCGAGTGGGCATGGTGACAAGTTGAGTCTTAAACCTTCTTCTTTGGTGAGCTTTTTTTTTGTTGGGAAATTTTCAAGTGTAATATGTGTTTTAATTTTACAATTGTTTAGGAGCACACTTTTGATCCAACCATTCAAATATTTTATAATAGGTGAAAAGTTTTATCCTATCAATAGGGCAAAGTAGCTTTATCATGTTGTAGAATTCCTAATGAAAATAGTTTTAACATAAAAAAGTAAAAAAAAAAAAAAATTAAAAAGAGTGAGCTTTTAATCATAGAACAAGAGACTGGAAAAAAATTTTCAAAAAAGAAAAGGTACCTGGATTAATGCTTCTAATTGTTGCATAATACATGGCAAGTAAGTTTATTAAAGGAAATTCACATTTATTAAAAAAATCATCATTAAAGTTAAAAAAAAGGAAAATAAAATAATTAGTATTAAAATGAAATGAAATCAATTATGGTAACTTTTTTTTTTTGTGGTTTTATTTTGAAAACCTTTTTAACAATTAAGAAACTTTTTTTCTTAAAATTAAAGAATTCATATTTCATATATTAAATCTATCTTTATCATAAAGTTATGCTTGATTTCATTTCTATTAGTTTTTTTTTTTTGGTAAAGAATTTGATACTATTTATTATGTTATTCTTCAATTTATTTGGTTGAATAATAAAAAATAATCTTTTGATTTGTAATGAATTTCACAAAAAAAAAAAAAAGTTTTTTCATAAAGAATTCATCTTTCGTTGAAGAAATCAATTTTTATCATAAAAATAAGTTTGATTTTATTTCTATTAATTTATATAAATAAACAAAGTCTTAAATTCGGTACCTGATGGTATCCGGCAATGTGAACTTTAGTTTATTTAAATGTGAACTTCACAATATCCATTGATAGGGTAAAATTTTTTTACCCTTGTATTGAAATCAAAGGGTTAGAAAGGACTAAAGTCCACCCAATTTAAATAAAACCTACCACATATAATAAAAAACCCACCATCAAATTGTAAAAAACAAAAACAAAAACAAAAACAAATAAAACCATCGATACCGTTCTTGCCGACGAGACTCGGGGCGAGTTTCCAATGGTGATTTAGCGGTAAGGGTCTTAGGAGCTTCTTCTCTGGTGACAAGGGATGACTTCGGTGGGCATGGCAACGAGTTGGGTCTCAGGTCTTCTTCTCCAATAAGCTTTTTTTTTTTTTTTGGTTGAAATTTTCAAGTTTAATCATGTGTTTTAATCTTACAATTGTTTTAGTGTACAATTTTAATCCAAACTGTCCAAATATAATCTAACGGATGAAAATTTTTACCCTATCATTATCGAATTCCTAATGATAATGGTTTTAACATAAAAAAAAAAAAGTAAATAAATTAAAAAGAACGAGCTTTTAATCATGTAACAAGAGATTTGAAAAAAAAAATGAAAAAGAAAAGGTACTTGGATTACTATTTCTAGTTGCTGCATGATACATGGCTAACAAGTTTGTTAAAGGAAATTGACATTTATTAAAAAAAATCATCATTAAAGTAAAAAAAAAAAAAAATAAAATAATCAGTATAAAAATGAAATGAAATCAATTATGATAAAATGACAAAATAAGTACTACCGACATTTATGTTATTAAAAATAGACATATATAAAACGGACATATTTTAAAACGGGACTCTTAGAATGGATTTTTGTGTAATTTATTTCATTTAATTTTCCTTTTCAATTTTCTCCTCAAAAACACATTTTTTTTTTAAAATTCCTTTCCAAATTTAGTTAGAAGAAGTCTATTAGCATCTTTAGCTTACGTTTCTAAACTACAACGTCTAATTGTAGATAATCAAATATAATTATATATCTCATAATTGCTTAATTGATTAGAGAAAGTTAAATTATAATATTTAGTTTGTATATAAATGTATTTAATAAGATTTTCGAGAATGTTAGATTATGGTGTTTGATTGCCTATATAAATTTTGTTTATTTTTTTAGATTAACAAAATTATACTCAAACTACATTAATCAATTTTAATCAATTCTTTACTATAATAAAATAAAATAAATAGAATTATTTGGCCAAATTTAATTTCAAACAATACAAACAAATATTGTAATCTAGGTGCTCAACATAATTTGTAATCTATTGAGGTCAAAATTCATTCCTCATCTTTCATCATCCACGTGTAAACTCAGATCAGTCCAGAAACGATCAAACAACATCATCAGCTGATAAGAAAGCTCAACTCTCGAGTCAGCAAATGTCTACTTCCAGTCGATCAACACCATTTCCAGGTCAATCAGATGGCAGGAATCAGCTTAAAGACAACTCATATCAACTCGCCAGCTAGATCGACCGAAGAGTTAATTCGAGATTAAATCACCATCAAATCTAGAAGCTTTGCAGATTCATTCTTCACAAGAATCAAGCAAATATCTCATGTAATCAAGTTAAGAGTCAATCGAGACGGTCACTTACCCATTTCAAGGAAGTTGCCAATAAGTAAAATCAACCTAGACTCGAAAAGGCAACTTCCCATCAGCAATTAAGGTATGTTCTATGACAGTCATTAGTCCATATAAAGAAAAGGGTACGAGGTGCAGTCTCACATTGTTTGACAATAAATATATACAATGTAGGCCTAAACATCGATTGGTAATTGAGCTTTTTAATTGGTTCGGTTCACCAACCGATCACGTCAATTTCCATAGAGGGAAATCAAGCACCAATCATAAAGGGAGAAAACGGTTCGGTTAACTGATTGAAATCAATTGGATTTGTGTTGGTCGGTGCTTCGGTTTTCAAAGCTATAGGATGGGAAGGAGAAGAAAAGAAAAAAAAAAGGACGAGAATGGTGACCGATGGAGAGCAAAGAACAATTATGGTGACGAGGGCTGCATTGGACTTGGAAAAGGAGCAGAGGTTGTGTAACTTGCGTGACTGCTAAGGTTGTTTGATGTTTTAACATAAGTAATAAGCTAGGGATATGGGCTTGGTCTTTAATGAACTTAAGCTTGGGCTTGGGCTTGGGTTTAGTGTTTATTTGAGAAATGAGAGCATTAAAAACTGCTATGCCTATGATTCTTTGTCAATCTTCCCCCTCGACGTTGATGGCCAACACTTTTTTTTTCTTCACTGCTGCAACTCTCTACTAAACAGGGAAGGTCTTGGTCAGTTTTGATTCCAAACTGAATCCCGTACCCCCTAATCGAGCACTAACCCACCCATTGCTTGGATGGTTCAGTTCACTGGCCGACGATGTTGGCCAGTGCTCTCTAGTCGGTTTTAGCAGTTGTCGTCTGTCGGTGTCGGTTCGCCGATTTTTTTGAACAACCCTAATATGATAACTTATAAGTAAATAGATTACATCTTAATAATACGAGGTCTTTTAGGATAAAACCTAAAAGAAAAACTGTGGGCCAAGACTTACAAATAACAATATCATACTAAAAAAAACATGGATCGTTACACACTCAACTAACTTTTCATTTTCAACTGGAGATCATTGATATTTTAAAACATCATATGATAAAGTTTTCTCACTACAATCTATCTATTACTATGACATAAATTGTAATGGCGAAAGAAAGGGGGAAAAAAAGAAGCAAATAAGTATAAAAACTACATTTCCAAAAAAAAAAAAAAAACAGAAATAATAATGTGAATTTTAAACTGAACCTTAACATAACAATACTTAAATATCTTCCATAACTGATAATGCATTATTTATGGATGGATGGGTATAAAACATTGCCCATGGGTAAAACATGCTCCCCATGGATGGTCATTTTATTTGTGGTTACATGATAGACTCCCCCATGTACCATTTTTTTTTTTCCTTAAGTGAAAGAAATAAATATCATTTTTACAATAAATAATTAAAAAATAGTAGGTTTTGAAAACATTTAACATAAATAATGATAAATATAAAAATTTACTAGGTAAATTATCTATTTACTTAATAAATAAACTCTGTTATTTACTTAAAGAGAATGGTTTCAATAGTTACTCTTTTTTGAAAATATAGATAGTTACAAAAAAAATTATAAAAACAATTCTTTAATTATATTTGAGAGAAAATTTCCCACATAATAAATTTTTTTCATCTATTGACCAATATGACACAAATTTCTCATTGTTGACTAACATAACACAAATATTAATCAATTTTAGTTTATCTTTATGTTATATTGGTTTAGTGTTAATTTTTTGTATCATATTAGTGCAATGATCCTGTCATTCATGCGTTTTTCTCTTATATTTGACGAACATTTTATATAACTTGCTATTATAGGTTAAATAAGTTGCCAATTTGTTAACTATAATTGAATAGATTTTTTTTAATTGTATTTTAAATATCAACAATTAATATTAGGAATGCATATAAGGGAATGATATGGAATAAATTTTTTTTTAGCGTCTATTACCACCCATTGTTTGGAAATCATACCTGATAGCATATTTGTGTAGTCCTTTTTAATTTAATAGCATGGTAATTTTAAATGTGAACAAAATATAATATTTGTGTTGAAGAGGATTTGAATTTACATTGTTGCCCTTGTCTTCTCTGTCTCCAACGAGCTAGTTCCTCTCCATCTCTAGTAAGCCAGTTCCTCTCCATCTTCGGCTTCTTCCCCACGTCATGAGCCAATTCTTTTCCGTCTCTGGTGAGCCAATTCCTCTCTATTCTGGCTTCTTCCCCACGTCTATTCTCCATCTCCGACTAGAGAACGTTGTCGCCATTGCTGTCGCGAGGTTGCAATCATCGCCGCCGTGTTTCTACATCGTGAGATTTTGGCCTCTGCGAGCTTCAATCTTCTTCGCGTCAATTCCCTGGTGGCTCGATGTCATGAGCACAAGCTCCAGACGAGTCTCTTAAGGCTTCGCGATGACTTTGCAATAATCTGCAACTCACCGGCGTGATCTCCATAGGAGTCGACGAGGGCTTCACGTCGGCTCTGTAATGATCGACAACTCACCAGCTGTCCGATGTCGCGATCTCCCTAGCGGCAGTGCTTCCAACACAATCTTTGGTTGTGGCAATTTTTGGGTTAGGATATGAAGGGTTTTTTAGATTTTAGGATTATGGTTTGAGTGAATTTGGGACTTTAATTTAGGATAATTTTAGGGTATTTTTAATATTTAAGTAAGTTAATAATTAAAACCTCATCTATTTATGTATTGAAAGTTAATATATTTACGTGTAATTATCAATATTTACTTGGTCAACATTTAGATTTACTAAAAATAAAACTTATATAATGAAAATTAATTGGAAAGTGTTACCTTTGAGGTGGAAACTGATGCAATAAATGTTGTTTCGGCTGTTTTGGATAATCGGGAGCTTTCTGAGGAAGGTCCGATCCTGGAGGATGTTAAACAGTTGCTTATCTAGCTGCGGAGTACAGATGTTAATCACATTCATCGTAGTACTAATCATGTAGCTCATCTTCTAGTTAGATTTGGTTTCAATTCTAATTGTACCAATGTATGGATTCGTGAGACTCCTATTATAGTCTCTAATGCTGCTTTTTTTGATGTTATTGCTTAATAAATTGATTTTTATTCAAAAAAAATATTTACTTGATCAATATTTAGATTTCTAAATATAAAACTTATATCAAAATTCAATTTACTTGTAATTACATAGATTTACGGAAAAATTATATTGAATGAAATAGTAATTTAAAAAATAATTTACTTATTTAATGAAAATTAATTTATTTACATGTAAATAGTAATATTTACTTGATAAAAATTTTGATTTGTTGTTTATACGAAAGGTAAAGAAAGACAAGATAAGTAAATTTTTTTTTTAGTAAATATTTAGATTTACCACACATATTAAAATTTATTACAAAAAATTTATGTTTAAATGAAATATTAGTTTAAAAAATAATTCACTTATTTAATGAAAATTAACATATTTACATGTAAATAGTAATATTTACATAATAAATATTTTGATTTGTATGAAAAGTAAAAAAAGACAAGATAAGTAAATATTTTTTAGTAAATGTTTAGATTTACCATACTAATTAAAATTTAAAATGATACATATTAAATTAAAAGTAACATAAATACCATTATTTCTTAGTAAATAATTAGATTTACCATAAAAATTAAAATTGAAAACAAGACATATTAAACTAACGAGAAAGAAAGACAGAG